>OY856187.1:406803266-407311878 GCA_963693315.1 Diogma glabrata | reverse complement strand
ACGACCGAGTAACGAGCAACAATCAATTTCGAGCTGTATTTATGGAAAGTTCCAGGAGATGAGGTGTATATAACCCGCAATGGCCCCTTGGAACTCCAGAGGTTTTTTGCCGAAAAGTGGCTATGTTCACAAACTTTCCTGACGGCTTCCTGAAAAGAATGCAAAAAACCGCATCTCGATCCATCTTACTCTGCCAATTTGCTTAGGTTTAGTGTTTTATTTCCTCGTCTATTAAGAAATAATGTTAATAATAATGATGGTTGCAACAATATTAAGAATGAAATTGATCAAAAATATTTAAATAATGAAAATAAATCACAAACTCACGAGGAATCTGATAAGTCAGATCTCCGCTTAAGTGAAATGTTTGATGAGAAAATAAAGTTTTTAGAAAAAATTTTCAGGGACCTGAATAAGTTCAGTGTCCACAGGAAAATAGAGAAACTTAAAATCGCGCGTAATAATATAATATTCAAAGAATTTGATATAGAAACGTTTAAGAACGTAGGTAATAGAGTACTAAAAGACGTCAACATTTTCATAATAAATAAACCGGTAAAAATATATGATGAAAATGAAAAAATGAGAATTATAAAATTATATCATGAAGACCCTATCGTAGGCGGTCATACGGGAATAAGAAGAACTTATTTAAAAATATCCGAAAAGTTCTCTTGGCCGTATCTGAAAACCGATATAGCAAACTTTATTAAAAATTGTAAGAATTGCATGTGCAATAAGTCAAAGCTAACACATAAAGAAAATTTAACGGTAACAAAAACACCGGTAGAGCCTTTTCATACAGTCCAAATAGATACGATTGGACCAATAGAATCTAGCAGTCAGGGTAACAAATACGCTGTAACGCTACAGTGTGAACTAACAAAATATGTCGTAGTTCTACCCTTACCTGACAAATCTGCTAAAACGGTAGCAGAAACAATTTTTCATAATTTCGTAATGGTTTACGGAAACTTTACAGTAGTCAAAACGGATCTAGGAACGGAGTACGTAAATGAAATTTTTATAGGGCTGAAAGAACTTTTAGGTTTTCAGCATTTTACTTCAACAGCTTATCATCACCAAACCTTGGGAGTAGTTGAACGAAACCATAGAGAGCTAAATACGTATTTAAGAAATTATTTGTCAAACGACTATTATGCCGATTGGGATAAGTGGGCGAGCATCTACGCGTTTTTCTATAACACACAACCCAATAGCATTCACGATCATACTCCATTCGAATTAGTTTTCGGTAGGGAAGCAAAGCTTAATCCCATAACCAATGTTGATCCAGTTTACAACCTTGAAAATTATTCTAAAAATTTAATATTCCGATTGCAATACGCAAACATGCAAGCTAGAAAATTTCTAATGAAAGCAAAATTAGCGCAAAAAAGCAAACTACGATAAAAAATATAAACCTCAAAATTTTAAAGTAGGAGATGAAGTGGTGTTATTAAACAATTCTGCAAGCTCTAAATTTGAAAAAAGATTTTTAGGACCATGGGTCGTGGTAGAGTTGTTAGCAAACAATAACGTAAAAATTAAAGATGAAGAAAATAAACATAAAATAATGCACAAAGACAATATATATAAAGTTTAAAATAGAAGCAGTATAAAATACTGAAAATTATTTACAATTAATTTTTTAATAAATATACTTACACTTTAGATTAAAAAATACTTACACTTCATGCACTAAAATAACTTAAATCAAACTTAAAAGTTAAGTAATGATTATGTAATCATTTTCAGGCATAACATTAAAAAAAAAAAAAGGAGGGAAGGGTACTCAGTTACCTCCTCAATTAGTTTATTCCAGTAACTTGATAAAATCAAAATAAAAAGTAAACCAAAATTAATTTGAAAAATCAAAAAGCAAAAATTTTATTAAAAAAAAAACTTTCATTTCATTTTTATTAATTTTTAAAGGCAATTTAATTTTCAATAACATTTAAAGTAAATGAAATTGAAATCGGCTGACCAGCTTTAAATTTTGAACTTAATGACGATTACGTCATTCTTTTAAAAAGGGAGGTGTAGTGATCATAAGGGTATCACTGTATCCAATACATGAAATGCTGTATAAGCATTTCATCGTTATTTTATATATCAAATATCAAGCTGCTCCGCTCCGTCAGCGCATTTCAATATAAAATAATAAAACTAAATTAAAACAGATTTACACATATCACAGTAGTGCATAGGAGTTCAGTAAAGAACTACACAAATGGATTAGTATTGTAGTAAAACAAATTACATAGTTTTCCTACAACAACCTCTCAAAGTATATTCGCAATATCTTCTAAATTCCTACCCATGAATATAAAAACAATTGACCTAAAACCTTATTAAAATTAAAAACAAATATTTCATAAATTACCTTTATCTGGGTTATTTACAAAATATTTTGTTAATATCGTTCAATTCAAATAAAATCAATTCGCGACATTGGTATTAAATAAAATTCAATTAAAAACAAAGTCAGTGTGTCAATTGTTTTAATATCAATTAACCAACAATAATAAATTCCCAGCGCGTAATCATTTTTTAATTATAAAAATAATATTTTAATCAATAATAAAGGCAGTCAGTGTCAAGAAATCAATAAATAAATCAATCCAAAAACAGTTTCTACTAAAAAATCAAGTCAGTCATTTTTTCTAAAGTTAATAATAAGTGAGTTTTTGTTTAAGTCAATTATAAGAAAATAAGTGAATCAAGTTAAGTAAACATTTCAACGGATAGCTAAAACAGCTAAAACAGTGAATTAATTCAAATTAAGTTAACAAATTATATTAAATTAATAAGTAAAATTAGAACTATTTTATAAGCAATTATATTAAGTGAACTTCAAAACAAAATATATTGTACATTGAAAATAACTTGTTTAATTTATTTGGGGAGTCAGAAGTGTTTAGGAGGTGATTCAAGTGCAAACAGTGAAATACATAATACAATTTAAAGTTTCTATGTCTGAAGTGTTTGGCCTACAAGTAAGCCGACAGTATTACAACTTTATATAGTTACTAAATTCGCTTACAAAGTAGTAACAGTCAAAAATACTGGCACTACATCTTCTTCATATTTACATGCAACACTAGTAGTGTACCGAAGTTACAATTGGCACTGCACATTGTTATATAGTAGTGCTATATGTACTATTAATTGCACTACAATTTAATTACTAAGTAGTGTTAAGGGAACCCTTTTTGCACCACAACATATTATTATTATTCAACAAACGATCATCTGCATTACATTTTATGATATAGTAGTGTCTAAACCCCTTTGGCACTACAGTATAGTGAACCAATATTAAATATATAATAAATGTTGTATCAGTAGTGTTAGTGTTTTATTAAGTGAATACCCTTAGGAACATTCAAAGTCCAAAACATGGACAAAACAGCTGGACTATTGGCAAGCCAATTTTAGTTTTGTTCCTGCAAATTTGTAAAACAAATTTGCTTTATATCTCTTATTTTATTTTTATTTTCCCTATCCTATCACGAAATATTGGCCTATGTCATATTTTATATGTGATAGGATTTATGGTTTAGTTATACTTAACAAAAAAATATTAAAAAAAAACAAAAAAAAAACAGATTTGCGTCCATTAACATCCTTAGAACGCATGTTGTTGTGGGACCTTGGTCTTAAAAGGTTTTTATGTGTTGTTGTGACACATATTGTAATGCCTACTACACATCACATTTTATTTAAAAAAAAAAATATCATTTGATGTACGGACGGATGCGCGGACTTCGCCAGGAAAGAATCTCTAATTTACTCTAACAATTTAATTTACATGATTTACATGAAATGGTCTAAAACAATTCAAATAAAGAAATTCAAAGAATTTAATAATAAAATTAATAAAAAAACTTAACTTAATGGATATTTGACGGCTGAATATTGTGATGACTTTCGTCCTTGTATGTCGTCTTCCGTTTTCGTTTCTTCGATGGATTATTGTAACAGCAATGAATTATGAATTACTACATATCGGAAATTAATTATTCAACCACAATTTGATTCAATTTTTGTAATAAATTTGGTTTTGTTTTGTTTCCACTTCAAACTAATCGAACGATATATCCTGTTTGATTGGCCAATATTTTAATTAGATTGTCAATCCATAGATACGAAGAATATTTCAAGATGAAAAATCAAATTTTTTCTGCACTATAACTTTTCCCCAAAATGGATGAATTTCGGTTTTTCTTTTTTATCTTTTCCTATTTTTTTGTCACAAAAACAATTTTTTTGTCACTTGAGTACACAAGAAATAATATTTATTGAAATAGCAATAAATTATAAATTAAATTGTAATGAAGTGCCTCTCAAGATGATAATGGGAGGGGCTCAGCAGGATGCGTACCTAGATTTGATGTATTGCCGTTTGACTTAGTCTCAATCATCGTGAGTAGGAGATATTATAAACCTGCTGCTTCAGCACAAATGCAGAAATGTACGCAATTTTCAAAATAGATCAGAACTGGAAACAAATACAAGTGCGAAAATGAGACTCTGGCGACCCCCTTCTACAAAAGAACCACGGTCGGCACGTTCAACCCTCTTGTTCGCTCACATACACCCACACACACACACTCATTCACACCCCTATATCAAAAGAATGACGAAAACAAAATCAATTACACTCACCCATGGTTATATCCTCCTCAGCCTTCCATCAGCACTGCTGCATAGTTGAACAGGTTGCACAACCACCCAGCAAATATATATATATGTAATCGTTATAAGAATTCCGGTATATAGCTGTATATGTTGCATAAATTCCAAGCAAATAATTGATATGAGTACTCAATTATAGTTGAATGAGTCAGAACTAATATGCCGCAGTATTTATTATATAATTGAAATCGTTGAATAATATTTAGGAATACAGCTGAACCAGTTGGAGTAAATACCAAGCAAATAATTGAAATCGTTGAATAAAATTTATAATTATAGTTGAATAATCAAACAAACAATTATGATGAACAATCGTTGGATAAAATCTATGCTTATAGTTGAATAATTTAGATTAACTCGAAATCGTTGAATAAATTTGATAATTATAGTTGAATAATCAAACAACTAATTGTGGTGAACCTTCGTTGAATAAAATCTATGATGGTAGTTGAATAATTCGGATAAATAAAATTAGTAATTATAGTCGAACAATCAAACAAATAATCGTGCTGAACATTCGTTGAATAAAATTTATGCTCATAGTTGAATAATTTAGATTCACTCGAAATCGTTGAATAAATTTGATAATTATAGTTGAACAATCAAACAACCAATTGTGATGAACATTCGTTGAATAAAATCCACGATTGCAGTTGAACAATTCGGACAACTAACAAGCAAACAATTGAAATCGCTGAATAAAATTTGCAATTATAGTTGAATAATCAAACAAATAATTGCGATGAACATTCGTTTTTATTATTAATATTATAATGATTACTGATCTAATTTTAATTAAGCTTAACGCGACCGTGTAAAAAAAATAAATTAATCTTACAGTTAATATATCGCCATTGGCACAACCACAAACAAACAAGTAATATTTTGTTCCCTTTTTTTTTGTACAGTTAAGTTTTATACTTAGAATAATTTAATCACATCAAGGAGAAGTTGTATTAAACAGTTAATTTTACACTTAGAATAATTTAATCACATCAATGACAAATTGTATTAAACAGTTAATTTTACACTTAGAATAATTTAATCACAACAAGGACCAATTGTAATGAACAGTTAATTTTATCTTTAGAACAATTTAATCACATCAAGGACAAATTGTAATGAACAGTTAATTAATTTAATCAGGATGACACAAAAAATTAAAGAATTAGACTACACAAGAAGGCTAAACATATTTTTAATTTTGGCTTCTTGGTCAATAACAAAGTGCATTTTCTTTGATTCTTATTTTCATTGCACTCACATTCAATTTAAAAGAAAATCACTGTAAGAATGTTATTGTAAAAAAATGAAACACGAAAACTTACTCACAAAAAATGAGGATTGCTAATTTCCACCAATATTTAGTATTTTGCAACTAATAAATAAAATGGTCTCCAATATCCAGGTTGTTGTTTATTTCATTTATCCTCACTTCGCAGTCCAACCATTTGCTAATACAATCCAAAAGAAACAGCAAACACAATGTAGTCGACTAAGCGCCATCAGACAACTCCACGACCAACAAAATGTCATCGAATGATAGAGTATTGTGTGATTCGTAAAATTCAACTAACTAAAAGTTTGACCTACAAGGTCAGTATTAATTTTGTTGCAATATTTTTTTATGATTTTTAGGACACAATACATATATATTTTTTTAGGGTTTTAAATAGCACAGCACAACAAGAATCAGTCACAATCGACAAAAAACTTTTAAATGTCAGAGACATAAGAGTCTATGTTTGTATTTTACAAACATAAAAAAAATTACAGGCACATAACAAACATATATAGATTTTTTTTTTGTAGATTTTGCACAACACAAAACAATTAGATTTTTTTCAAAATTTTCACTATCTGGACGGAGACATCTAAAATCAATTTGCACTAATTGACACTAGTTTTAAAACATTAATTTAAACAAAATTTTTCTACCTAAATTTCACTTAAATTTAATAGAAAAACTGCATGAATGCAAAATTTTCAATCAATTTCGACATTCACATTCATCAGATAGATGCTGCACAAGAGAATGAAAAAAGTTACAGTGGCTCATTATATAGCCAAAATTTTCAGTATCGAAAAAACTCGAATACAGGGTTTTAGATGTAAGACAATTAATTTACATCAAGTATTCAATTGTTAGGAACTTTTTATAGTTATAAAAAAAACTGTTTGTTATTTGATATTATTGCACAAAAATAATTTTGCGATACAAATCATTTCCGATACATTAATAACATTTAACATTGAATTTAAAATGAATTACATAGAAGTTCAATCGATGTTATGGTGTTTAGGTATTACAAAACTACAATCTACCATAACAGTACAGTGAAGTTCAGTTCCATAACGGAAAGATTGTTTGAAGCAAAATATTCATACAAAGATAAATCGAATGTTTAACAAAGCAAGATAGTAATTCTTTGTATGTTGACGATTGGACAAATACGCACAGCTGTTATGATGTTTGAAAACTTCGTTGTTTAATTACGGTTGGTGTTTAGAAAATTCAAATTCAAGTAGTATGGTGAAATTGATCGGATGGAAACGCAGTGTGAGTCAATTTTAGTGGGTTGCAAAATTAAATTTTAATGTTTATATAGATAATAGTTAAGGAAAATTCTACATTCATACAACTCTCGATCAAAATTCAAGTTTACCATAAGTAGTGAAAATTTTTAATTACTTACAATTTAAAATTAGTGCAAGTAGCCCAATTCCCTTCAAATGTGTCCGTCCAGCTAACGAAAATTTAGTTAAATTTTAAGAAAAATAAAAACTATAGGTTACGGGGACTATAAAAAATATGACTATTGATGGTGAATGGATGAGAAACTATTACGGCTGTACCAGTTAATAAAAAAATGATAACTAATGAATCTGAGACTATACGAAAAATGTGCCTGTTAATGATGGACAAAAAAAAACTATTACAAGCCACTTATGGTAATCACAGATGACACTAAAGAATCAGAGACTATAATACGCTGTGTTCAAGCATTCTTCCAGACTATCCATTACAAGATATAAAATACTGTTTTCCTATTTTATAAGAAAAACAATGCTAGTGAAAATTTTTTTTGTTAAACCAAATTTTGCACATACACAAAATATATTTATATAAAGAAAATTATTATTTAATATTCGCAGAGCGTTTGCATTTTACCACTCAACAACAATCTTCTTTTTATTTCAGAGTAAATCAAAATTTAATTTTTTTATTTTCAAAATATGAACTCGGCTCTGTATAAATTTTTTTTTATTTTATATTTCATCAAAATGAACGCGTATTCGGAAAAAAATTTATTGATTAATTTTTGATTTAAAATCAAAATCGAACTACTTGATTTGGCAAAAGTGTGGTCCTAAAATAATAATTTTTTTTCTAAAAATCTAAACGAGACAAAGGTTATTGATTGCAATTTGTTTCTTTCATTTGTTATGTAATATTTTTATATAACCGGTTTGCCGGGTAGTCCATCTACTATACTATCCTCTTTTTATTGGTTTGGTTAACATGCAAAACTCGAATCGAAATTATGAACACCATCTTTTAATAGCAACAAAAACAAGTTTTGTTAATGCATTGCAACATTCGTTGTTTTTGTTTTTATTATAAAAGAAAATGTAAGAAGAGGGATTTAATATACATATGTGTCTCATTTTCCTCTTATTTACATATTGTAAATAGAGAGCAGGTGCATATGACAAGATTCATAAAAGAAAAGTCAGGTATGCCGCTTGTGTATTAGTGTGAACGTTTAATACAAAAGTTAGATATTGCAGGATGCGCAGCTGATTATTTATGTTTACGTTTAATACAAAATTTAGTTATTACAGGATGCGCGGTTGATTATTTATTTTTACGTTTAATACAAAATTTATATATTGCAGGATGAGTATATATGAAAGAAAACCATTATAATATGGTTGTTTCAATGAAAAAAATGTTAATTACAAATACAGTATAGCCGAAGGTGATGCAAAAGCTACTTGTATGGTGATCTGTTGGATGTAAAATCACAACAATGCACAACATGTAGGTTGTTAGTTCAAGGTGGGAAACTATAGGATGAATTGACAAAGATCTAGTCTTTGCTGTTAATGCAATCGGTTTAATTATCTGAACTGTCAAGCCTTAGATTCCCGTCAATACATCCTACACAAAACCAAATTGTGCTACAAATCTACCAACACTACATGCTGAACAGTAGCAAATTGTGAGCATAACACTATAAATTTCAGATATTAAATAAATCATTACCTCTGTGAAAATTATAACGTCGGTAGTTTTCGTTTAATTATTATACAAATATAATAGTATTTCAGTTAGTCTAGAAATACATAAAAAATTTAAAAATAACGACTTTTGGTAATCAATTAATTGAAATTTTTTAAATAAGTCAATCGTAATCATTGCAAAAACCAAATCATTAATCAATTTATAAAAAACGTCAGTCCTAATAGCAAAAACATTATAAAATAATCAAAATTAGTCGATTTATAAAATGATTTAATAAATTAAACCTTAAAAAACAGGCAAGTAAGAAATGACAAATTTGGTTTTGTTGTGTTCTGCCAACTTGAACAGAAAATTAATTGAATTGTAAAATTATTATTAGTAAAAGCACTTGTCGACAGTCAACGCTCCTCAACGGAACAAGAACAAAAATACAATTTCCTACGTTTTAGAATACCTATATTATACAGTCATAGTTTTCTACATATTTAATCTACATACAAAATGTAGAATATTTTACAGAATGAATGTTGCTTAAAAAAATTCCATACCAAAACTGGTTTTTCCATGGTTACAATGTTACTACAGTGCAATTAATTGATACGTGAAGACGTAAAATATGGCAATAATTGAAAACTAAAATAATTTTGTTTTCAACTCAAATTATTGTAGTCAATTATCTTAGTTCTCGTTATTGACGTCTGGAATATTTAAGTGGCTCCATATGACGTTAGTTTATTTTTATATATTTTCTGTAGTTTTAAATTCAAAATATATCATTAAACAGTTTAAATAATGTTTAGAATTATTTTAATTATAAACAACACCCTTCCATCAATGTGTAACGGCAGGACTATTGCTCTTTTGCTCTAAAAATGGTAGTTTTTATTTTCAATTATAATTTCATTAATTTTCTTAAAGGTCGCAACATTTTTGTATGCTACTGTTGAGATTTAGTTGCGTCACTCAATTTCAACAATAAACATGTTTGATTTAATGTTTTTTTTATGCGTTGGAGAAATTGTTGATATTGTTGGAAATGGAAATAGAATAGAATGATCGCAAAATTAAAGTTTTATAATGGTTCTTAATAAAATAAATGTGACAGAACCCAAAGTAAAATCGCTAGCTTAAGTTTTTTTAGAAAAAAAAATAATGTTATCTGTTATCATAACGTTTTTGTGTTTTATTGGTACACGCAGTGTTATTGTGGTCTAGATGATGATACGTTGAATTGCTTAATACATAAATCGAATGTGGAAGAAGCATTTTTTGACGAAGGAATATTTAGAATGTTCAGAATGTTTATTGTCTGACGAAGGAATATTTAGAATGTTCAGAATGCACCGGATTTGAAATTAATTGATATATCAAGTTGTGATAAAATAACAAATAAAAATTTAGTCTCTATAAATTTTTAAATGACAGTACATATATATAAGAAGACAACATTCATCAGGAAAAATTTAACGTAAGCGTTTTTTTTTCATTTTAAATTGTATAATTTTCGATTTTGGTATTTTACTAAATTATTTTCATGTTAATAAGTTAATAGTTTTTAGGTTATTCTGTGATTCGAAATATAAAATAAGAGATTTCCAAGTGATTTTTTTGTTTGTGTAATAGATTCAGTGTTTCAGGTTTAATATAGGATTTCTTTGAGCTATCCGGGATAAATAAAAATTCTTAAAAGTTCAAATTGTTATACGTGACGCCGAACAAAAAGGGACTATAAATCCAGATATTCTGGATATTATTTTTGATAAGTCATGGCGCGAATTGTAAGCGCAATTTTTGGTAAAACCAGTTTGGTTTTTGTTTATGATTATAGATCTAATTTTTTTTGATATATTTTTGGAAAAACCAGTTTTGGGTTTTGATTTTTGGAATTTCTTCTATTAAAATATACACTGTTAATTGTACAAATTTATAAGTTTTGTGAGGTATATTTTTGGAATATAATATATGGTGAGGTAGTATTAAATTTTTCTCTCTTAAATGGTACCTCTAAAAAAGGATCCATGGGGCTTCTCCGCTTAACATAATGATGTTCCTAGATCGCCTCTGGCCATAGGTCACGCGATCGAAGTTCATTGGTTTCCCCTCTTCGTTTCAGAGGAAGTTTTCTGGTGATAAGGGAAAGACTACTGCTGTGTTTGTACTTAGATACAACCCATTAGTACCATTCCCTGCACAGAGGCTTCTTCAATGAAATGAAGAGGAGAACCAATTTTATTTTTGTTTCTCAGGATCAGAGGCTTCACCTCACACAACTTCAATTTAACCATTTTTGCAATTTAGCTTTACAATAGAACAATGTCTATGGAGTTTGAGACGACTTGAAGTCTGGCGCTCGGGAGCGTTCTCCAAGGAATCATCATTAGTTCTAGTAATTTATTTTTAGTTTAGTGTTAGGGTAAGGAATCACAACTGGGTCATTAGAAATGGGCTTAAGGTCTAATCGTGACAGTTGTGATTGCCTTTGTTAGTTTAAGTTAGAGAGAATCTCTAACTTAAACCGTTCTGAAGAATCTGGTCGTTAGGGGCTTATCTAGTCGGTTCTCACATGTATTCTTGGGGAGTGCTCGCGAGCGTGAGAATTCAGGTATAGAATTAGATAACATTGGACATTTGTATCATATTTCGGTTGTTTTTTTTTGTCAACAAACAGTCTTGACTTGGAAATCTCTTATCATTTTGAAAAATAAGTAAATAAACAATTTTTGACAATAATAATTTTGACAATAATAATTTTAGGTATATAAATTAAACAAAAATTTCTTTGTTAAATTTTCAAAAATCAAAATTTTTTTTGAAGATTTAACTAAACCAATTTTTCTAAATAGGATAAATAAATAAATAAATATATTTTATGTTTAAAATAATTAAATAAAAAAAAAAAAAATTTTTGAAAATTAAATAGATAAATTTTATTAAGTAAAATAATTTTCTTTATAATAGTATAAATAATTTTAAGTAAATAAAATTTTTGCTAATTAATAAAAAGGCATCAAGATATAAATAAATATTTTGTTGAATATTTTTATTTTTATATAAATAAATATTTTTGAGTTAAGACTTAACACCTAACAAATAAATCAATAAATAAATATTTTTATTTTTTTATTTTTAAATAAATAAATATTTTCCTTAGAGGTGTTAAGTCACATAAAATAGTTATAAGATTTTACTGGATTTCAGTATATCTGAAATAAAACGAATAAAAATTGATATTAGATAATCAATATAAAATAAATTTAATAAGAATAATTTAAATAATTTAAGCGATTTTGATATTTGTATGGCCGTATTTTTCGTACATCGGATTTTCTGTTTCTCTTTCTTTTTGACGTAAATTCTCAAGTCATCATTCAATGATTTGAATAGTCAAAGCAATTTTTGTTGGAAGTTGCGATTGGCGGTTTTCATAGTCCTTTCTTCTAGGATAAACCACGGATAATAATGTAGCCTCCATCATTGTCCTGGTTTCCTCTAGTTTTGTTACGGCAGGACTATTGCTCTTTTGCTCTAAAAATGATAGTTTTTATTTTCAATTATAATTTCATTAATTTTCTTAAAGGTCGCAACATTTTTGTATGCTTCTGTTGAGATTTAGTTGCGTCACTCAATTTCAACAGTAATGTTGTAATATGTTTGATTTGTTTCTTTTATACGTTGAAGAAATTGTTGATATTGTTGGAAAAGGAAATAGAAGCGGATAATCTGGTTGTGTACGAAAATGCAGCTATACATATAAAAAAATTATAATATAAAAATGAGAATTTTTCTAATTAATTCGATTAGTATAATTTTGAAACTTAATCAATTAATACATATTTTAAAGTCAATTTAATATTATGTATTATATTGGTTGTGTTAAGTTTAGTATAATTTTAAAAATCAAAATTATTAAAATCAATGTTTTGTTTGTTATAAGAAAAAATTTTATAGGTCTAGTGTTAAGAAAAATGTTGTTTAAATTTTTATAATTGTTCAAGTTTTCCTTAAATAATATGGAAATAAAAAAAATCAAATTCTATTGTGGAAAAAAATATTAAAGAAAAAAAATTATTGTGTTTTTTGTTAATTTATTTTGCATGAGAAATAGTGATGATGGTGTATAAAGAAGTTTATTGGTTCAAAATCCTTGTGAAATGTAATTCATTTTGATTATTGTGAGAAAAAGGAAACAAATGATATATTAAAATACGTAGTAAAGATCCAACAACACAGTTGGTCCCGTAATCGTGATCAACGATAGTTAAATTGTGGGAATTGGTTATGATGGATTTCGAATTGACTGCAGTGATGATGAATTTCTATGGGGAAAAGAATTGAATACAATTAAAATTTATACGTGGTGCATGCAGAAGTGAATGTGAGTTTAAATAAAAATGGGTCGGGTATCAAAGGAAGCACAATGTATGTAGCACTGTTTCCGTGTGCTCAATATATTGTACAATCAGGACTTGTTAACAAAGGGAGTTGTCACTATGAAGAAACAACATGGAAGAACTAAACTAAATGTAAGTTATTTAAGATATTTGATTTGTATAAATTTTGATTTTGCTTTTGATAAATTAATTTTTTTTATGTTACTAAATTAATAGTAAATTTTTCTGTGAAATTGGCAAGAGATTTCCAAGTGTTATTCTGTTTGTTTGTCGCTAAATTCAGTGGTTCAGTTTTTCTAATAATTTTTCAGATATCCGGCATAAAAATATAAATAAAAATTCTTAAAAGTTCAAATTCTTATAAATGTTTTAGCTATGGTTTTCTCTTATTAGTTGGTAGATTTCGTTATGGGGCCGAGATTTTGAAACTATTTTTGAAATATTTTCATCTGATAAGTATTTTGGTTTGTCATTATGAAAATGTTTTTTGTTTAATTTTTGTTAATTTATTAAAGACATTTTAGTGAAATAATGGTAATAATAGTGACGTGTGCAACGAAAATTACTTTCAACAATTGTTTACCATCTAAATTCTTGTACTACAAAATAATTAAAATTGAACACTTAAAATTTGTAGTCAGTTAGTTTAAGTATTGACCACTAAGTGTCAGGTCAAAATAATAGCCCAATAATTTTGATAGTCAAGACTGAAACTAGAATTAGTTGACCTAAATAATATATTGTAGTAACCAATTAATTGCTACGTCAAGGCATAGTATTAGTGAGTTTTTTAGGCTTGCTCTTTGCCGCTCCTTTCATTTGATTGTTTCAGAGTCAGTCATTTAAAGTTGTGATGTCCAATAAACAAGTACACACATTGGAGAGCTTAGTCTTCGACCTGACTTTTACTTTGTCCACAATAAACAACTATTGTTGGCCGATTTTTTATTAGTGAAACTTACAAAAAAAACCCATAATTTAACCAATATTGATAAAGGATAAAGTAAATATATTCATTTCCAATAGTTTTTAAAAATACCAAAATAACCTCATCCCACATTTCCTTGTAATGTAAATCATATTTAAATGATTGCCTTTTGTTTTCGTTAACAGAAACTTAATTTAAAACCCAAAAACTTTTCGTCTATATATTATTTGATTTGGTTAGATGTAGTATTTTTGTGTTTGTTTGAAAAATAAATGCTTCGACTTTTAAATTTTTTTGTAATGTTATAGGTTTTGCGTTTGTTTACGCAAACATTAATGTTAGTGGTCAGTTTTAGTAAACAAACAAAATTTTACATATGTACATATGTTTGCTTTTTTGTGTTTGTTCGGATTAGTTTTGAGTTTGTAGTTTTATTAGATTTATTTTAACTCAATTTTAGTTTTCTAACTTAAACAAATATTGAGTTATAGGATTACGTAAAACTGACCAACGAGTATATGAACAAATGTTTTAAGGAAATCGAAAAATAAATTCACAAAAAATATATACAAACAATTTTAGATCTCTTTAAGCTACTAAAATGAATACATTCTGCTCTAGTAACTCATAATTCTAAACAGAATAATGCTTAGATCCATTCTAGAAACCTTAACGTGGAATAAGTATGTTCATGTACTTCGATACAAATTAAAACTTTTAATTACGACATATGTACCTCTGCTTCAATTCGCAAGAACCGTTTTGGTAAATGTATTTTTTTAATAATGTTTTTTTTTTCTTTTGAACAACCGTCAAACCGTCGATGCAAAACTTTAAATAAATTTTTACAGAAACAAAAAAAACTCAAAACGAACATAAATCTGATAAAGATATAAATATGAAAATTTTACCAAATAGAATTTTCTTTTTCCAACCAACCAAAAGAAAATACATAGCAATCGTGTGCAATTTTAATAAACAAAATTTAATATTAAAATGTTCTTAAATGTTTTTTTAGCGTTTGATGTTATTTGATCTATTAAATAAGGAGGTATCCTATACCAAAATAATATACGAGCAATTTCACGCAAGTTCAGCAAATTGTTGTGAAATTTTGACTTGACCCCTTTTAATTTTGATTATTTTTTGTTTATAGATAGTCTTTCATAAATATAAAATACAAGTTCCCTTAGAATTTTTTTTTCGACCAGGGGTCTTCACAGGGTGGCTCTCAATTTTTTGTTATTTTGTGATGTGAGTGCATTTTGACGAGCGATTGTAGGAAAACTACTAAATCGATTTTCATAAATGATATGTCGTTGAATAGGTATTAAAACAAAGTTTTTAAAAATGTACACTGTTAATTTTTTGAAATAATTTTTAACGGTGTAACATAAGAAAAAAACGATGTAATTGAAAAAAATGGCATAATCCTTTTTTTTTAACCAAATTGAAGCTTATTTTATATCTAACCGCTTGCGAAAGTTTAGGACACGCGTTATTTTTTGTTTTAAAGATAAAATTCGTTGTGCATATAACTGTCGGGAATAAGTTTTTTTTGTTCTGAAGGAAAATTATAAAAATGGCGATTTTTGGATTCAGATTTTTTTTATGTTAAATATCAAATATTTTATTATTAAATGAACTTTTTAAAAAGCAATTTCAGTCAAGTTCAGCAAAATTTTGCGACATTTTGACTCGACCCTTTTTAATTTGGTTTATTTTTAGTTTATAGATAGCCGTTGATAAATGAAAAATACGACTTCAAGTAGAATTTTTTTTAAATATAATAATATAAATTATTATATTTTTAAATATAATAATATAATTATAATAACAATATAAATGATATGTCGTAGAATAGGTGTTAAAAAGAAAATTTTGAAATTGTGCATTGTTGGTTACATAAGTGCACGGTGTTACATAAGAAAACAAGTTTAAAATATGACGCTAGCATCTAATCCCACTTTTTTATTTTTTAAAAAAATAAAATTGAAGCTTGTTTTTATTTACCTGTGAAAGTTAATCCATTAAAAGGAGGCTGTTTTTTTAGATATGCATGATTGAAAAATTTGAAAATCCTACTTTTAATTTTAAGTGAATATAGGCGTAAACTAATATGGATTAAAAATAAATAAAAACCATTTTAAGGATTTTAAATTATATATGGCTGTAATTAAGACAAAAATTTTAAAGGGTTGAACAGATGCTGTAGAGTAGTAAATGTAGAGTAATTATATTTGGTCATAAAAAATAGGCGTATATAATCTTTATTGATGCCTGCATTACTATTTTTATTCCCATTTTTGTTATATAAATGAAGTTTTAAATTGGTCACTATCAGTTAATTTCTATTACTTTAACAAAAACTTTCAAAATTTAATTTTTCTAAAATGAGTGAATATAAATGCGTTAAACCATTTTCAAATTCTAAGTGTTCTTCAAATAAAATGAAAATCACAGAGAGCAAAGTATAGGGAGCGAGGGAATAGGGAAATATTATTGATACACCAAAAAAACTTTTCGAATGGGCTTTAAAATGGGAATCTACCATGAACTTTGGATACGTCGATAAAAATGAATATCAATTAACAAAAAAAAAATTACAAAATCGACATAAAAATGCGATTACTATAACTGGAACTCAAAAATTTCATTCTTTTGTACCATTAGATACTAAGACAATAAATGCAAAAATGTTTTCCAACTCAAAAGAAAATTTTAAATGTAAAATAAGTAAATAATTTTTAATAACTATATTTATTTTCTTTAACCTACATATATAATTTGTATGATACTTTAAAAAGTTTATTCAATAATAAAATATTTGTAATTTAATGTTAAAATACAATCTTTTAGTTTATGACCATAATAACATAATACGAACATTATACTTCTCCAGTCAAAAGTTCCTAAATAGATTTTGTTATTTATACGGTTTTTTTGTTTGCAGTCGAGACTGTCAAATTATTTTTTATAAGAGTGACAAGTGATTACTAGAGTGATTTTTGTGATTTTTTTTATGCCTTCGCCAAAGTGATTTTTTTATGCCATCTAATACAAAGAAAATAATTGCAGAAGTGTTTTCCTATTCAAAAGAAACTTCTGTTTGTAAAATAAGTAAATCATTTTTAGCAATTGTATTTATTTTATTTATTGAACTACACATATAATTTTTATAATATTCTAAAAAGTTCATCTAATAATAAAATATTTGATATTTAACATAAAAAAAATCACTTAGTTTATAACGCAATTTTTATAATTTTCCTTCAGAACAAAAAAAACTGATTCCCGACAGTCATATGCACAACGAATTTTATCTTTAAAACAAAAAATGATGTTAGTCCTAAACTTACACAAGTGGTTAGATATAAAATAAGCTTCAATTTAGTTTAAAAAAAAAAAAAAAAAAGGCTATGCCATGTTTTTTTCAATTACACCGTTGTTTTCTTATGTTACACCGTTAAAAATTATATCAAAAAATTAACAATGTACATTTTTAAAAACTTTGTTCTAATACCTATTCAACGACATATCATTTATGAAAATCGATTCAGTAGTTTTTCTACAATCGCTCGTCAAAATGCACTCACATCACAAAATAACAAAAAATTGAGGGCCACCCTGTGAAGACCCCTGGTCGAAAAAAAAAATTCTAAGAGAACTTGTATTTTATATTTATGAAAGACTATCTATAAACAAAAAATAATCAAAATTAAAAGAGGTCAAGTCAAAACGTTGTTGAATCTTCGTGAAATTGCTCATAATGTTGTTGCATCTTTACTCTGCTATTTTATATTACGAATAAAACTTTTAACTCAAAATAACAGCAAACCACAACCACAATAATATTCTATGACTAAAATATTTCTTCGGCTCTAGAAAATGTCAAGAAGACAGCATCGGTACCATAAGGCAGATACAGACACCACGGTACCATAAGGCAGATACAGACACCAGACACTCTCTCACTATTAAGTTCCATTCATAGTTCATTATTCGACTAAAATTCTAAAGAACGCGTTCCGGTTCTTTTTTATGAAAATATTAATTAAAAAATATTTTTTCTACTACCCAACTTAAAAAATCTCCTTTCGATGTTTCTTCATTGCATCGAAAATTTTTTTTTCGTCACCAGTGATAAAAAAAAACTATACTAATTACTTTCGTACCTAGTGATGAAAGTAATTTTTTAAAAGCCATCTATTTTCTAATTTCTTAACTAGAATAAGCCATCCTAGAACACCCGTTAAGAGAATCAATTGATTGTATGAAATAATTTTGTTAGTGTTAATTTGTTTCTCTTAGGAAGGTGACGTTAATTAATTTTAGAACTATTTACGGACAATTTACATTAAAAATGTAAAAATAATAATATGTAGTTAGCTATATAATATTCATATATTCTTTTTAAATAGTATGGTTACAAACAGTTGGAGTTAAGATATTTAAAAAAAAAATTATTTCACCTACTTATTTAAGAAAAACGAAAAAAAAAATATTTATTTACATAAAATAATTTACGTTGTTTTAAAATATATCAGGAATTTACGTTACGTCATCCCCATACAAAAACTAAATCAAAACTGTTGTGTTTATTTTAAAAATAATAATAAAATTTTTAAATTTGATTTTGTTTGTACAAAACCGTCTTTAGTTATAAGCCTACTAGTAGATGCGAAATGCAAAAAACAATAAACCTTTAAAGATGATTTTAGGGACTTTGTAGACCAAATAGAATAAAAATATAGATTTTTGTAGTGTAAATAGAATAAAAATATGTATATGTATAAAGTTGACGATTTTTTTGTACGAAGAGACAATCAGGCTTGTAACTAAAGATGGTTTTTTTATAACATAGAAATTGGATAATTTATTCATATTGAGTCATCTATATTTTAATAGCAGAAATATAAATATAAATTTAAAGGTTTTGTTCGGATGTTTTAAAATTTGAATTGTTTGTAATTATAAATGTAAATGTTAATAATTAATAATAATTTTTAAAAATGTAATGGAAAAAGTACAATCTTCTACTCGCCGAAAATCATATTTTAAATCTCGCGACCATTACCAACCTCGGCTATCGCCTCGGCTGATAAACTGTCCTCTCGCTTCAAAATATGTTGCTCTCGGCATTGTTGAAGAATATACTATTAAACATGTTATGCTATGCGATGGTGGCTTTCTTTTCCAAACAAAAATAGCTCTTATTAGTGCAACTATTAATATGCTTAGTGCAACTATTAATATGCCGAGAATATAGTGCTGCAAAGCAGCGCTATATTCTCACTGCCCGCTGATTTATTTTCTTTTGAAAATAAATAAACTTAAACACATTGATTTTGATCTAGTTGCTTTATGACCGCTATACAGAGGTTTGATCTATAATAATTTTTTATGCATTGATAAATTATTATTATAAGCGGATATCATTTCATTTTTATAAAGCTTTGTTTTTAGGGTTCCGTTTTTTATAACGAACCCTATTGGTTAGAGTAAAACGAGTTTTTCACATTATATCGACTATCTCGTAAACCATAAATGCTATGAACTTGAAATTTGAGGTGCATATAAAACTAAGCTGTCCACATGAAATACACGGCTACAAATAAAACTAAAGTGGTTTTCGTTTGGTTTACAATATGAGACCTCGCCATTTTTTGTATAATTTTGAATAATGACGTTATTGGGCAAAAACACTATTTAAAACGTGGTCGTGGGGTGCGGTGTGAAAGAGCACCTAATTTAGAACACATTGGAATTTTTTTTAGAATTTTGCGGTGCACAGTTTTTGAGTTATTGTCAAAAACGTGCGACCTTCAGACCGTTGCCCCCCCCCCCTCCCCCCTCTACGTTTCGACATTGATTGACAGAAAAATTCACAGAGTTAGGGAGTTTGGTAAATTTTGAATGAAAATTATAGCGAAGTCTCAAATAATTATATTTCTGTGTGTTTTGGGGGACGGGGTGAAGAGGGTAAAAAAAATTTTTTTTGGCCCAAATGAGTGGGGTGGAGTGGAGTCTTTCATTTGAAAGAGCACCTAATTTAGAATATATTACAATTTTTTTAGAATCTGCGATTGCGGAAGTAAATGGAATTGATCATTTTCAAACCTTTATTGCGTTTATAGTCAATGAGCTAAAAACCAAAGACAAAATATGGAGGGGCTGAAATCTCAAAGCTCTGAGACATCAAGACTTCGGTCTGGGTTAAGGATTTTGATATAGTTTTCGGCAAAAAACTTTTTGCTGACAAGTATTTTTTATCAAGTAAGTATTTTTTACAAGTATTTTTTATCTCTGTTTAAAAATTTATTACAAATGTAAGCAGATGAATTTAAATTCCGCACCATTCCATAGTTTCATTTTATTTTATGTGTGTTGTCACACTTGATTTATATGTAAAAATGAATTGTTACTAACTTCATAGATAGAGTTAAGACTTGTAAACCACGACGCCCATATATGTTTTTTTTATCATCGAAATAAATTGTTTTTAAAATTAACTTGTGAATATTTTATGTCAAACGATTGAGGATCCAATCTACAAAATAATATCAAGTCTTACAGATCAGAAGTGGGATCTGATCTAATCTAAAAACACAAATTCAGCTAAAAATAAAAGTTATACGACGCCGGCGAGAAAAACAAAACAAACAGAAAATCAAAATGGCTTTTTCCAGCGATTCAAGGGATTCGCATTACAATGCCAAATCATCAACGTTCAGAGCTGCACAACAAAAAGCGTTCAACCGTATAGAAAACGGTAAAGTGAATTTTTCAACGTGGATTGAGTCCGAACGAAATATTGCAGATGAAAGTGCTCCGAAGGATTATATAACAAATAACACTCTTACACAACGAGAAGAAAATTTTAGTCATCGTCATCCTGCACAAAGTTATCAACATCGATGTGAAATATTTAATCAAAATACGCAATCTAATCTTAACAAAACTTTTTCACAGCCGCAACAAAATCATCATCCTGGGAGATTTGTTTCTGACAACTATCAACGAAATGATGATGCAACAAATGTCAACGACGAATTATTATTTTATGTACCTAAAGGGGTAAGAGGTCGTGTAGTGTTTTCTTGCCATGACGGAATGGGTCATTTCGGCGTGGAGAAAACTTTGTTAGAACTACGTAGGGTATTCTGGTGGCCCCGAATGCGACAATTTCTTAAAAAGTCTATAAACACCTGCATAGAATGTTTATATCACCCCGAAAACAAAAATGCAAATAAAATTGAACTACATCCGATCGAAAAGGTCCACATTCCCTGTCACACATGGCATTTAGACCACTTAGGTCCTTTTGTCACAAGTACTAAAAAGAATGTTTATGTTTTGTCAATCATCGACGCCTTTACTAAATACGTTTAAATTAAAGCCGTTCGCAACACTTCCTCTCGTTTTGTAACCAACGCAATAAATGAACTAGCACTCCATCTTGGAATGCCCACGCGATTAATAAGTGATCGAGGTACTTCTCTGCGATCAAATAGTTTTGAAAATTCTGTGCTGATAATACGATAAAGCATATATTAAGTGCAACTGATACACCACGAACCAACGGGCAGGTAGAGCGGAGCAATCGTACTATATTGCATGCTTTAAAAAAAATGTCTGACAACAACGACCGTCGTTGGGACGATTCAGTATCTAAAATACAGTGGGCTATTAATAGTCTCCCACATTCAGTAACAAAGGTATCGCCACACGAACTTTTATTTGGATTCACACCAAAACCAATGTTTGGAGACAAATTAAGTTAACTTTACTTGAAAAAAAGGGTTATGAAAATTTTGACTACGACCAAATTAACCTACCAGCGATTAGAGAAGTAGCTTCGGAAAAAATAAAAATAAATCAACAACAGCAAAAATTTCGATTTGATGCGACACATAAGCCACCGGTCCATTTAAAAAGTTGGTGACCATGTTGTCGTTTATGTGGAACCAGTCTCAACAGGAGAAAGCCGAAAGCTTCAACGTAGATGTAGAGGTCCTTATACTGTGGTTGATGTGCATGAATTCCTCGTTGAGGAATTAAATAAAACTGATGGCCGACGACGCTTTAAAGGAATAATTCCAGCAGATCATCTACAGTTAGTAGTATTTCCCGACGAAGAAGAGGTCAGCGAGGTTGAAGGAGAAGAGGATTAGGGACAATCCTCATATACAGGATGGCCGAATGTGAGCAGATGAATTTAAATTCCGCACCATTCCATAATTTCATTTTATTTTATGTGTGTTGTCACACTTGATTTATATGTAAAAATGAATTGTTACTAACTTCATACATAGAGTTAAGACTTGTAAACCACCACGCCCAGATATGTTTTTTTATCATCGAAATAAATTGTTTTTAAAATTAACTTGTGAATATTATATTTGTGTCAAACGATTGAGGATCCAATCTTCAAAATAATATCAAGTCTTACACAAAGTAACACGAAACATCAATACGTTGCCGGAAAATTATAATCAAAATTCCAAAAATATTATTAAATTAAATAAAATCAAACTTTTCAAAATTCCAAAAATATTCCAAAAATTAGAATAAAATCAAATATTTAAATTTTTTCTAAATTCCAATAATATTTCAAAAATTCTTAAAAATTCAAACTTTTTCCAAAATTCTAAAAATATTGCAAAAATTATTACAAAATCAAATATTGAAACTTTTTTCAAAATTCCAAAAATTTAATAATATCAAAAATTAAAAATTTTCAAAATTCCAAAAATGTTCCAAAAATTCTTACAAAATCAAAAATTAAAATTTTTGCCGAAATTCTAAAAATATTGCAAAAATTATTACACTTTTACATTTTTGCAATATTTTTAGAATTTCGGCAAAAATTTTAATAATCAAAAATACAAACTTTTTCAAAATTCCAAAAATATTTCAAAAACTATAACAAATTCAAAAATTTCCATGTCCAATTTCATTTTAAATTACATTTACGTCATAAAAACAGCTACATTTGTTTCCAAAAAATTGACTAAAAAAATAAATGAAATCATTTTTTGACACACTTGACATTATTTTTTGACAAACTTATAATGCCATAATTCTCAATAATAAAAAAAAATTTCATTTCAAAGAAACAATTTTATTTTTTTCCAAAAAATTGGGTAAAAATCTAAATAAAAATCTTTTGACACACTTGACAACATATTTTTGACAAACTTATAATGCCATAATTCTCAATAATAATAAAAAAATTTCATTTCAAACAAACAATTTTATTTTTTTCCAAAAAATTGGCTAAAAAATAAATAAAAATCTTTCTTTTGACACACTTGACAACATTTTTTTGACAAACTTATAATGCAATAATCTAGTTTTTGATCTCACATACCAATCACGACCATCAAGATTTCTCCAAATTTAATGTTCCTACCCATCACTTAAAATGAACGTTTTTTAAGCCAAAAATATGAAAATTTGCTATTTTTGACACAATAATTTTTTTGACACACTTCCTGTACAGTTATCGAACACAGCCGTCTTTCGGACCTGTCCCTTGTGATTACCTATTTTCAGAAAAAAAATTTTTTGAAATCCCTCCAGCCGTTTTCCCTGCAGTGTAGGTAATGACGGACGGCCGGCCGGTCTGCAAACAGACATACATTTTTTTTTGCTTTTTTAGAATCAGTAGGTCCTAAAACGTCGAGAAATGCCAAAAAAAGTAGGGGTAAGAATTTCACTTTGAGCTCATGAATGTAATACTTGGGTCTTTCAGACCGAAGTAACATGTTTGGTTTGTGTGAAAAAAATATTATTTGCAGATTTCAAATTATGAAAAATAAAACAAATGATTTAAGTTTTGAATTTTTATTTGATTAATAGTGTATTCTTTTCGGCTGTACCGAACAAATTCCAACACCGAATTATCGAATTTTGTATTCTTTTGGAATGAATTTCAATACAAAAAAATAATTCGGTGTTGGAACTGTACTGAAATTTGTTCGGTACAGCCTAAAAGAATACACTATATTTTTTGTATTAAAATATTGATGCAGATTTAAAAAAAAACAATTTTCGTATTTCTAGTAAATAAATGAGACAAACAAAATAAAATATAAAATTTATATTTTTAATAATAATATTGTATTTGTTTTGATTAAAATCAAATAAAAACCGCAAATGTCACTTTTAGATCTCAGTTTTTATTTAGGATCTCAAAAACAGCGAGTCCAAAATAGGCGATCGAATCGACTATTTTGGAATAGAAATGGAGTTTCCGAACAACTTCATCTGTCAAATCGCTTGCTTAAATATAGGCAAGAAATAGTTTAAGAACGACCATTTCCAGCCACAAACGTCAAAATAGGAAAATAAGCAAGCGATTTGGTGTTTACGAACGAGCCCCATATATATCATTTATTTAAAAAATAAAACCGTAGAAATTCAAAACATGAATTAACTACATGAAGTTATATTCAATTTTCTTTTATGTCAAACAGCCGTATGTAATCAGGCTGTATATCAATAGAAATAATTCGTACATAAAATTCATCAAAATAATAACAAAAATTTAGCAACAATAAAATATTTAAAAAAAACACAAACTAATCTTGTTAAAAAAAATAAAAATAATTCTAGCAATATACGAAAAATAGATTTTTCGATAAAAAGGCCTCTAATTTTTAGAACGAACCTTAATTTTTCGTTCGGGTAATTTTCGAAAAATTCGAAATCATTGTATCTGTCTTTTTCACATGATATCATTCTTCATAAAACAGTACATACATTTGTGACATTATTTCAAACAATATTTAAATAAAATGGTAAATTATAATGTTTAAGTAAAAAATTTTATACTTATAACATGTTTATGGTGTTCTATTATGTATTTAATTATTTTCAATCAATATTATTCGTATTATATGTGATAAATTCAATTGATATTCACCGGGTGTTTCTGTATAGCCACACGTGAGGGCATTTTGTTTCTGGATTCTTCTTTGTCAAAGATTTTGATATAATTTCAATATTAAAATAACATATTTTTAAAATCTATTGACGGAAAATATATTAAATATATATATAGTTTATTATAGTCAATATTTCATAAACAGTATAAATAAACTTAGGTTATGTTTCATTTGTATTTGTAGGAAGTTGCCCTAAATCCGTTACGTATTCTAAAAAATGAAGCCTATGAAGAAAAAGCTGAAATTGCTCGGCTTTCATCTTTCGTTGGGGCCATTGCCATTGGAGATTTAGTCAAAAGTACATTGGGTCCAAAAGGGATGGATAAAATTCTAATGTCTGGAGGACGAAATGCTGGAAGTGTTGAAGTCACAAATGACGGAGCTACAATTTTAAAATCTGTAGGTGTTGATAATCCAGCATCTAAAATTTTGGTTGATATGTCTCGTGTACAAGATGAAGAGGTTGGAGATGGAACAACATCGGTTACAGTATTAGCAGCAGAATTATTACGAGAAGCTGAAAAATTGATTGATCAAAAAATGCATCCCCAAACTATTATTGCTGGTTGGAGACAGGCTGTTGAGGTTGCGCGAGCTGCTTTAATCAATACTGCTCAAGATAATTCAGGAGACAGTGCTAAATTTAGAGAAGATTTATTGAATATTGCACGAACAACTTTGAGCTCAAAAATTCTATCTCAACATAAAGAGTAAGCTAATCACCGTATACAAATGGTGAAAATTATTTATCATATTTTTCTTATTACAGACATTTCGCAAAATTATGTGTCGATGCAATTCTTCGTTTGAAAGGTTCAGGAGAATTAAATGCAATTCAGATAATCAAAAAAACTGGTGGAGTGTTAGAAGATTCATTTTTAGATGAAGGATTTTTGTTGGACAAAAAACCTGGTGTGCATCAACCAAAACGTATTGAAAATGCAAAAATTTTAATTGCAAACACCCCAATGGATACAGATAAAATTAAAGTATTCGGTTCACACGTAAAAGTTGATTCAATGGCTAAAATTGCTGATCTGGAATTAGCAGAGAAAGAAAAGATGCGCGATAAAGTTAATAAGATTTTGGGTCACAATTGTAATGTTTTCATTAATCGTCAATTAATTTATAATTATCCTGAACAATTATTTGCCGATGCTGGAATCATGGCAATTGAACATGCCGATTTTGATGGAATCGAAAGATTAGCATTGGTAACTGGAGGAGAAATTGTCTCTACTTTTGATAATCCTGAATTGATAAAATTAGGTTCATGTGATGTAATCGAACAAATTATGGTCGGAGAAGATACGTTATTAAGATTTAGTGGGGTTAAACTAGGAGAAGCTTGCACAATTATAATTCGTGGAGCTACTCAACAGATTATTGATGAAGCAGATCGATCATTACATGATGCTTTGAGTGTTTTAGCTGCAACCGTTAAGGAGACTAGAATTGTTTATGGAGGTGGATGTTCAGAAGCTTTAATGGCTTGTGCTGTTTTGGCAAAAGCAACTGAAACTCCTGGAAAAGAAGCAATTGCAATGGAATCTTTTGCACGTAAGATAACTAAATTTTTTTTAATTGTCGTTTCTCTAATTGTATTATTTTAGGTGCACTTTTGCAACTACCAACAATTATTGCTGATAACGCTGGTTATGATTCCGCTCAACTTGTTTCCGAATTACGTGCCGCACATACACAGCATAAAGCTACAACTGGTCTTAATATGGATGAAGGGAAAATTGGTTGCATGAAAGAACTTGGAATAACCGAATCGTTTGCAGTAAAACGTCAAGTTTTGATGTCAGCTGCTGAAGCAGCTGAAATGATCTTAAGAGTAGATAACATTATTAGATGTGCTCCAAGAAAACGAGTTCCAGATCGTGGTCATTGTTAATCGGTTATTTTGTAATACCTAAAATAAATCTTCTATTTATCTTTTTATGTTCAATACATTCGATTTGTATTAATAATTGTGTAAAAGCTTGATTTTGTTTTTAAATGCATTAAAATCATCTCACAAAAAATATTCAATTGTTTACACTAAAATATATTGTTTTGATTTTCCGTTGCCAAGATACCGCTCCATTTGTTATTGTTCTGTAGTTCCAAAAAGCTCCACATGTATATAAATTAGCGTTTTAAAACAGCTGATCTGACATTGAGTTGACATTCGCACATTTTTTCTGAATATAATTTTTTTTCTTGTAAATTTTAACTCAACTAAAATGATTTAATTATAATTTAAGAAAAATGATATTTGATGTAAATGTTTATAAAAATAATTAATATAAAAAAGTAGTACAGTTTTAACTAGTGTTAATTCAGAAGAAAAGTTAGGCTGAGCTTTGTGATTCTACATATCAAAATAATATAAATCAAAATGAGAAGTCGCAGTAATTCAGGGGTCCGTTTGGATTACTACCAAAGAATTGTTCATAAATTGATAATGGCACATCAACAACCAGTCACTGGATTATTTCCTGCTAGTTCTGTTAATCATCATGCTTGGGTAAATAAATACAAAATCATTCCAAATCAATTTTTGTAAAGCTGTATGTTTTGTTATATAGGTCAGAGATAATGTTTATTGTATTTTGGCTGTATGGGGTCTTTCAATGTCTTATAAAAAGATTGCGGATCAAGATGAAGATCGTGCTAAAGCTTACGAATTAGAACAGTCTTGTGTTAAATTAATGCGAGGACTTTTAATGGCGATGATGCAACAAAAAGATAAAGTTGAAAAATTTAAAACAACGCAAAATACATCAGATGCTCTTCATGCTAAATACTCTAGTAAAAATGGACAAGTCGTTGTTGGGGATGATGAATGGGGTCATTTGCAGGTAAAATATTAACTGAATTTTATTTTGTTGATTACACTAATGTGGGTAAACTCTAATGAAATTAGTCTATTCACTTCAACTGTTAAGTTTTAATGACGGCAATGAAAGTAATTTGCAAATCACTCAATCAAAAATAAACATTGATGATAACTCCATAACCTCAGATAATATTTAATTGTTGTTTCAACAAACGTAGTTTTAAAATTACATTTACAAACAAAATAATGAAATTCTGTAATTGTAAAGCGGTCGCCGGTCAGTCAAGTGACAAGATTTTTATTGAAAAGAAATGAATAAATATTTAACACAACCGTTTCACAGTTACAGAATTTAGCTGCTGATGTCGTTTTGCAATGGTTTTCTCAAATTTGGAACTTTGACATCGCAAAGTGTAAACTTCTATAGTTGAAACACTAACTTCCACTAATCGTCTCTGTTTGGGCGCCATTTGTAACGAAAATTTGGATTGATTTTTCTATCGGTATCTTCCATAGAAGAGCATAATTATAAACCAACCGTATCCATTTAATATTCTTGGTTGATACTTTTACGTTTAAAAAATCCAATTCTTTTGTTTTTAGGCGCAACCAAATCGCATGGAGGTATCAGTTTTTGTTGATATGTAAATTTTTTTATTTTTGATCTACACGTGTGACAACTCCACGCACGAGTTAACGTGATATATCACATGCCACTGGCACAACAGTTGGAAGTGATGAATTCGGTCATTTGCCAATTGCCGGTAAAAATCAACTGAATTTTATTTCGTAGATTATTTAGGTGACCTTAGGCTAGGTAACCTTAGGTTAGGTTAGCTTAGAAAATAAGTTATGTACGTAGATTGGTTCCAGTTAGTGAATTATATCGAAAATTCGACTGAAATTGCTACAAATATAATTAACTTTGTAGTTAAAAATGTCTTTTCCAAAAACAAACACTGAAATCTCGCGTAACGACCAGCTTTTACGAGCACCTTTTAGAAGAAAAAATTGAAAATACAATAAGGAAAATTAAGCCATCAAAAGCTGTAGCACCAGACGGCATCTCATGCTAAAAACACATAGGACCCAAAGGATTAAACTACCCCACTACTACACTCAATACTTCTTTAAATACCCGCCAGATACCAAATATCTGGAAAACGGCCAGAATCAGCTCCATTTTAAAACCTGAAGAACAGGAAGAGTCTTACAAACCAATATCCATCCTTTTATCGGTCGCAAAACTTATTGAAGCACTTCTACTCCCTCAGCTGTAATTTGGCATCACACCAACATGACTTCCGGCGAGCACATAGTACAACCACCGCGCTTTCGATATGCTTCTCAAGATGGACGGGTCTACGCCCCACAAGCACTCGGAGCTCAATTCCGACCAAGGACCAACAACAATTTCGACGTAAGGTGCAAATCCGACGCTCCATTTTTTTGGTAAAGACGCAGCTGTCACTGGCCTCACTGCTTCAAATACTCCTCGCCATGGCTGGTATTGAAACAAATCCGGGACCAACTAAAACATGGCACTGTACAATATGTAAAAACATCTTAAGGGCAAATACAACATCTATTCAGTGTAATACCTGCAAGGAATGGTGTCACCTCAAGAACTGCTCAGGTCTTGTCACACATAAGCAATGGACCAAAAACTACATAGCGCCATGTTGTCAAGCATCAAGTTAAAATACCAACACGAGTCCATAACAAAACACATTACGGATGAACGCGCTGCCGGAAACTCCGAGTGATGTAGAAATTATGCAACTAAATTGCAACGGTCTCACGAATAAGATCGACAGTATAATAAACTATATGTGCAATAACAATATTCTAGTCACGTTTCTCCAAAAAACAAAATTAAATGTTAGATCTAAGATTAGTGATAGTATCTGTGATTATAAAATTATAAGACTGGATAGAGGGAAAGACAAAGGTGGTGGTCTTGCCTTTATCATTCACAAAAGTGTTATTTACCGTACAACCACACTACCTGCAGTACCGGGAACTGACAAACACCTAGAACAACAAGGTATTATAATAAAATACGGAAATAGCGCCAGTCAATATTTATATTCCACCAGTAAGCAGCTGTGATATAGGTCATGAACCGTTCATAGGACATTTATTTTATACCAAAGACTGTCTAATTCTCGGAGATGTGAAAGCGAACCATGATCTATGGCACTCACATCTAAACACTGATCCACGAGGTGAAAGCATTGCTGATAAAATTGACGGCTCCAATTTTGGAGTCCTCAACGAACCACAACCGACAAGGGTAACAAACAACTCATACTCTTCTCCAGATATCTCCCTTGCCAGTATGTCACTAATGCCAGTTGCAGAATGGAGAACTGAAATTGCATTGGGATCAGACTACGTGCCGATCATAATCACCTTAAGCCGTTCCATAAATCAAATAAATTCCGAAAAGAAGACATATATTAATTTTAACAAAGCTGACTGGGAAAACATTACAAATTTTACCGAAATTGAATTCAGTAAGCAATTTTTACCACTTGACGCCCTCTCTGTGGAAAAACAATTCACAGGAAATTTTTAATAAGGCACGAGCTCGCTACATACCAGCTGGCAGAATCCAAAAAATAAAACCAAACTTTCCACATGAAGCGTGTGTGCTTTCTAATAAAAGAGATGACATCCATAAAGCAGAGCCAGCCGACTCCAGAATTCCGGACCTGAACAAGCAAATTAACAAATTGGTCACCGACCATAAAAGAAACAAATGGAGAGAGTTAGTGAGAGAATCAGGGTACTAGTAAAGTCTTTGGAAGGTCATTAAGGGCCTAACCTCGACAACCACAAAATAATTGTATGATCTCCTTCGACGATATCCCCATCGAAAACCACAGGAAAGGCGCAAACAAATTTAACATTCAGTTTACAGAAAAGCAGCGTAAACACGAGAAAGAGACCTGAGCAGTGTTGAGACACATGCGCAAACTTAACACTGACAACTTAGAGGATATTATATTTTCCGAAGAAGAGGTGGAGAATGCAATAAGGAAAATTAAGCCATCAAAGGCTATAGGACCCGACGGCATCTCAGCCATCATGCCCAAACACATCGGACCCAAAGGTTTGAACTTCCTCACTACTACACTTAAAACATCTTTAAATACTTTACAGATACCAAATATCTGGAAAACGGCCAGAATCAGCTCCATTTTGAAACCAGGAAAACCGGAAGAAAAGGGAGAGTCCTACAGACCAATATCCATTCTTTAATCGGTCGCAAAACTCATGGCTTCCGGCGAGCACACAGTACAACCACCGCGCTACACAGAATACAAAACCAGATCAGTGATGGTCTGAATCAAAAACAACCATGCACTAGAACAATTTTAGTCGCACTTGACCTGTCAAAAGCATTTCACGCAGTGTCGCACGCTGGTCTATTGGATGATATCTTCAATACTAACTTGCCAGATTTAATGAAGCGCTGGTTGTGCAATTACCTCAGAGGTCGCCAAATATATGTTGAGCTCCGTAACAGCAAGTCCAAAATGAGAGTGCTAAGACAAGGAGTTCCTCAAGGCGGAGTTTTCTCACCGTCATTATTCAATCTCTACCTAAGCAGTTTGCCTACCCCACCAGAAGGAATAACTATCACCTCATATGCAGACGACTGCACAGTGCTTGCAACAGGAAATAACCTGCAGCCACTCACAAATATCCTGACTACCTATCTTAATATTCTGAATGATTGGTTTAAAACCAGAAAACTAAAACTTTCCACTGAAAAGTCCACTTCTACACTTTTCACCACATGGACGAAGGAGGTAAATTCAATACTAAGCATCTGCATAAACAACATACTTATTCCTACAGTGAAAAATCCGAGACTGCTGGGTGTAACATTCGACCCACTGCTTAAATTCAATGCTCATGCACAGCTAATAAACTCAAGTTTGAAAAACAGGAATAACTCATTGAAAGCACTAGCGGGTAGTTCATGGGGCAAAGATAAAAACTTGATCTTAACAACGTACAAATCAATAGGAAAAGCCATTTTAAATTATGCTGCACCCATATGGACCCCTCAAGTTGCCAACACTCACTGGAATAAGTTACAAACAACACAAAATGCAGCCTTATGAACCGCAACCGGATGTCACCTGATGGCCCACCGCGATCATCTACACGAGGAAAGTAACATATTGCCGGTCCGTGAACATAATGAAATACTATCCAAACAATATCTATTGGCCTGTCTCAAAGAGCAACATCCTTGCAATGACACCTTAACTACAATAGAACCACCCAGAGACCCAGCAAGATGCTTTCTGCAAGATATCAGGGATAGCCAGGTTACTGGTAACTTCGACGAATCTACATATAGAACTTTTTTCTTTCTAATGCTATTTATTTCAAATAATTCAAAAAATATAATAGTTTCATTTTTTTTACTGTCTATCCCTGACATACCAATACAATTCCGAAAATAAATCTTCGTTTGGTGATGTTTCTTCGAATTTCTTTTTTGCTTCTTCAATGTGTGAACAGTTCATTATGTGATCGGACGTTTGTTCCTCATTGTGACAGAAGATGCAAATTGGAGACTGAACTACACCAATTCGAGCTAAATGTTTGTATAACAGATCATGCCCGGCAATTTTTCTGAAATTGGCCACGTATACCTTCCGATTCGTCGAAAGGACAGATTTTTGGTTGATGTTCGCCCATTTTTTTGTTTTCAGACATTAACTGGTGATGCAAGCTTATTTCTTCGTCGACTTTCTCTCTGATTGATTCTTTTGCTTTAATGAATTTTTTAAAGTTTTTTCGTTGATTTTTTCCTGATGTGAATCTTCTTATTTTTGTCGGATATTCCAATCTGAACTTTCCGTAAATACGTTGGAGTCTATGTACGAATGAAAGTTTAGAAGCAAGACGATTTTCAACCATTTGGAAAGTGTTCCAGAGGCTGTTTGGTGTTCTTATTATCCTTTCAAACGTTTTTAAGGCAGCTTCTTCACATGCAAATTGAATTGGTTTGATGCCACTAAACATCTCCATAGCATTAATCGGTGTTGACTTCACTCCTCCGGTTATTATCCTTAATGCCCTGTTCTGGATTATTTCTAATTTCTTCACGGGCTTGCGCATGTTAACAGTTCCTGGCCAAAATTGGCAAGATATAAGATTTGTATGTTAAAATCAATGTATCTTTAGATTTTTCGATTTGAGTGCTTACATTAAATTTGAATGTTAGCCGTTGGTCCAGTTCTACACCGAGGTATCGTTGTCGAATTGTTTCTTTAACGTTTATTTCATTGAAATAAAGTTCCGGTTTCTGTGTAATATTACACATCGAAAAGATTTGGTAGAACGTCTTTTCCATATTCACTTCCATTTCATTCATTTCGGTCCATTCGTTCAATTCTTTTAGTGCACAGTTCATAATTGATTCTATTGTCAGCATGTCATCCCCAGCAACAATAATTGCTAAATCATCAGCAAACAATACGACATCGACCCCTGGGATGGATCGTAAAATTTGGCACAGATCATTGACCATGCAATTGAACAATGTTGTGCTCGAAACTGCACCTTGAGGGAGACCTCTTCTCACTTGTTTGATTGATGATGTTTTATCATGGCATCGAATTGATATGAATCTTTGACATAAGAAATCGTGAATTGCACAAAGAATGTAATTTGGAGTGTTCATTTTTGATAATTTGGAGAGTAAGATGTTTCTCGAAACCAGGTCGTATGCAGCTTTGAAGTCGATGAATGTTTCGACTGTTGTCAGATTTGCATTGAAATTATTCTGTATTTGATTACAAAGAAATGCAACCTGGTCGATTGATGATTTGTGTGTTTGAAAAGCTCCCTGCGCCGAATCGTTCGTTCTTTCAGATTTCAGGTGATCTTGTAATCGTTTCATTACCATTTTTTCATATATTTTGCACAAGATCGATGTTAACGCGACAGGTCTATAACTTTTGATTTCATTTGCTGGCTTGTCAGTTTTTAGGATCGGTACTACAATCGCCTTCCTCCAAATTGCCGGTATGTCTCTAAGTAAGACAAAATTCATGAAAGCAAGAAGTACCATTGCGGCATTCAGGTTAGGTTTATGATAAATTCCAGTAATATATTATCGCATCCAGGTGATTTATCTTTTTCCATAGATTTTGTTGCATCTATAAACTCATCGAACATAAATGGTACAACATTCTGCTCTCTTTTGATTCGATTTATCTTTTTTGAGCCTGATGATACTTTGGTATAATGATTCACAAATGCTTTGGCTTTCATTGAATTGGATGACAATAATTTGTTATTGTGTATGATTGCTTCAATAGAATTTTTTTTTATGTCGTCGTTGAACGTTGATACTTTTCTATGGGTTGTGATTCCGTCATTACGATAGTCAAGAGAGTTGACAAATTCATCGAACCTTGTCTTTTTGCTTGATACTAATTCTTCTTCTAATTTCTTCTGGCATGTTTCAAGCTCATAATAATTTTCTACAGACCATTTCGATTCCAATTTGTTGACTGCATCGTCTCTTTCTTTCGATAATTTCTTCAAATTATCGTTCCAGTAAGGTTTATAGTTCGTCTCTTTTCCACGAGGAATCGAATCTCTAGCACATGACAACATTGTTGAGTTGATTCTTCTCTCTGTTGCATCACTGTTATTCTCGATTAAACCCATATGGAATCTTTGATTTGACAGCATTTTATATTTTTCCCAATCGTTTTTTTTCAAGTTCCATGATGTAAATGCTACATTTTTTGGCAATGCTGTCTGTTTCTTCTTAATCTCAATTTTCAAAAGTTTGTGACCATGAGACGACAGAAGTGCAAGAGACTGTTGTTCCACGAATTTACTCACATTAACTAGTGCAAGTACTAAATCAGGATTTGTTTTTGAACCAGTTGGAGATAGAAAAGTGTAATCATTTTGGTTCTTGCTTACAATTTGATCGAGTGGCGATGTGTCGATGAAATCTTCCAAGTGTTGTCCAACACTGGTCGTCTTTTTATAATTCCATCGTAATGATGGGCTATTGAAATCTCCAATAATGATGCAGTCTATTTCGATTGGCAGAATGTCGTAATTTGCTTTGTTATTTGGAGGATTATACAACGCACAGAATGGATATTTGATTTTGTCTTTCCACACTTCTACACAAATTCACAGAAAAATCACAGAACATTTCCTTTACAGTATGACCCAATATTTCAGCATGAACTAGCATTTTGAGCATGATATTCTTGACATCAGATTTGTTGAACAAAGCGTAACCGTATCTGTACTTGTAAAACTGTCCTCAAAGACAACAAAATAGCGTTCCTTCTGGAATGATGAAGCAAAAGGTCCACAAACATCTGCTGATATAAACTCACCCGGATACGATGCTTTCTTGCGAGTTCCAAATGGTAAGCTATGTACCTTTCCACAAATACAAGGTTCACAAATGTCTTTTTCCTAACTTCACACTAATGCCCAACTCTTTCTGCAACATTTCCACAAAATGCCTTTTATCCTGGTGTCCCCACTTCTCATGACAAATTTGCATGTTCAACTGTTGTGATCATTTCTAGCAAAGCCTTGAACAATGACCCGTTCTCTTGACGAATACCACATAAAACAACTTTTCCGTTGACACTTACATGACACTTCGTAGCAGACGTCTCAAACTTACTATTCGGGTTTCTGTCTTGAGCTGCTAGCACAGAAAATAAATTGCTGGACGCCTCTGGTGCATACCATACTCCTTTCAAATCAAAGAACTTAGGAATACCATTAACAGATGATGATACCTTAATGTCACCGCCTCCAAGTGCCATTATAGAATTATTTCCAGCCGTCTTGATACTCATGGGACTGTTGAACTCTGTGTATTTCGTGTGTTTAATGTGCCATCGAATTCGTGATAAGACGTGTCGCTCCGTTGTCAATCCACCAATTGAAAGATGATGATTCTATCGACAATGCCTCACAAGTAATTGACGGCAGGCTTAACTACGATTCAGCTGTGCAATTTTGATGCTCTTGACTTTTTCAGGTCTTCCATCAGCAATCCACTTTCTACAATCTGAAACCCAGTGCCCTTTCTTTTTGCAGTAATGACAGACGTCATCTTGAAATTTAGACTTTTTCTTTGGTTTAACTTGCTTTCTCGATTTTGAACTTGCAGCTAGAGCTTCTTGAGGAACATCTTGTTTGCTGAAGTTTCTTTCAAACATGCACAATTGCCCGGTTAACTCGTCAAACGTCTTGTGGTCACTTTGTGTTAAAAGCATACAACTTGACTTGAAGACGTCAAAGTGAACGGGTAAAATGTGCAATGTCTTAAAACAAGGGTCATCTCCGAAAGTGTGTTCTCATTTTTCTCTCGAAGTCCAACGTTCAAGTCATTCTAAAGTCTTCTTAAGACTGCCACATTAGTTGATACATAGCAACCTTCAGCCCATGTAAAAGCAAAGAAATCAGTGCAAATCTTGAACAACTGATCTTTTGATGATGCTTCAAACTCTTGTTTCAAAGCATCCCACGTATCTTTGACTGTCTCTTTATCCATAACTTTCTGGTAAACGTTGTCCGATATCGAGCTGGTTAGCATAGACTTTACGAAACTGTTCGCTTTATGGTACAAATCATCGATAACATCTAGAGCTCCCTCGTGGTAGTCCAAAAGGTCCCTTATCTACTGCTCCCAAATCGCCCATCCTGACTCTTCTAACACAGTTTTCACATTTTTCATCCGATTAAAAATTAATCTACTTCAATTTATTATTTAATATTATATTTTTCAGATAGATGCAACATCTCTATACCTATTAATCCTAGCACAAATGACAGCATCAGGACTTCAAATTGTTTTCTCACTCGATGAAGTTTCGTTCATACAAAATTTAGTTTTTTATATCGAATCAGCATATTGTACACCAGATTATGGTATTTGGGAACGTGGTGATAAAACGAATCATGGACAAGCTGAACTAAATGCAAGCTCGGTTGGAATGGCAAAAGCTGCCTTAGAAGCTATGAGTGATTTAGATTTATTTGGTGCTCGTGGTGGACCGGCTAGTATTATTCATGTTTTAGCTGATGAAGCACATAAGTGCCAAGCTGTTCTTCAATCCATGTTACCTAGAGAATCAAATAGTAAAGAACTTGATTCTGGTTTACTATCCATCATTGGCTTTCCTGCATTTGCCGTAGATGATCCACAATTAATTGCAGAAACACAGAAGGCTATTGTTACACGATTGCAAGGAAAATATGGTTGTAAACGATTTTTACGAGATGGATATAAAACACCTAAAGAAGATCCAACACGTTTGTATTACGAACCATGGGAGTTACGAATGTTTGAAAATATTGAATGTGAATGGCCATTATTTTTTGCTTATCAAATCTTATTTCATTCGTTTCAAAATGATAAACATGCGGTTTTAGAATATATCACAAAGTTGGAAGATATTATGGTTCGTACAGAGGAAGGGATGCGTTTTGTACCTGAAATGTATGCAGTTCCTAAAGATTCAATAAGTTTGGAGTATAAAAATCCTGGATCGGTACCACGAGAGGTTGTTGGTAGATTACCGTTTCTATGGGGTCAATCTTTGTATATTTTAGGAAAATTACTTCAAGAGGTTTGTTGATATATTTTTATTTAAAAAAAAAATAGCTAATGATTTACAATAGCAATATTCATTACCAACAACAATCAATCTATACAGTAAATTAAGAGACTATGGGATATTTGCCTTTTAACACTTTATTGCATAGAGCTCTTAACTAGTAATGTTAGCTAAATTCTTCAAAATTGCTTCAACAATTAATCCAGTCAATATTTCTTTGTACTTAGCTTAAATATTATATACAACATAATTATGTACAACATCATATTAACCAAAGGGATTGGGTGCCATTTGTTCTTTTGATATTTGTTTATTCTATTTATCATTAATTTTTATAATATATAAAATATAGAAGTGATGTTCGTCCCAGAAAATTTCTGTGCGCTTCTAAAATTTTTTCCTTACGATAGACCCGAGAATCTAATGCCGGGTATGCTACTTTTGTAAATTGTGAAGGCAAGGTTGAAAAGTCCGATGAAAAGTCCCGATGAAAAGTCCGAAATTGACAGAGCGAAAGCCTCAAAACTTACGTCTATGTCTGTTTCTGACAAGAGTTTCTACAGTGCCATTAATTCTTTAAATTCTGGTACAAAATTTTCTATTCCCCCTATTATTGATGGTGATTTAATCGTCAATGATCCCGCAAGAAAAGCTAACTTGTTCGCTGAACGCTTTGCTCTGAACTCCACTGTTTTGGAAACTCCTAAAGAAATACCCCAAATCCAGTCTTCAGGAGTTAATATGAATGAACTTCACTTCAAACCCAAAATAGTCGCTAAACTTTTAAAGGGGTTAAACATCAACAAAGCCTCAGGAATGGACAATATTCCACCCATTATTTTAAAAACCTTTTCCAAAGAACTTGCACCAACTTTAACTAAAATATTCTACCAATCCTACAAATCTGGTATATTTCCCTCGTGCTGGAAGTTGGCAAATGTCCAGCCCGTCCCCAAAAAGGGACCAAAATCCGATATCTCAAATTATAGGCCAATAGCTTTACTATCGGTCCTATCCAAAGTCTATGAGCATTATATTAATACACATATTTCAAAATTTCTGGAAGAAAATCATTTAATATCCGACAGCCAATACGGTTTTCGAAACAAAAGATCAACTACCGATCTATTAAACTATGTAGCGCATTGTTGGAACAGCATACTTGATAAAGGTGGTGAAACATACGTTATCGCTTTAGACATCTCCAAGGCATTCGATCGAGTCTGGCATGCCAACTTAATCAACAAGCTCGTTGCGTACGGTTTTCATCCCAATGTTGTGAAGCTGATTCAAAATTTTCTATCCGACCGATACATTTCGGTAACCTTAGACGGATATTCTTCTGAGTCTAAACTAATTAACGCTGGTGTACCCCAAGGCTCAGTATTGTCCCCAACCCTATTTTTGATTTATATCAACGAATTGTTGAAAATCACCAGCAACCCAATAAATAGTTTTGCAGATGATAGTACTCTGCACAAGTCGTTCGAGCCCCTTCCTTCAAAAGGTAAAATGCACGAACGAATTAATCCTGCCCGGAGAGACGCTGCCATAAACGTGAACAAAGACCTGAATAAAGTCGCCGACTGGGGTGACCAAAACCTTGTCAATTTCAACTCCACCAAAACACAGCTGTTGATTGTTTCCAGATTAAAGACCGAGTTCCCCAAAGATATTTTATTTAGTATGTGTGATGAACCAATAGGTGAATGTAAAAACATTCGTTTATTGGGTGTCACAGTTTCAAATGACCTACTCTGGAACGATCATGTAATGGCGATGGCAAAAAGCGCGTCTAAAAAACTCGGCCTCCTAAATAGATGCAAAAAATTTTTCACTCCATACCAATTGCTCCATGTTTATAAGTCCTATATTCGTCCCTGTATGGAGTACTGCTGTCAAGTTTGGGGTGCTGCCTCTGTTTCCATCTTGGCCCTCTTGGACTCTGTTCAAAAGCGAGCTATACGAATTGTAGGTGATCGAACTTTGACATCAAAACTTGATTCCCTACAACATCGTCGCACTGTTGCTGACCTCGTTGTTTTTTACAAATATCGTCATCAGCAGTGCTCAGATGAAATCAGCGGCATCATGCCTCAAACTTATTCTTACCCCCGTTCCACTCGGCAATCGGCTGCCGCAACCAGTGAAACGGTAAAGATCCCGCGCTGTCATACTGGCAGATCGCAGAGAGACTTCTTTGTCCGAACTGCGTACAAATGGAATAGTTTGCCGGAACACTTAGTCTCAGGTGGCTTCAACCCACAGATGTTTAAAAAAAGCGTTAATCTACACCTCAGAACGCCGGTTGTTGTGGGACCCAGGTCTAGACCTAGGTCTTAAAAGGTATTTATGTGTTGTTGTGACACATATTCTAAACCCTATTACACAACACATTTTATTAAAAAAAAAAAAAAAAAAAAAAAAAGGTTAATTTCGGTATGATATTTACAGTTTGGTAATGTTTTCAATGTTGTGTGAATATTTTCTACATTAAAAGCTTTTATGTTGTGTCCGAGAAAGTGTTGTGAACAATATTTAGTTATTAAACTTATACTCCGTTATTTTTTAGGGATTCTTAGCGGCTGGTGAGCTTGATCCTCTTAACAGACGATTGGGTGCTCAAAAGAAACCAGACGTAGTAGTTCAAGTTGTCATTCTAGCTGAGGACAAAGAAATGAGAGACACATTAGCCGAGTATGATCTTCATGTTCAAACAATTGCTGAAGTAGCACCTATTGAAGTTCAACCAGCTCGTGTTTTAAGTCATCTATATACATATCTTGGTAGAAATAAAAAACTTGGATTAAGTGGTAGAAAATCACGTGATGTTGGTATCTTAAGTACAAGCAAACTTTACTCATTAAAAGATAGGATTTTTGCCTTCACACCGCAAGTAAGTTTTTTTTTATAAAACATACATTTATACGTTTTACAATTAATGCCATTTCATCTAATAATCATTAATATTTATAATTAATTTAGATATAATTTTTTTCAAACTCAAGACATGTAAAATTTTACTTTTACAAAAAATTTATTTATTATTTTAATTAAAATATTATTTAAATGTAAAAAACAGTTTTCCGATTTGACACGTTTCTACATTGCATCCGACAACGAGTTGATGATCGATATTTTAAAAGGAGAAATCAATTTTTTGAAATCAGCTTGGCAGAATTTACTTGGGCGACCACTTGTCACTTTGGTGTTAAAAAAACTTTATTTAGGTCGGTCGATATAACATAAATATATTTTTGAAGTTAATCGATAGAACAAAATTAACATTAATATAAATTATACTATAAGACATTTTGATTGAATTTTTCCTTAGTTTTCCTCTTTAAAAAAAAATCCGTTAATAAAACAAATTTTTTTTTGTAACTAACTGTTTGTGTAAATTTTATGAAAGATTCATTCATTTTGTCAATTATTCTTAGAATTTAGAACGATTAATTATTTTATATGCATGCGAACATTTTACAGTTATTCCTAGTCGTAACTAAAAAAAATTGGTGATGGTTGAGGGTGTTGGCTGATAATTGTTCATACTTATATTTATATATTTAAACAAATCTAAAACAGTTCATATCATCTATTTATTCGATTGGCATTTAATTTGGAACAAAAACACACATTTTTTGTTAAATATATTATTCCATATTTTTTAATTACATTTTTCTGTTAAATTGTAATTTTAAAAGAATTTCGACTATGAAGAATATTACACCACTCGCGATCCAGAACTCTTAGCCAGCAATTTCACAACTAATTTGGCATTTCTTACTAATAATTGGCGACATATGCTAGGCAGACCTACTTTCACTTTAATGGCCACTCATTACCTTTTAGGTAAATCATTTGAATTACATTTTATATATTATAGTTTATTACATTTTTTTTATTTATATAATTTTACTACTTTTCATGCTACATGCTTCTACTCAATCAATATGCTCTAGTACAGATCAATCAAATGATATCCACTAAATTTGCTTATGGATACAGTTACTTATTTCTATTCTATTTAACCAAAACTTTGTTGTAGGATAGGTAAATGGTTTTGGAAGTAAACATTTTTAAAATAAATCAAAATTGTAAACATTTTTTACACATAAATATATCAAGACTACAACACTGTTACACATATTTTTATAGTTTTTATGTTTTGAGATTTAAAGGAGTCGGAAATAATACTTAAAAAAATATGTTTTCGTTCTAACCGATATGTTTCATATGATTCACAATTAACATTGTCTATCACTGTATTAATGATGATGCATGATTGTAACCTTTTCTCAATGAACGAATTTTTATGATATTATCGCGAAATATTATTAGTGTTACGAAAAAAATGGTGGTAATGAGATAACATGTGGTAATCACTGCAGAGCATCACCGTATCTCAATATGCTATATCAACGCTTCCTTTCTTTTCTGAAAATATAATAACCGAAAAACATCATTTAAAAAAACTAGTTTGTAATTTGATCGACGATTAACTTGGTGAAAAACAGGGTTTCGTAGTGAATTACATGGCGACCTTAGAGTTGTTATTGCTTTTGTTATCCGTCTCGTCTAAGGTTTTTATAACATAAACTGGACCATACTGTTATTAACACCAAGTCAATCCTAGCATTCCAACAAAATAAAATTTGTAATTTTTAAAAATAATTCTATAAAAATCAAATACCAATATGAAAACTTTTTTCTCCAATTGTATTTCATATTTGTCAGAGCATCTTTTAATATATTACAAGTGTTAAACTGAATCGATAGTTCGATTATGATATTATTTCCCACTGTGGTGTTCCGTCACTTCCTATTTCCGAAATGCCGTTTAGAACTCAATAAATTTTGTGTAATGTAATGAGTTATGCGATATGCTACAATGAATAAGACTGCTGTCAATTTATTATGATTGTGATAATTTTATTTGTCACGACCCAATTGAATTGTTTTTTGATTATGTTTTGTTTGCAACTATACTGCTCAATCAGTCATCATAGATCAGCAAATTTTTCATATTAAATTAGTGTGTGCTGTGCACTCAGTTTTTCACTTACAATATAAACAGAACCAATATAACTGGAATGTTTAATGATGAATATTTAAATTTCGGTTCATGTTGAGGACAACTACATTGTGATAAAAAATGTTTGGCCCTGCATTTTAAGCTACTTTATACACACTTGTCTGCCGTATCACATGATGTGCGAACTGCATCAATAATAAAAAAAATTTATTATGGAAGGCTTCGCTATTCAGAAAATTTCTTCTCGATTTATTGACAAATCCTTGATTTCGAAGACGTATCATAGGAAAAAAATTAAAACTTGCATACAAACTTTGGAATTTCACACGTTCCATCAATCGTACCCCTTTATGTGATATCATTGATAGGAACAAACCTACAACAAGTCAAAATTTCTCATCCCACACAAGACACTTGAACCATGGTAAGACGTGTTACCTTTTCAATTAATGAACTTCGATCTCGATTAGAGTGCTATAAACGTAATGAGCCAATAATGAGCCAAAGTAGATCCAACAGATCGTCCAATCCTTCTGCCTAAACATATGTTGATGGCTTCCTGCCTACCTGCTGCATGTTCGTTTGTTGTGGAAGAAACAAAACTTATTTTCTCATAGACACAGGTGCTGACATTTCAGTAGCTTGTATTTATTTTTGGAATCTGATCAACGATCAACATCAAGTCCTTACCGCCGCAAATACACACTTATGATGACCAAACTACTATGTCTCAATTTGGGCATTCGTTGTTAAAGGCTTTTCGTAGTCGCATCGGTTAATAAGCCTATTATATGCGCAGAATTTCTCACAAAACTAGACATTATCATTGATCGATTAGTTGACGGACGGACGAATATATAGTTGACTTAATAAATCTAGCGCAATATTAAACGCTTTTTTAAAAGCGATCGAAAATTTGAAAAATTTACAATTTAGTTGTTATTTTATTAAATTTTTTGCAAAGCATATCAACACGATTACTTGTGCAAATTAAAATTTGACTGAGTCTAATATTGTTCAAGAACAATTCAATCAATCTCTATTAACTTCTTAATCTTTAGGCTATAAAATTATTTATAGTCGGGATTTTTAGGTTCTAGCTAGTAAGGTCTAAGCTCAAACACCTCTCCGGGGTCGCAGGGGGTAACGAAGCGGAGGTCCTGCCCAAGTGGCGTAATAAAAATCCTCCACTCGGTCGACTCGAAGACTTGGTCGACTTATTTGAAGATGGCGGTTAGTGTAGGGAAAAGCCATAGAACTGACGACTCTATGCCAAAAGAAGAGATTGTTCCTCCAAAAAGAGTGAGGAACACAAATAATAAGGGAACCGTCGTAGCATAAACGAAAATGATAACAAACGAAACTGATAACACAGTTCAATCAGGTCTAAAAGACCTTTTTACAGAATTATCAAGCTTATCCAGTGACAAAATGCGCTCAAAAAGAGCCGTTCATGAAATTAATCGCAGTGGTAAGTAATACCCAAGAAGCATACGCTAAGGTTTTGATCCATGTCGTAGCTCTTGATGCAAGACAGGACAACAGCCAAACAATAACAAGCGAAATTTTAAAAGGAGTCGAGGTTATCTTTAACCGAGGAAACATGATACCAAAAATTATTAATAAAAATAAGAATAAGAAAAATAACCAAAACGATGTCACAAACGTGATCGGAAACATAACTCAGAGGAACAAGGAAAAGGCAGTCAAATTTCGTACGCTGAGGCTGTTCAATTATAAGATCCGCAGCCGCCAGTAATTACTGACGCTCTACTTGAACAAGCAAATGACGCAACTGAGAAAGAAGAAGATTGGACCCGAGTTGGAAATAAGAAACGTAGAAGGAGGAAATAGTCCAAAACCATAAAGCAAAGGACAAAAACATTGATAATCCACCTACAAGTCTGGTCTCTCAACCCACGTCAACGCATGTGACGGTGGTTTGAGAGTAAAAGCTTTAAGAAACACGAGAGATAACGGCATTATGCTGATTACGGACCAAAGCTCTGATCTCGATGCTATTACGAACAACGAGCCATTCAAAAGCGCAGGTTTCATAATTAATGAGCCCAAGAAACCATTGCCGCGATTCATAATGAAGACGATTAGAGCTGGCTTAACGGATGCAGAAGTAGCATCTGCCATCTGTCAGCAAAATGGTCTTGATGGGGAAACGAGCATAATCAAACCGATTTCTAAAATCGGGGCGAGAACTGATACGGATTTTTGCTGGGTTGTAAAGGTTAACCCTGAAACGAGGTCTAAATTAGTGAGCAAAAAACCAAGTTTATGTTGAGTGGGCCTCGTGCAGAGTTCAAGAGTAAGTCACGATACTTCGATGTTACAAGTGTCAATGTTTTGGTCAAATGGCAAATAAATGTGCTCAAGCTGTCTCGACGTGTGGTGACTGCTCTCAAGCAGAACACACACTTGTTGATTGTCCAAACAAAGCTCTCCCTTTGGAGTGCGCTACATGTAAGGCAAAGAGCAAACCGCACACTCACGCTGTAGGAGGTAGCTCCTGCAGCAGCTACAAAAAAGAACTCGAACGCATGAAAAACAGAAACCAAAATGAGTAGACACCCAAAAACATCGAAAAATGCAAGTCTGAAACTGAAACTTGCACAGACAAATTTACAACACTCAATGCTGGCAGTACATGAAATGCGTGAATGCATCTCGAACTGCGCCGTGGACGTCCTGTGTGCACAGAAAGTCTACGGCGTGAAAGGGGTGGCATGTGGTTTAGGAGTAAACACGCGTTCTGCCTCCACAAGAAACGACGACGAACACTGCTTACCTGCTTTGATCAGCATCCACAACTCAAACATTCAAGCAATGATCCTTCCGCATTTCACAGATTCACACTGTGTTTGCGTGGAGGTCAGACATCCAGGAGGAACATTTCACGTTGTAAATGTCTATTGCCAGTTTGGTGAACATATCGCGGACCGCTTGATTAAACTTGATGCAATTCTAAACAAGTTAAAAGTTCGAGTAATCATTTTAGGTGACTTCAACGCTCGTTCAGTGATGTGGTTTGATCGTCTCACCGATAGCAGAGGTCACAAGTTAGAAGACCATCTCGCGATGGGGTCTTTTTATGGCTAACACACCTGGGAACCTAAGCACGTTTGCACACAATGTTGAGTCCTCTGTGGACGTTACCATTGTGTCAAAAAACATGGTAAATCATATTAAACACTGGAAAGTCCGTGAGAGCTGGACCTCCAGTGACTACCGTGCTATCTCTTTCGAGATATTGGGCGAACAGAACTATTATTCTGGCGTCTCTCGTGATGATTATAACTAAAAACAATTTTAATGTAAATGCTACCAACTGGGAATTACTTACCCTTAATCTGCAACTTAATATTAAACACGTAGAAACACGAGCCGAAGAGATTGACTGTCCTGCGGTCTGCGAATCGGTTGTGTCCTCCCTTACGGATGTCATACAAAAAGCTTATGAAGCTTTGCATAAAAACAAATGGAGCAAACTGGTGAACCAATGATCTAAGTCAGCTCAAGAGTGAGGTAAACCGGTTAAAAAAGAAATACCAAAAAGAAGGGGATTCAGATTGGTAGCAAAAATAGGCTGCATACCGTAACCTTCAGAACACATACACACGGAAGGTTAAAAAAACTAAAGCGGAAAGCTTCAGGAATCTTGTCACAGAAGTAGGCAACAAGGATCCATGCGGCTTTATATACAAATATTAGACAGGAAAGCTTGCTCAACGTAGAGTGCATGGTACCGTCTCTTCGAACAGAAATAACATGTACTCATGGAGTACCTCAAACAAAGTGTTACTTGACACAGTACTACCTGATGAAACAAAGGACTTTCGCGAGCACGTGGAAATTAGAAAGGAAGCTTTGCTACCTTATGACTCTCGTGATGACTCGAACTTCACACCAGATGAATTAGAGAAGGCTGTGATGAGTTTAAAACGTGGCAAGGCCCTCTGGTTCTGATCAAATAGAAGTAAAAGTTTTACAGTAGTCCTGGCAGGTTTTAGCTCCTACTTGCTTAAACATTTTTAACGGCTGCCTCAGATTTGGTGCATTTCCAAAGGAGTGGAAAATTGGTCGAGTAATTATAATACCAAAAGCTGGCGATAAGGATCTTTCAGATCCCAAATCATGCCGTCCAATTAGCCTATTTCCCGTACTGGGCGTTGGCTGTCCAATAAGCAGTATGGCTTCCGGAAAGGTCGCTTTACTCAAATAGCAGTTTGTAAACTTGCTGACATCGTCCAAGCAGCCGTTGAAAAGTACTCTCTAGGCATTTTTATTGATGTATCGGGCGCTTTCGATAATTTTTGATGGATTAGTGTTATGAGCTACCGATAAATTGTCCTGGTAATCTCTACAGACTGCTTGGCAATTATCTACATGAAAGGAGGGCAATAATAAAGGATAACCACGGCTCGGTGGACAAAAACATAACGAGAGGTTCCCCGCAAGGGTCTATTCTCGGTCCAACTTTTTGGAATATGGTTTTCGAAACCAGTATGATGAACGACGTTTTGGAGGTTGCGTACGCTGATGACAAAGTAATTGTAATAACCGGAAGCTCAAGAAAACAATCACAAGAAAGAGGTCAACGAGCACTAGACAATATGACTTTATGGTGCAATTCGAACAAACTAAACCTTTCGACGCACAAAACTGTTATGCTTCAGCTGAAGGGCAAGTACGATCGAGCAAGACTACCTACCATAACAATTAATGATGTATCAATCAAAATGGTAAGCACAGTAAGATACTTGGGTGTCGACTTGGATGAGAAAATGGGAGTGTCAAGTCACATTACCCGAATATGTGACAGCTCGAAGTCCCTCTTCCACAGCTTTACGAGGTTATCTCATGAAAGCTGGGGTCTTGACAAACACACACTACACCTAATACATAGAACTGTAGTAGAATCAATTCTAATGTACTGCTCGGCTGGTTAGTACGGGTGGACCAACGTAAAGCATGTTCAACAGTTATTGGGCGCTCAAAGGAATATGTTGCTTCACATGATCCGAGGCTATAGAACCATATCTACAGCCTCGTCTCAGGTCAATGCGGGTTCAATCCCTATCGATCTTTTCATTAAAGAAAAGGGCAGCATATACAACCAACTTTTCAGTTCAAATTATGCAAATGACAGGAAATTATAAAACAGGGTGCATGCCTAGAGACGCTCAGTAGTCTCTGATACGGCATACGTATCATTGCATCAGTGACTCAACTTTCATTCTCCGAAATCCAAAGGTGGCTATAACCAGTCCTATGGTTCAGTTCATCACTGAGCACGGTAAATTTAGAGAGTACCTAAAACGTTTTGGCGTAACAAACGACGGAAATTGCGATACCATGCCAACTATGGATTAGGATCGATTGCGAATTAACTTTCATTGAGAAACTTATGAACACAGAGTTTAAACTTTTGAGGATTAAAGTTATCAGGGAAAACCCACAAAGGTAACAAATTCCAGAGCTGAGAGAACCTGGAGTAAAAGTCAGGTTGAAAGGCAACAGTCTAATTATTTGAAACGTAAAAGGATGGACCGCTACCAATGCGTTAGTGTGACGCGATAGGTTAGCAGACTTAGGTAAAATCGATTTGATCTCTTCAGAAACCCGTTCATCCATGATTTATAGAAAATCGTCAAATCAGTAACGTTTCTTCTATGCTGTAAGAAATCAAGTTCATTAGTAAGATTTAAATTAACAAATAATTTAACTGCTCTCCGCTGCATAGAATCAAGATACTTCTAGTTGCTTAGGTATGCTCCAACCCATATGTGAGAACACAATTCCATGCAGGTACGTCTCAAATACCTCGGGTCTGTAATAACATCGTCAAATGACATGCAGGCAGGTATCAAAGCCCGTGTCTCTACCGAATACAGAGTTTTCTACGCATACTCAAAACTTTTGCGATCAAAACATCTTTCGCAGTCGTGCAAACTCACACTTTACAAAGCATTAATCCGACTTGTGCCTACCTTTGGAAGTGAAAACTGGACACTGACTGCCTCCGATTGTAGAATTTTATCAACATTCGAGAGGAACATTCGTATGACCAACAATTTATGGTCTATGTAAAGTTAAAAAATCAGTATAGAATCCGAACGAATCATGAAATCAGACAGCTTCTTGGAGGCTGTGATGTAATCGGATTCATTAAATCCAACCCGATTAGATGGATTAGTCATGTAAAACGGGCTACATTAGATAGAATGATAAAAAACCGTCCCAACAACAACCAGCTGGTTTTCGTCGAAAAGGAAGATCTAGGCAACGCTGGCGTGATGACATCATCCAAGACCTTGCATATAGGATGTCGAAACTGGGCTCAACTGGTCATGGAACGAGATGATTGGAAGCTGATTGCACAGACGGTAAAATCCCTCCATGGGATGTAAACGCCAGAGAGAGAGAGATAGAGAGTGGGGGAGAGAGACTAGCTTAGCAGCGTTTTAAAGAACGCTAGATCAGAGTCCAATTTTTAATAATCTGAAACTTTTACCAATTGACTAAGTTATTAAAAAATTTAAAATCATTCGAGAAAAAAATTTATAGATTCCATAATACAAATGTTCATTGCAGATTCGCAAATCTTACCTTCCCGACAGGCGACAATCTCATCTGTAAATATTAGGTACATTTGTAAAACATTAAATTGCTTACTATTTTGTCAGAATTTGAATTCCATTTGCACAAAACTTCAGAACCAATTTTTACATTAGATATTAAATTTATTTTGGATCTTAGACATTAAAGTCTGTTGATTTAAAACTCATTAATTAATTGCTATCAAAACGGTTATGGAAAGCATTGGCTAGTGAATTATTGATCAAAATTCAAATTTCTTTCTTGCTAACCTGAATATCGTTATAGTCCTGTGTAGAAATATAAAACACTTTTTTCTTCGATAACCCTTTTCAATGAAATGTCATGTAATATTGAATAAATACGTAGATTTGTTTAATAAGAATAGTGTTAAGAAATAGCCTGTTTTTGTTTTATTTGTAGATTTGAATAACCTAACAAAACATGTAAAACCAATTTTATTAATATTTATTTTTCCTACCTAGATAATAATAAAATCCCACTGCCTATGATACAAACAATGAAAAAATTAAAATCAGGATATATAAATGGAACACGTGTTATGTTAGGAAATCTTGGAGATTTTTTAAACACATCAGCTATAACCGATTTGAGTTTTCTTGGAAGTCAGGAAGATGGATATCCAGATCGTATGTGTATTCTCATATCAATAATTCGTTTATTAATCTTATATTGTTTGTTTAGGATTAAATCCATCTGTTCAAGCATATTTGGATGATCATCTCTTGAGTTCATTCAGTAAAAAAAGTACTTTGAATATACGAACCCCGGGATTGAAACCCAGACCATTACGGAGAAAAATGTCCTGTAAAGGAGCGATAAGAAAAACACGTTCCATTAATGTTGATTGTAGTTATGATTTTATTTTAATTTTTAACTATTTCGATAATTTTTATTTTTTATTACAGCGGATAATCTTGGAATGGATAGTAGAGTGGTTGAAGCTCAAACGCCTACAAATCAACAACATATGCTTGAAAGAAGAATGTCAGCAATGTTTCCTCCACCTTGGTTGGAAAAAAATCAAAATGTTGCAAATAGTTTGATTATAAATGCACCCGAAACACCAGCATTTGATCGTCCACGTGTGGATCGGGCAGCCGGATTTGATTCTTCTGATGAAGGTTTGCCACCACAAAAAATCCATGCCCAAAGTCGATGTAAAATTGGTTTTATTTTTATTCTTTTGAAATTATTTTTAATTTTACAATATAGGATGTAACTTTAAACTTAAACAGAACTGTTACACCCTATATAAACCATCGCATACTTATTTTATTTGTTAAACTAACTTTTGAAATTACTTAAGATACAAAACCAACAACAATTCCAACAATTGTGAGACATCGTACAGCAAGTGAATCGAATTATGGAAACACAGATTTAGATGAATTATTATCATCGTTACGTGAAACCGATAACTTAGAGGAGCAAGGAGATATTTTACAATTTTTAGTAGATACACATGGATTAGAATACAATACAGGTTGGCTAATTCTATAACATTTTATGGAAAAAAAATTTCGATATTAGATTTCTTTTATACATATACAATTTAACTAACGATTGAGTTCACTTGTTATAGTTTGCATGAATTCATTTTGAAATAAGATTGTACTTGTTGTCCTAGACATTAAACTAATTTCGTTTGTTGATTAATAATATTTTATCTAATTTTGCTTCCTGCGGTTATTTACGTATCTAAAGATATATATCGCTTTTTAAGATCATTACCGCTAATTATTTATCAATTAATTGATTAGATAACCGATAGTTAATAATTGAATTATATAACGTTTGATCTAGATAATTTGGATGTTTTCCTTATAACAATATTCAGTTTGGAAAGCATGACTTCATCATATATTGCTTCATGTGATTTGTTTTGTCGATCGCTTTATATAAAAAACTAAAACATAATAATATAATTGTTTATCTCTAACTTTGATTCAGAGTTTATTGTTACAATATTTTAATATAGATGCTTCTGTGTTTGTTTCCAATCGTTATAAAATTGTTTTAGATCGAAAAATGAGTTTAACGCCTTGATTCATCACGATGGAAAAAACTGTGGTGAGACTTTTGGATTCGGATTGTTGGCAATTATAACGGTCACTTCGTTGGCAATTTTGCTGAAGATTTATTTCTAAAGACATTTTTGCATTGATTTTTGATTATCGATATCATTTCCATGGATACCGCACTAAGCATGGAAGTTTCCCTGAAGAGCTACTTGCTACCTTTTTATTTTACGAGTGTGTTTTGCAATGATATGTTATTAGTAAGCTCAATGATGTTTTAGTTTTATTACTGTAGTTCTAAAGTTTTAAATTCAACGTGAGACCTAATTTTTAACCTAAAAGACACAATCTTAGACAATTCTGCAGGAGGGATCGATTTTGATCGATTATGATCAATGTGGATCTACGGGTCTGACTACCCCGCGTACTCCAGTTCCTGCCATTGACATATGAGTTAGCGTGAGATATCACATACCACTGGCAATGGCAGGAGATATCATTAGTCAAGATGATATCTTGGAGTGCTGGCGGACGAACTTTTATTAGTCAACGGCAGCATTACCAGTCTCAGCTAGGCAGCGTTGCGTAGTAGTACCGCTCATTAGCTCTTCCGAGGAGTCAGATCGACATTTAATTATGTGTGGGCTTTGTGCCTCAATTGAGGTGGTGAGCGGTGCGTCCGGTGCGCTGCATCAGCTGGATTATTGGCAATTTGTTTTGTTTGGTTTTCTGCAAATTTCTCACAATTTGTTTTAAACTTATTATTTTGTTATCATTTCTTCATCTTATCATTAAATATTGGCATATGTCATATTTTATTGTATGATAAGATTTTTCACGGCAAACCGAACATTCTATTCCTTACAGAAACACAAATTGTCTTCCAGAAATTACTTTTTTTACAACAGCTTTATACCAGTCCCCCATCAAAAGTAAACCAAACTTTTTTAATTTACTGACAAAAATTGTGGACGAGATTAGAGCAAAGTCCTCTAATTGTGAAGTTATTGTTACCGGTGACTTTAACGTCCACAACAAATCATGGTTGGAATTCTCCAAATCGACCGACGATGTTGACAAGAGTGGAAAGCTGGCAGAAATTTTTGACGCGTCTCAGTGCCTAACCCAAATTGTTAAAAGCCCAACTTTCACTCCCCATAATGGTGATGATAATAGTTTTCTTTTAGATCTCTATCTTACCACAATGCAAGATATTACGAATGTCGTTATCGCGAAAGGTAGTATCGGAAATTCTGATCATTATTTAATTTCATCAGTTATCAAAACTGATGTCCTTAAAACTACAGCTCGCAAACCCCGTAAAATATTTCACTACTCAATAATGGATAAGAGTGGTCTTCAAATTTTTCCATGGTTTTCCTTTCGACCGTCATTGTTTTTACACTGACAATGTAAATGTTTCTGCTCAAAACTTTACAGAAACCATCCAATTTGCTATCAAAAAATGCGTCCCCTTTTTATCATAGTAAAACCCAAACAAAAATACTTGTATTCGAAAGCTGCCAAAGCGGCAATTAGAAACAAACGTAGATCATTTAATATATGGATTCATAACAAAACTCACGCTAATCGATCCGAAAGTCTGAAATTGACAAAGCGAAAGCGTCAAAACTTGCGTCTATGTCTATTTCTGACAAGAATTTCTACAGTGCCATTAATTCTTTAAATTCTGGTACAAAATCTGTTATTCCCCCTATTATTGATAATGATTCAATCGTCAGTGATCCCGCAAGAAAAGCTAACTTCTTCGCTGAACACTTTGCTCTGAACTCCACCGTTTTGGAAACTCCTAAAGAAATACCCCAAATTCAGTCTTCAGGAGTTAATATGAATGAACTTCACTTCAATGCTAAAATAGTCGCTAAACTTTTGAAGGGGTTAAACATCAACAAAGCCTCAGGAATGGACAACATTCCACCCATTATTTTAAAAGCCTTTTCTAAAAAACTTGCACCAACTTTGACTAAGATAATTCACCAATCCTACAAATCTGGTATATTTCCCCCGTGCTGGAAGTTGGCAAATGTCCAGCCTGTCCCGAAAAAGGCACCAAAATCCGATATCTCAAATTATAGGCCAATAGCTTTACTATCGGTCGGGCCTAGGGATATTCACTACTCGATGTTTACATACGATACATCGGATATATTCGATGTTTTTTAAAGAATTTTTCTTTTCGATGTATCGATGTTTTTTATAAAAACATCGAATCAATGAAAAACTATTCTGGCAAGTGTGTGCACTCGTAGGGTGGCCCTTAGATTACACTAGAATTTTTTTTTTCGTTGTACAGTTTACGGCACCCTCCCATTTCGTGTGAATACCCATAAAAATATTGTTTACAAAATCTGATATCAATCGGTCATTTCTAAGACGTGCCTCCGGCCACTTGAAGTTGAGAAATTTTGTTCTGGACCTTAAAAAAAACTTTTTTATTTTTTGTGCGACACCCTCTCATTTGGTGTCAATACCCACAAAAAAATTATGTGTAAAAATTGAAATCAATCGTTAAACTTTAAGGGGTGCCCCCGGCCACTTAAAGTTGAGAGGTTTGGTTGTGGCCATTACAAAGAAAAATTTAAGTTTTTTGTACGACACCTTCTCATTTGGTGTCAATACCCATAAAAATATTATGTGTAAAATTTGAAATCAATCGGTCAACTCTAAGGGGTGCCCCGGCCACTTAAAGTTGAGAGGTTTTGTTGTGGCCATTATAAAGAAAAATTTAAATTTTTGTACAAAACCTTCCATTTGGTGTCAATACCCATAAAAATATTATTTTCAAAATTTGAAATCAATCGTTCAACTTGAAATCAATCGTACAAAAAATTTAAATTTTTCTTTGTAATGGCCAGAACAAAACCTTTCAACATTAAGTGGCCGGGGGCACGCTTTAAAGTTGACCGATTAATTTCAAATTTTGCAAATAACTTTTTTAAGGGTATTCACACGAAATGGGAGGGTGTCGTACAAAAAATTTAAATTTTCTTTGTAATGGCCAGAACAAAGCCTTTCAAGTTTAAGCGGCTGGGGCACGCCTTAGAGTTGAACGATTGATTCCAAATTTCACACATAATTTTTTATGGGTATTGACACTAAATGAGAGGGTGTCGCACAAAAAATAAAAAATATTTTTTTAAGGTCCAGAATAAAATTTCTCAACTTTAAGTGGCCAGAGGCACGTCTTAGAATTGACCGATTGATTTCAAATTTTGCAAATAATATTTTTACGGGTTCAACATTAAGTCCCCGAAGGCACGCCTTAAAGTTGACCGATTAATTTCAAATTTTGCAAATAACTTTTTTAAGGGTATTCACACCAAATGGGAGGGTGTCGTACAAAAGATTTAAATTTTTCTTTATAATGGCCACAACCAAACCTCTCAACTTTAAGTGGGCTGGGACACCCCTTAGAGTTGACCGATTGATTTCAAATTTTACACATAATATTTTTATGGGTAGTGACACGAAAGAGAGGGTGTCGCACAAAAAATTTAAACTAGCCGAGGTTAAAAAAATGCACGAACGCCTATGCTTGCTCTACGACAGTCGCTAAAATTAAAAACTTTGTGAAAAATATTACACAAAATATCGATGTCTGCATCGGATTCAGAAAATAAGCAAATAGTTTTTTCTTATGGGAGTATCATTAATTAATAAACAAGAGACACAACCTGATTCTCTGATAAATTATTTATTTACTTGTGTAGTGTAGCTGGAAGAAAACACAATGAAAATCCTTTGAAAATCTGGCTTGACATAAGATTTCAGTTTCCCAAGTTTCTGTCTAAAGAACATTGGTCTCAATGAACAACATTTCATATGGAGCAACATTGCAAATATGCTAAATGTTGTATTTTTTTATTTTTTCATTTGTTTGTTATTTGGATAATTAATTTTAGCTTTGAAATTCTTTTTATTCTTCTTATTGTAATGAACAGTTCGAAATTTGAATTGAATGTTTCTATTTAAACTTTTTGTTTTATTTAAAAGCTATATCTCATCTCACTCATACAATTCTACTAATCCCTGTTAGACTCCATAGAAAAAATTCTTGATATGTCGCATAAAGCTAAAATAGTCATAGCGGATGATTTTAATGTTTGAAATGACTCATGGCTGTCTCATTCTGCTCCTCGGAACGGAAGATCTCAATTTGCTCACTCAGCTAGTTGATAAACCAACCCTCATTCCTGACATTAGCAGTTGCACACCCTATCTTTTGGATTTATTCCTTTCTACGCACCCTGAAATATAGGATAATGGTCGATCCGCCTATTGGCTCATCTGGTTACTTTTTGGTGAGAGGGGAATTCAAAACAAACCCATCTGCAGTAAATAATACTCCATATCCACGAACTGTATGACATTATAGGAATGTGACCTGGCGTGCTATGAACGACTTTTTGACTAATCTCAACTGGACTAGTTTATCTGCAGATAAAAACGTAGATTTAATTGCGCTGAGAATAACATCCGCCATTCGATCGGCTATGGCATATTTCATTTCAGCACCCATTCAAAAATTGAAGACCGCAAACACCTCATGGTTTAATGAAGCCTGCCGGTCCGCAACTGACTCCATACATATAGAACTCACTCACAGTTTCAACAAACACCTAACAATTGTAAACTTCAGATAGCCAGCCGCCCGTAAAAATGCTAAAAATGCCATAAACAATGCTAAACGATTAGACGACCTGAAAACCCATGACAAAATCAGAGATATCCTGAACGGTAATATAATAACCCCAAAACTTTCTGGTCATTTGCTGGCTTGGTACAACGAAATTTCATGGGAAAAACAAAAAAGCAATACAAATTCCTAATCTCAAATCACAAAATACATTTCATTCCACATCTGAAAAAATCTGATCTTTTAGCTTCTCATTTTAAAGCCGCCTCACAACTGCCAACTTTAAACAGGTTTTTTTTCCCGCACCCGAGTTGTATCAAAAGTTCCTAAAGTTCAAATTCCGCGGGTCCATACTGCATACAGCCATCGCACGTAGAAACTGTCATCACTCTTAGCCAAACCATTATGTAGACTATACCACCTTTCAATGACAACTTGCAGTTTTCCATCGTCTTGGAAAATTGCTATTGCCCACCCAATCCCTAAAAAAAGAAATAAGACTAACCCATTCAGCTATATGCCGATTGCTATTGTCTCCATACTCTCCAAAGTAATGGAGTCAAGAGCAAATGTTCATCTAATGAATTATTTGGAGGATTACAATTTATTATAAAATCGCCAATATGGATTTCGAAAAAGTAGATCAGCTGGAGATTTGATGGTGTATTTGGCTGACTTATGGAACCGTAATATTGTTAATAGAGGTGAAACCCAAATAGTCGTTTTAGATATCTCTAAAGGCTTTAACTGTGTTTGACATTCACTGCTTGTTCAACTAACGGCATTAGGTATTGCAGTAGCTCCTCTCATGGATTAAGAACATTTTGAAGAAAAGAAAAATTCATGTAGTTGTCGATCCCAAAGATCCGTTCTTGCTCCAACCCTTTTCTTGATTTTCGTAAACAATCTTCTACTTTCCACTCTTAATCCAGTCCATGCATAAGCGAGTACACGGATGATAGTACTTTATCCTCTGGGTATACTTTTCACAGCCGTGCCTCATCAATTCAATCATAGTCGCTTCAAAACGAGATGAAATGATGTCTTCTTTGTCACAAGACATCAATGCTATCTAGGGTTTGCAAATTTACCGACATTTATAATTACCGGTAATACGGTAAAAAGCTTTTATAAAACGGTTAACCGGTAATTTACCGAAATAATATACTTTGATATAACTATCTTCAAATATTAGTTTAAGCAAACTATTTATAACTTAAAGTGGCTTGTAATTCTACTTTTTTCCTAACGGCAGCATTATCAGTCGTAATTGAATCAATATTCTATTAAGTTTAAACATTTGAACATGTTGGTCGACAGCGTTAAACATTTATCAGATGGCAAGAACCAGATTCCAAAAGCAGTATTTGCCATGACCGAACGAGCATCATGTATCTGCGATTATTTACTTGTGGCAAACTGTTAGAATATAAAGTAGGAATATTTCACCGTATCTTTTGAGGAATTTTTTCCTTGGATTTTTTCATGTCTTAAAATTTGTTTGGTTAGGTCCAGTTTATGCATTTTTATAAAAAATTAATTAATTTTCTTCATTAAATAAGCATAAATATAAGTTTGTTTAATTTTCACAGAAACCGGCAAAAAATTATAAATTTACCGGTTTTTTGATAATGTGTTTTGGGTGATTTACCGGTTAACCGGTATTGCAAACCCTAAATTGCTATCCTTAAATGGAGGAAAGTTAACCGGGTCGAGTTCAATACATCTAAATTTCAAGCGTGTTTCAACACACATAAACGCAACAGACCAGACTTTTCACCCAGTATTGAGGGCTTACCAAATTTGTTTAGAAATAGCTTCTAGCCCTGTTTAGGAATAGCTTCAAAACTTTTATGGGAAGACCGTATACTACTTTACTCCTTCTGAATTGCTGAATTGCATGTTTAGGGACAGCAAAAACTTATTTAGTTGCATCCGATAGAATTCATCGCCGGGATGCTAATTAATTTGAACGGTGTTAATTTTACAAACTCTCTGGAGACCCTCGGCCATAAACGCAATATCGAGGCCCAAATACAAATACTGATATGGTGAGTGTTCAACTGAGATAAAAGCTCTAATGCCTAAACAACGCTAGTTCTCTCGCACTACTTGTCTAGCAATAAACTCCCATAAACACTTAGTGTATACAACTACTTAGTGTATACATTCTTTGAGCAAACTGAGCAATCTGTCTCGTCTTTTTCCCCAAACCTCTTTATATAATTCTCTAGAATCCACTATTTTTCCACTTGGCTACAACCTACAAAAATTTAAGCTTAACATAAAGAATTTAAGAAATTTAAACTTAACATAAAATTTCTTTCCTTTCCCTTTACCATCCCCTTGCATATCTTGCTCTTTTACTGCCCACTGTTCTCTACTTAATTACTGTTGTGCCTGCATTATGTGTCACCCGTACCGTTCCGAAAAAAGAAAACGAACTTTTTCTCTTCAACTTGAAAATGATATTATCAAACTATTGCGGAAAGTATTCGGTGTTGGAAAACATCGATGTTTTCAAGCGATGCATCGAAAAACATCGATGCAGGGTTCCGGTGTTTTACATCGAATAAAAAAATCGATGTATTTTTTAAGTGCACACCCCTAAGTCGGTCCTATCCAAAGTCTACGAGCATTATATTAATACACACATTTCAAAATTTCTGGAAGAAAATCATTTAATATCCGACAGCCAATACGGTTTTCGAAACAAAAGATCAACTACCGATGTATTAAACTATGTAGCGCATTGTTGGAACAGCATACTTGATAAAGGTGGTGAAACATACGTTATCGCTTTAGACATCTTCAAGGCATTCGATCGAGTCTGGCAGGACAACTTAATCAACAAGCTCGTTGCGTATGGTTTTCATCCCAATGTTGTGAAGCTAATTCAAAATTTTCTATCCAACCGATATATTTCGGTCTCCTTAGTAGGGCCGGGCGATATTTAAAAAATTATCGAAAATATCGATATTAAAAAAATATCGATCAAACCGATATATCGATAAATATCGATATACCGATTATATCGATATTTATCGATAATATCGATATATCATCGATATATCGATAATATCAATATATCGATAACATCGATATGTCAATATATTATAATCCGATATCGATATTCGATATATCGATAATTATCGATATTCGATATATCGATAATTTTTTTTCCCGGCCCTACTCCTTAGACGGATTTTTGTCTGAGTCTAAACTAATTAACGCTGGTGTACCTCAAGGCTCAGTATTGTCCCCAACCCTATTTTTGTTTTATATCAACGAGTTGCTGAAAATCACCAGCAACCAATGGTAAAATGCACGAACGAATTAATCCCGCCCGGAGAGACGCTGCCATAAACGTGAATAAAAAAAAAAGTGAATAAAAAAGTTAATAAAAAAAAGTCGTCGACCTAAAAAACCTAATTTCAACTCTACCAAAACACAGCTGTTGATTGTTTTCAGATCACAGACCGAGTTCCCCAAAGATATTTTATTCAGTAATTGTGATGAACCAATAGGTGAATGTAAAAACATTCGTTTATTGGGTGTCACCGTTTCAAATAACCTACTCTGGAACAATCATGTAATGGCGATGTCAAAAAGCGCGTCTAAACTCGGCGCTGCTTCTGTTTCCATCTTGGCCCTTTTGGACTCTGTTCAAAAGCGGACTATACGAATTGTGGGTGATCGAGATTTGACATCAAAACTTGATTCCCTACAACATCGTCGCACTGTTGCTGATTTCGTTGTTTTTTACAAATATCGTCATCAACAGTGCTCAAATGACATCAGCAGCATCATGCCTCAAACTTATTCTTACCCCGATTCACTCGACAATCGGCTAGCGCAACCAGTCAAACGGCTGAGATCCCGCGCTGTCATACAGGCAGATCGCAGAAAGACTTCTTTGTCCGAACTGCATACAAATGGAATAGTTTGCTTAAAAATCGTAGCACAAGATATTCGTTCCTGAAATAAACCACGCAACTCCTGCATCATTGTTAGTGGATTATGAATATGATCTTTCTATATTTAGATTTATTTCAGATCTCTTATGAAAATTCATACGAGTTTTGAAAAAATTGACGCATCGAAAAAAATTAAATTCTTTCTTAGCACATCTTTTTTTTCGATAATTTTTAGAGAAAGTAAAATAAGAGATAAAAAATAAATTTCTTGAAAGTAAAAATAGGGTTGCCAATGATCCTGCTAGTGGCATATTTCTTGATCATGTGACGCACTGACGCAAGCAATAACGTGCCATCATCAAAGAATAATCCATAGCTGCTGCATAGGTGCTACCATTGACTGAATACAGTTCTTCTCCAAACACCCCTAAGATATCACCTTGGCTAGTTATATCTCACTGCTACCACCAGTGGTATGTATCTCACGTTAACTCGTGTGTTGATAGCAGGGACTAAAATATGTAGGGTGTCACACTTGTAGATCAAAAATAAAAAAATATGCAAGATTACAAAAACAGATCCCTCCATGCGGGCAAATTGGGCTGACTTGGACTAGCAGTCCGCTTTTTTATGTGCTGTAGATATATTTAATTGATTTTTCTTAAATCTATGAATAATATTGAGCAGCTTACTATGCATAGAATAAATAAGCTTTTCATCCAGAACTACGATCGGACTGGCATCGGTTTCTCAAAAAATATCAGTAACATGTTGCTTTTTCCTAGAACTTATGATTGTTACGGTGGCGCCCAACATGGGTTTACCCTGGTCAATAAGCCGGCTATTGGGGTTTCTCAAACGGGATCCCGTTTTCCCGGGATCCCGCTGGTAAATTTTCATCCTGTTTTTCCGGGATTTCATACCGGGATCCCGGGTATCCCGCTAATTTTTATTAACATTTTTTTGTACTTTTTCAAAGATATTAAAAGTTTTCTCACTCGAAAATCGAATAGTTTTTAATTCTTTTCCCTCTGTAGTAATTAATTTCGTTCAAAATTAGGAAAATGTTTTTTTTGACACATACGGTATCATGGTTTTTTGTATAGTTTTTTTGACACATATAAACACAACAAATTAAAACCAATCAAACTTAAAATAGGTAGATTTTTCTGAGAAATCTATCTAAAACTTGCGATTCATTTCTCTTAATTTATGTTTAATGGTTCTCTTGGATGGATGGTTCAATGGATGGTTGAATGGACATTTCGTCACGAAAATTCGGACAAAATTGAGTGATGGCGCCATTGACAACCTAGTTTTTTGAAAAATGGTTTAAAAATTAGTATTATGAATTTTTTTTTGTTTTATTTTTATGTATTCTTTTTTATTTAATTTTTGAAGTTTTTCTAATTAAAAATAATGGAAATTTAAAAATCAATAGCGCATTTTTTGTGCTGTTTTAATTTTTTTTCTGCCACCCAATTAGAAAAAGCTAGCTTTTTGGCGTTTCCCGGGATTTCCCGGGATTTGAATTTCTACGGGAAATGAGAAACCCTACCGGCTATCCATCTTGATATAAAGTTTTAGTTACTGTTGCTGAGAATATAGCATTGTTTTCATGACTTTAAATATTAAATATTTTGCCAGAGTAAAAGATAATAGGATAAACTTATTCTGTCAAATATCGTTCAAGAATTAAATAGAATATCAACATAGGTAATAGCAATAGTAATATTGATACGTTTATACAAATAAATATGCTGTACTGCAAACAGTGAGTAATAAACTTTTAAATTCAGATAATCTTTCTTAGATTTAGATTTAATAATTAAAATAAGAAGTCACATTTTCTATTGATTTCAATAAAATTTCTTAAAACTAGCAAAAAAAAATGTACATGTATAAAGGAAAAGAAATTTAAAAAAAAACTTTAATTGGCATATTTATATATGGAATGGTTTGTTCAAATTTGTTAATCTGGTTTTCTGTATTTGGTGTCGTTGCTTGTTTATTTTGTTACGCGACTAAATTAATACAAACAGCTATGCCTATTTCATCAGCTTCGTCCGGTTCTGAGCGAACTATTGACAATGATAGCTCTTCTCAATCTGAAGGAATGCTGGATGAAGGTCGTGTTGTTACCGTAAGAGTACTACTAAAAGGGTTGTACGAAAAAGCTTGTCAACAAAAGTTATGGGGATTAGTAAGGCACACAGCTGGAATGTTAGGAAAACGTGTTGAAGATTTAGCAAAAGCTGTTACCGATCTACTTGTTCGACAAAAACAGGTAATTAATTCTTTAATTATAATCGATTTAGTATTGAACTAACCCATATCGTTATGTTTAGGTTACAATTGGAATGCCACCGCATAATGAAATGACAATTACCGCTCCTTTACCGGAAGTAGATTTACTACAAATGATTCATAATGTTTACGGAGAAGATGAAAGTACCGCAATGTTAACGCAAGAACTTTTAGTTTATTTAGCTATGTTTATTCGTACAGAACCCCAACTGTTTCATGAAATGTTAAGACTTCGTGTTGGACTGATAATTCAAGTAATGGCTAAAGAATTGTCACGAACACTTAATTGTGATAGTGAAGAAGCGTCCGAGTATCTTCTGAATTTATCGCCATATGAAATGAAAAAATTATTGTATCATATTTTAAGTGGAAAAGAATTTGCGATTAGTACTGTTGCCCGTGGAAATATTTCTATAATAAGTTGTAAATCTAGTAGAATTAGTAAGAAAAGTCAAATAGATTTAGGAGAACCAGATGCTACGGAAGATAGTGTTTCGGCTTCTGATGATCGTCAAGGACAATGGCTACGAAGACGAAGGTTAGATGGTGCTTTGAATAGAGTTCCTCGTGATTTTTATTCTCGAATATGGACTGTATTAGAAAAGGTAACAACTACACGTAAGGATTCACCTTATTTATTAATTACTTATTTTTATATGCTTACAGTGTCAAGGTTTAGTTATTGAAAATTGTATACTACAACAACAATTAACGCAAGAGATGACTCCAGGTGAATTGAAGTTTGCTCTAGAAGTTGAAACTGCTTTAAATCAAATTCCTCAACCGGAATATAGACAACTTGTTGTCGAAGCATTGATGGTATTAACATTAATAACCGAGCATAACATGGTTCCTAGTTTGGGTGGAATAATTTATGTTGAGCAAATTGTTCAACAAGCAAATCAATTGTTTTTAAAAGATCAACGTAAAGTTCAAGGTGATGCCACGTTATGCTGTGCTAAAACTGAAGGAGGATTAGAAACTCGTCCGTCAGGTGTACTTTTATGTGGTGGGGCTGCGTATATTTGTCAACATTTATATGATAGGTGAGTTATTTATCAAAACTCCATCTCGTTTAGTATTAATATTAATTTCTTAACTTTACTACAGTGCACCAAGCGGTAGTTACGGAACCATGACATATATCGCAAAAGCTGTTGCATCCGTTTTAGATTGTTTTCCGAAACAAGGCGATATGGAGTGTATAATTAGTTAATTAAATTGAAAATATTTTATGTAATCAAGTATTATAATTTTTTCCCTGAGTGAAATTCTTTCTAGTAAAAACTCATATTTAAATTGCAATTGTATGATTTTGTTTTTGTAGTTTCGCTTCATAAAATAATAATTTAAAACAATTAATATATAAACAAGAAATTTTAAAATGGCAATGACCAAAATAAAATCACCGTTTAAGTGGTTTATAACACATTTATCTTATCAAAATTTAAAAATAAAATACTTGTTTATTTTTTGCAAAGTAATAAAAGAAATTGTTTGTTCTAAGCGGTAAGTCGATTTTGTACCTTTAATTAGTTTATTTAGTAAAAATTCATGGAAATGATATTATAAATTGAAAATATTTCCATTATCAAATCAAGAAAACTAATTAATTAATTGCTGCTTGAATTGATAACACAAATCATGGGAAAAATTTTTAGTTACATTTTTAAATCATCTTAAGAAGGATTTGTATTGGATTCGATGGAAAAGTTATTTTTTGTTTTGGTTATTTTTATAAATATTTTAGTTTATACTAGAGGAGCTGATCCCAGTTGTCCTGAACGTGAGTATGACAGATTTTGTAGTCCTTTGTTGTTGGATATTAAACATAAAAGATAGTTGGAATTTTTGAAACTTGTGAAAATAATAATTTGTTTTGAATATGTTTTCAAATATGCTTTAATTTTCATTAAAGATTTTTTAATAACTATGCTACTCTCGTTCTATTTTAAATAAAATTAAATTACTATGATAATTTTTTTTTGATGTCAGAAATTTTATTTTTCATTCATACAAACTATGATATTTAAACAGTAGGCTTTGTTTTAACTGTCGGCAATTCTTCTTGTCGTCGATAATTTTGCTTTGTCGTTATGAGAATTCTTTGTTGTCATTTTTTGTTCTAACAAAATGAAATATAATTTCATCTTAGTAGGCGCATAAATTTGTAATTTATTTTTGACAAACATGCAAATATTTATGAATGAAAACGGACATTTTTATTATTTGCATTTTTACATAATTTTGTATTATTAAATAATTTGTAGAAAAATTTTATTTAGAAACTAATAATTATCTTTTAAACAAAATTATAATTAAAAAAAATTATCTCATTAAATACCACTCTTCATTGAAATTTTTGTCTAAAATTTTTCAATTTTACTCATTAAATTATTTTTAAGCAACACTGCTCAATCAAACCACTACTTAAACCACTCGTCCTTCGGACTCGTGGTTTATTGTGCGCTTTGATTCGCAGTGTTGCTAAATAATTTAATTCGTAAAATCAAAAAATTTTCGAAAAAAATTCAATGACTCGTGGTATTACAACCGAAAATTTTTTTCCTTTCGAATTTTTGGCTTTCGAATCATCGCCGCCCTTGGGAAATTACAACTGAAAATATTTTGCTTTAGTTTCATTTTAATTTAAACAATGAAATTCTCTAAAATGTAATGACATCATTCAATTTCACCAATAACATTTGAAGTATACTAATAATAAATATTTATACGTCTGGCCTACTGGGATATTAAAAATTATCAATCTAATTTTGAAATAATTAAATATATCGCGGAAGGCTAACGTATAATTCATAAAAATATATAAAGAAATGTTCAACGGATTGGCGGCACTCGTCGTCGAACCATTCGTTGTGTGATTTCGGTGGCCGCTTTCCGATTGTAGTTTGTGCTGCGGCTATAATGGTTGATTGAAGCATTTGCCATTCTTCTTGTATGTTAAATGGCATCTCAGAAGAGATGTTGAACATAAACAAAAACTGCGAGAAAAATGGTTAACAAGGAACACCCGAAGCTCCCAAGCTGATTGTCTATGCGCCAGGAAAGCCTCAGCAAAACTTCTACGTAAAAAGAAACGCGAACATATGAAGAGCTGCATTGAAGACATCAACCAACATGCGGCCATCGGAAATTCAAAAGAGTGCTTTGCCAATGCACGGAATCTGACAAAAGATTTCCACCCAAGATCTACAGCCATCAAAAATGAAAATAATGAACTTACAACAAGTGAACGTGATGTGCTGGCAGTGTGGCGATCCCACTTTCAAGACCTATTGAATAGGACGAATGAAGTTCATCCTATTCGAGCAATTGCTTCATCAACTGAGGAGATTTTTGTCCCTTACCCAGCAATAGAAGAAGTGGAAGCTGCAATTAAAAAACTGAAAAATGGCAAATCACCAGGTTTCGATGGAATTCCCGCAGAACTTTTGAAAAATGGAGGAGCAGCTCTGGTCTCACGTATATACGATCTGATTCTTGCAATCTGGGACCAAGAAGAACTACCTGCTGAATGGAAAACAGCTCTCATTGTTCCGCTACATAAGAAAGGTGACCGTCTAAAGTGTGCGAATTATCGTGGCATCGCACTGTTGAACACAGCATATAAAATACTAGCTAATGTCGTACTTGCTCGACTCATCCCGTTCGCCGAATATATCATCGGTGACTATCAGTGTGGTTTTCGTCCCAACCGCTCAACCACAGATCAATGTTTTACATTAAGGATGATTCTAGAAAAATGTTGGGAGTACAACATCAGCATTCACCAGCTCTACGTTGATTTCAGGCAAGCATATGATAGTATCATCCGCGACAACCTCTGGTCCGCACTCATATGCCTTGGTATCCCAGAGAAACTTGTTTCTCTGTGCAAACTCACAACATCGGGATCAAACTGTAGAATAGTAATCGAAGGGTCAGTTTCTGATCCTTTCGATATAACATCAGGTGTTCGACAAGGTGATGCACTCGCGCCTGTACTGTTTAATTTGGCGCTGGAGTACGCGATAAGAAAAAGCCGAATTGAGACGCAAAACTGCATATATAATAAATCTAGTCAAGTTCTTGGCTACGCAGATGATATTGTGCTTCTCGGACGTAGAACGAGCGATATTAAAGCTAGTCTCTCTCAGCTTGAAAGAAGTGCTAAACGACTTGGATTATGCATCAACACCGGCAAAACTAAAGTGTTAACAACATCTAAGAACATACCTCCCGGAAATCTGGATACTGGCGACTACGAAGTGGAACGCGTGGAAAACTTCAAATACCTCGGGTCTGTGATAACATCGTCAAATGACATGCAGGCAGATATCAAAGCCCGTGTCTCTGCTGCATACAGAGTTTTCTACGCATACTCAAAACTTCTGCGATCAAAACATCTTTCGCGGTCGTGTAAACTCACACTTTACAAAGCATTAATTCGACCTGTGCTTACATTTGGAAGTGAAAGCTGGACACTGACTTCCTCCGATTGTAGAATTTTATCAACATTCGAGAGGAAGGTCATACGAACAATTTATGGTCCATGTAAAGTTGCTGAAAATCAGTATAAAATCCGAATGAATCACGAAATCAGACAGCTTCTTGGAGGCTGCGATATAATCGGATTCATTAAATCTAACCGGATCAGATGGTTTGGTCATGTAGAAAGGGCTCCATTAGATAGAATGATAAAAAAAGCGTCCCAACAACAACCAGCTAGTGTTCGTCGAAGAGGAAGACCTAGACGACGCTGGCGTGATGACATCATCCAAGACCTTCGTGATATAGGATGTCGAAACTGGGGTCAACTGGTCATGGAACGAGATGATTGGAAGCTTATTGCACAGACGGCAAAATCCCTTCATGGGATGTAAATGCCAGAGAGAGAGATATATAAAGAAATGGAAAATGGCAAAAAATTTTCTAAACGAATTCCCCTCGTTCGATGATAAATTCTCATAATTTTTTGGAAAATTCCTCAAGCAATTCCTCGACCAATGGCCTTTTATCAATATACTTGCTTTCGAAATTTTTGGCAAAAAATTATTTCGAATTATCACCGCCCTTGGGAAATTACTACTGAAAATTTTTTGCCTTAGTTTTATTTTAATTTAAACCAATGAAATTCTCTAAAATGTAATGACATCATTCAATTTCACCAATAACATTTGAATTATACTAATAACAAATATTTATACGTCTGGCCTACTGGGATATTAAAAATTATTTAGCAACACTGCGAATCAAAGCGCACAATAAACCACGAGTCCGAAGGACGAGTGGTTTAAGTAGTGGTTTGATTGAGAAGTGTTGCTTAAAAATAATTTAATGAGTAAAATTGAAAAATTTTCGAAAAAATTTCAATGAAAAGTGGTATTTAATGAGATAATTTTTTTTAATTATAATTTTGTTTAAAATATAATTATTAGTTTCTAAATAAAATTTTTTCTACAAATTATTCAATAATACAAAATTATGTAAAAATGCAATTCACAAATAATAAAAATGTCCGTTTTCATTCACAAATGGTTGCATGTTTATGTTTATTTGTCAAAAATAAATTACAAATTTATAATAGTTATTCGCCTACTAAGATAAAATTATATTTCATTTTGTTAGAAGAAAAAATGACAACAAAGAATTTTCATAACGACAAAGCAAAATTATCGACGACAAGAAGAATTGCCGACAGTAAAAACAAAGCCTACTGTTTAAATACCATAGTTTGTATGAACGAAAAATAAAATATCTGACAGCAAAAAAAAATTATCAGTCTAATTTTGAAATAATTATAACTGATATCACAGCAGGCCAACGTATAATTCATAAAAAATATATAAAGAAATGAAAAATGGCAAAAAAATTTCTAAACGAATTCCCCTCGTTCGTTGATAAATTCTCATAATTTTTGGAAAATTCCTCAAGCAAGTGGTATTGATAATAGCCATCGGCCTACGGCCTCGTGCTTTTATCAATATACTTGCTTTCGAAATTTTTGGCAAAAAATTATTTCGAATTATCACCGCCCCTGGGAAATTACAACTGATAATTTTTAAAATAATTCAACTTGTATTTTGTATGAAATCTAATATAAAATTTTTTGAATTTATTCTCTTATCCCCCTTTTGCAGCCTCATTGTGGTAAACATTAACATATGAACAAAAAAATCGCTCTATACAAAATTATTTATTCACTAAGACGGCATTCACTTTTTTAAGACAAGCATGCAGTAACATTTACATATTTATTACTTTTTCATATCTTTGCTCCCAAATTAAAATTAATAGTTTCTTTCAAGTAGTCTTTTAAAAATAAAAATAAATTATTTTTCTCAATGTTTGCTCACTTATACAAGTAATGTTGTAAAGATAAATAAAAATAAGAATTTCATGCTTAGGGGTTGGAACGAAATAGAAAAATATGGAGGGGCTGAAATCTCAAGCTCTGCGATATCAAGACTTCGGTCTGGGTTAAGGATTTTGATATAGTTTTCGGGAAAAAACTTTTATGAGGACATGGTTTTTAGTTTTGGGCAGCGATGTATATCAAACCTAACTTTTTGTTAAAGTACATGTATTTTTTATCTCTGTTTAGATATGTTTTACAAAACTAATACGTAACATCAATACGTTGTTGGCAATCAGCAAACTACTCAAAAACCTCTCCATTTAGCGTTTCGAGAAAATATTTCAAAATCACAAATTCATATTTCTTTCAAAATTCCAAAAATATTGTAAAATAAAAAATTCAAACTTTTTTCAAACAAAATTCTGAAAATATTGCAAAAATTATAACAAAATCAAAAATTGTAACTTTTTCCAAAATTGTAAAAATTATAATAAAATCAAAAATTTCAAATTTTTATATAACAAATATAATAAATTCAAAATGCCCATGTCCAATTTCATTTTCAATTAAATTTTCAGCAAACTATTCAAAAACCATCCATTTAGCGATTCGAGAAAATATCGCAAAATCACAAATTCATATTTCTTTCAAAATTCCAAAAATATTGTAAAAATTATAATAAAATCAAACTTTTTTCAGAATTCTAAAAATATTCCAAAAATTATTACCAAATCAAAAATTGAAACTTTTTTCAAAATTCCAAAAATTATAATAAAATCAAAAATTTAAAATTTTTCAAAATTTTAAAAATATTCCAAAAATTCTTACAAAATCAAAAATTAAAACTTTTTCCAAAATTCTAAAAATATTGCAAAAATTCTTACAAAATCAAAAATACAAACTTTTTCAAAATTCCAAAACTATTTCAAAAACTATAACAAATTCAAAAATTTCCATGTCCAATTTCATTTTCAATTACATTTACGTCACAAAAACAACCACATGTTTTTTCCAAAAAATTGGCTAAAAAAATAAATGAAATTATTTTTTGACACGCTTGACATTATTTTTTTGACAAACTTATAATGCCATAATTCTCTATAGTAATAATAAATTTTCATGTCATACAAATTATTAAGTTTATTTTTTTCCAAAAAATTGGGTAAAAAAATAAATAAAAGTTTTTCTTTTGACACACTTGACAACATTTTTTTGACAAACTTATAATGCCATAATTCTCAATAATAATAATAAAATTTCATTTCAAACAAATAATTAATTTTATCTTTTTCCAAATAATTGGGTAAAAAAATAAATAAAAATCTTTCTTTTGACACACTTGACAACATTTTTTGACAAACTTATAATGCAATAATCTAGTTTTTGGTCTCATATACCAATCCCCACCATCAAAATTTCTCCAAATTCAATGTTCCTACTCGTCACTTAAAATGAAAGTTTTTTAAGCAAAAAATATGCAAATTTCCTTGTTTTGACACACTTGACGATTTTTTTGACACACTTCCGGTACAGTTATCGAACACATCGTCCTTTCGGCTCTTTCCATTGAGTAAACCTATTTTTAGAAAAAAAAAATTTCAAATCCATCCAGCGGTTTTCTAGATTTCGTAGGTTGTGACGGCCGACAGACAGACATTCATTTTTTTTTTGCTTTTTTAGAATCAGTAGGTCCTAAACGTCGAGAAATGCCAAAAAAAGTGGGGGTAAGAATTTCACTTTGAGCTCATGAATGTAATACTTAGGTCTTTCAGACCGAAGTAATAGTTCTAACCAAAAACTTCTATTTCAAAATCATCAAAACCGGTTATTAGAGGGGACAGTCACTGAAATTTCAAACTAAAACGGTGCAAACCCGAGATACAAAACTATCGCAAGCTACGAGAGATGCTATCACTGAATATAACAAATTTTGAAAAAAGTCGGCCTAAGATACCTGTGTACCAAATTTGGGATCAATAGTTCAAGTATTTTCTGAGATATTGTGTCCGCATACAGACAGACACACACCCATATCTCGGTTCACAATTGACCTGTGGATCTAAAAATCAATGCAATAAGACATTCGACAGATAAATAGATTGTATATTTCTTTAACAATACAAAATGGGGTACACTCCTATTTTATCCCCGTTTTCAGAATAGCGATTTTTTTTATATAAATAGAAAGATTAGTTCCTCTGCATTATAATTATGAAAAAAAAATTGCAGAAATGCGGGGGCCAAATGTTATAAAGGATCAAACTTTCACTTTTACCTTGGTGAATAGGGTTATATAATTATTCGTTTTTATTTGATTTTATTTGACTCTTTTCTGCGACCTTGCAGACCTTCGATAAAAAATTGCTACCGCCCCCAGATTTTTAAAAATATGCTAAGTCTAAACGATATTTTTGTCTATCAACTAACAAATTACATTTAAATTAATTAACCTATGTACTTATAACTTAATTCAAATAATCAAATAGATTACATTTTTAAAAATTTAGTGATGAAAATCGATCGATGCTACCATTTTGTTTTTCTTATATCTGAAAACCAAGAAAAAGTTTAAATTTTTTCTTTGAAATTTAAAACTTACTTGTTCAAGTTTTATACTGATACTTCAGTAATTCAAGAATCTTTAATGTTTTATCTTCCGTAATAATAATTTGTTTTCCAGTGTAAATCTCTTAAAAATGTGTTCGTTTAATTAAATGTTATAACCGTTCACATAGTGACCGAATTCAAAATGAAAAATCAAACTTTGAATCTGACTTTTGTTTTTTTCGAACTAGAAAAACTTGTTCGAAAAAAAATCAAAATTCAAATGTATCTGAGCCTTAACTAAAATTTGTACGTTATTATTTCAGGTGGAAAATATGTAGCTTGTTACTATGGAAGTTGGTCAGAATTTCGTCCAACCGGCGGTCGAATAATAATCGAAGGACTTAACGCAAAATTATGCACACATTTAATATTTTCGTTTGCTGGTTTAAATCTTGATGGTGAAATCGATTCATTAAATCCTTCATCAGATTTTGCAAATGGTAATTTATATATTTTTTTATATCTCGTATTTTTACATAAATTGATTGATTTATTGTAAATTTAGCGAATAATGATGGAGCATACAACCGTTTTAATAGATTAAAACAAAATAATCCATGTTTAAAAACACTTTTGGCGATCGGAGGTTGGGGTGAAGGTTCCGAAAAATATTCATTAATGGCAGAAACAGAAAAACGACGTGAAGAGTTTGTTGATCGTGTTGAAAGATTTTTAGTTCTTTTTGGTTTCGATGGGTTAGATATAGATTGGGAGTATCCAACACAACGAGGTGGTATTGCAGCGGATAAAGAAAATTTTGTTTTACTTATAAAACTTCTACGTGAAAGATTATCACTTCGAAATCGTTTGATTACTGTTGCTATTGGTACAAGTAATTATTTGTTTGATTCTTACTACCCGGAAGGAATATGTGAATATAGTGATTTGGTATTTTTAATGGGGTATGATTTACAATATCCAGATATTGTGAGTACACAAGCTCCAATTCGACGAGAACCAAATGAGCCATTAAGTCGTGACACTTTGAAGGCAACGATTGATTATTATGTTGAATACGGGTGTGAACCTGAGAAGCTAGTTTTAGGAATTCCAGCTTATGGACGAACATATACATTGAAAGATGCAACAAAATCCACTTTAGGATCTCCGGTGCTTGGAGGTGGGGAAGCTGGACCTTATACCAAAGAAAGAGGTTTTCTTGGATATAATGAGGTTTTGGGTGAAATTTTTTTAACATTTTTATGATACTCATTTTCAATTTATCTGTTGTAGATTTGTACAAAAGTTAATGAACCTGGTTGGGTCAAATCAACGTTGAATAATAATGTCGCTAAAGTTGCAGTGTTAGGAAATCAATGGATTGGTTATGATGATCCTGAGACGGTTGCGACAAGAACAGAATATGCAATGGAGCAACATTTGGGAGGTGTTATGTTTTGGTCGATTGACACTGATGATTTTTATGGAATTTGTCATGGTGTAGCGTTCCCACTTCTAGTCTCTGCTAATAAAGTTTTAGGGAATAATATGAATTTCTAACATATTTATAATTGATTGGAATTGGTTTTAAATTTGTTTTGGAATGAAGGTTGTACAAAATATAAAAATCATGAATGTATCTGAATTTTAATTGTAACTAATTATTTGACGTTTTTATGCATTTTACAATTAATATTTCATTGATTTGTTGGTGTTTGTTTCAGCTTACATACAATATATTCAAACAGTCATCCGATAATGTAGGAAGTTTGGGCAGCGCTGACAGTCCGGTAGTGCGTGGTGGGTTCTATTCAAAAACTTTGAATTGATCATCATTTGCACTCCACCGAAATAAAAATTCTAAGTCTAATATCAAAAAAACTATCTATAAAATACTCGCGAAAATCCGGTAGCGAAAATCCGAAATTCTACGTCCACGCCGTGCTACCTGGGCAACGCTAACAGAATTAGGTTGGTGTAGTTGAGAGGGGCAGAGTAAATACTGCTTATACTCAATGATTCTGCACCATGGCGGGTCATTGGTGCCATAAAACCAATGTAACTCAAGCGTCTGTTCTCCATCTTAAGGGCGGCTCGGAGTGGGCGTTTGTCATGGATTAAGCGGCTCGCTGTATAAACATGCAAAAAGGTTGTTTCTGGTGACCTTAGCATGCAGAAAGATCCCATTCACGAACATTTTGATTTAGAATTAGAGTCGTTTCTTGAAATAATTAATAATAAACATATTTCTATTAAATTTACAATCGAAAAAGAAGTCGAAAATTGCATCAATTTTCTTGATATAAGTATAAGTCATTCATTTTCTAAATTCTCTTTTAATATTTATCGTAAGCCAACATGTACAGATTCTATTATACACTCTACTTCTAATCATTCGTCAAATATAAAACATTCAGCCATTCATGCATTGGTTGATAGACTTATAAAAGTCCCTCTTTCCGCAGCTAATTTTCAAAAGGAATTAAATGTTATTTCAAACATAACTTTTAATAATGGATATAATCCTACATTAGTTCACAAAATTTTACGTAAGAAATTAAAAAAGATTTCTTATAATTTAATTTATCCAAACCCCGTCCTTGAAACAAAATTATGACGTAAAATACTTTACACAGGTAATTTTTGCCAATTTAAGTTGTGCTTATTATAATAATCATAACCTTCAAAATCTTCTTGTAAATAATAAACAAAAATTAAGTAAGTTTTCAAAACCTGGAGTCTATCAACTATCTTGTTCTGACTGTGATGCAATCTATATTGGACAGACAGGTCGTCCGTTTCATGTTCGAAGTGCTGAACATTTTCGTAGTTTAAGATTAGGACAAACATCTTCCACCTTTTCTAATCATTTAATTGAGGAAAATCATACTAGTAATTTTATAAATAACAACAATATTCAAATTTTACAATATGAAACGAAAGGTCTTAAACTTGATCTTTTGGAAGCTTTTGAAATACGTAAAGCAATGCACTTTAACAAAAATTTACTAAATTCTCAAACCGACGTTATTTGTTCTCCTTTGACAAATCCAGATCTATTTTTCGGTCATCATTTTTAGAAACTATTAAATCAACAAATTTATGGTATTTCCATTATCAACCAATTAAATAAGAAAAATTACCTACTTTTTAATTAAATGTTTTAACAATTTGTTTATATAAATTATTTAATCTAGTTATTCATTTTTCATTTTATTTTTGATTCAAATCAAAATTTTTCTTCATAAACTTTTTGAATCGCTCTTGATAATGGCGTAAGCTGAAATGCATTGAGCAAAATTTTTTAGAAAATAAAAATAAAAAACATATTTGCGAAATACAAAACAAGTGTTATTGATCTTATTAAACGTAGCACGAAGTTAAAAATATTTAGAATTAAATATATGATTATAAGAAACCGTGGTTTACAAAAGAAATAAAATCAATTATGAACAATAGGGACAAGTATTACAAACTTCATAAATTATATCCATTAAAAGAATATTTTTTTCAACAATTCAAGCAGCTACGACTCCTTTTCCGTGAGGAGGTTATAAGCTGTAAAACATTGTATTATTCCAACAGAATTTAAAATTGTATTTCCGACTCTAAAAAAGTATGGTCTATTATAAATGAAATCCTTTATAATAGAAGCACGGCCACGGGCCAATTGTGATACCCCAATCCATTTGAATGAAAATAATGATCTAATAACAGATCAAAGTACAGTGGTGAATATTTTAAATAATTATTATAACAATGTTGGCCAATCTACAAACAATGGAAACATGAATACTTCTAATAACGTAGCCCCGTTATATAATCAAAATTCAAATACACATTTAGAAAATTTTAGGGAAACTACAGAAGAAGTACTAGCCATTATCAATCAGTTAAATGACAATTCAGCTAAGGGATATGATCTAATTTCAGCGAAAACAATCAAATCCTTAACTCCAAAAATAGTTAAACCATTGGTAGATGAAGTTAATAAATGTTTAACCTCCGGTATCTTCCCTAGCTATCTAAAAATAGCGAGTATAAAACTTATTCCAAAGTGTGGTGATAACCACAATAAAACTAATACTAGGCCGATATCGATACTACCAATTTTTTCCAAAATTTTCGAACATGTTATATTGACTCGACTGAATATATATTTAGAAGATAATCGTATTATCAACTTTAATCAGTATGATTTTCAAAAGAAAACTATTACCTTATCAGCAGCTCTGAATTTCACTGAGTATATTTATAATGCCTTAAATTCAAGAAAAAAAGTTACCTGCATATTTTTATGATTGTGTCAATCATTCAACTCTCTTGAAAAAACTGAAAGATATCGGTATTTCGGGACAACCTTATGAACTTTTTAAAAACTATCTAAGTAATAGAAAACAGTTTGTCCAGATTGGCAATTTTAAGTCAGAATTCTTGGATGTAAAATGTCGTGTTCCTCAGGGATCCATACTCGGCCCGACATTATTTCTGATCTATATTAATGATATATTTAATCTCAAGTTAAACGGACAAATTCAGTGCTTCGCAGATGATACGATTATAACGTATGGAACCACCAGCTATGAGAACTTAAAAATCTCCATGCAACATGACATGACAATAATCGACAATTGGCTTAATGAAAATTATCTCAGTATGAATGAAAAAAAATTACGTTCTTACTTACACTTTTACTTAAAAAAAAATCATAATAATGGGATTTTAATATCTTATCTTTTAACAATAAAACAATAAAAATATCAGAAACAACGGGTTTTCTCGGACTCCATATTTCTTCGACCTTTAACTGGAATTATCATGCTGAAATGGTGAATCGAAAAATTTCACCTATGATAGGAGCTATTGGAAAAATATCAAGATTCATACTAGAGAGTGTTAAAGTAAATTTATACTTTTCGTTTATACATTCCCATCTTGTGTGCTTGCTTCCAATCTGGGGTCCACTGAATGAAACTAAAATCAAAGAAATACAAATTCTTCAAAATAAAGCTCTGAGAGTACTTTTTAAATTTCCAAGATTACATCCATCAAAGCTGTTATATAATACCAAAATTTTACCATTTCCAAGACTAATCGAATACGAGTATATGTTCCTAATCTTTAAAATAATTAAAGGTCTTACGAGAACCAGAAATTTTTTAATCTTAAATACGAGTGTAACCAACAGAGCAAGTAGAACTGTTAATCTCTTTCGACTTTCCAATTACAATGTTAATGTTGCTATGAAAAGTTCGTTTTATAGAGGTATTAATCTGTTTAATCAATTGTCACTGAATTGTAAGAACTCCAGTGTCTGTTTATTTAAAAGGAAGTCAAATCAATCATTTACTCCAAATTTTAAGAAGAATACGATACTGTACACAGAAGTGCACGTTTTAAATTCTTTTCTTAACTTCAAACAACCTCTATGTTTATTTTTTTATTTCTAACCGCTACTTGTAGAAACTCTTATACTGCAATTGTCATTGGCATTGACCTTCATATAGAGTAATCGAAATATTTAGTAATACTTAACAATCAAGCCATTCATATATTAAGAGTTAATTTAATAGCGCTCTTCTCATATGTTCTACTCAAAATTTCACATCGAACCTTTCAAACATTAATATAATATCATATTGATGATCTTATGATGCATTACCGCATTCGTATTGGTCATAAAAGATTTTTCACCCTTTCCCAGCTCACAATTCAATTCAATAAAGAGCTACCTCGGTTATAATTTAAAATCAATCAACCAAAGAATTACGGTACACAGTGATCTTACAAATTCAGCCATCCTGGAGCTTCAGCATCTCATCTCATCTTCAGCGATGTCGTCTTTTAGTTTGGTCATACGTCGACAGTAAAAGAAAAATTTGGTGACTACAACCTCTTTTGTGCCAACCGAATGTTTTCTGTCACAATAACCTCAAATTCGGTTTTTTTTCTTCAAAAACCAAAATTGAAGAAACAAAACAAAAACCGAATTTGAATCTATTGTGACAGAAAACATACGGTTGGCACAAAACAGGTTGTAGTGGCCGAATTTTTTCTTTCAGTGTACGATTAACGACACAAGTCTTCTCTAAGCTACTCGTCGTCAATTGTAACTTTTCTTCATCACAATTGCTAAATTTAATGTCAGCGACTTGTTCACTGACTGCATAATTCTTCTACAACAATAGATTCGTATAACTAATGGTCTTCCTTATTGCCAACATCGCTTTGAGGTAGCTCATTGTCAGCATGAGATTTGTTAGAATCAGTTTCTTTTTCATCATCATCTTCGAAGTATTCCGGGGCGATATGTCCAAAATTATTACACTCAAAACTCTTAACCCCTTTATTCTTATTCGGACATCTCCTTGATCAATGTCCTTTCTCTTCACAATTATAGCACAGAAAACCAGTTCTGATGGTAGCTAGTTTTCCAATTGCGTTGTTGTTGTCTATCTTAAATTGGGAATGCAACTTCAGTTTTTGCTCAAACTCATCAACCGTTGTAGATTTATACAATAACAACTTGTTAGTTGCAGTATCCACGATATCTTTAAATGTGTAATCAATCAATCACAGATTGATCTTCTACTCCACCCATTAATCCAAGTTCACGCATTAACATAAAATAATTCTCCAAACTTACATCATTCGTTTTTGTTCGCACTTGCCATTGCCTATGTATCTCAGCACTACTTATTTTTCAGAAAATTCCGAAACTTGATGATCTTTAAACTTTCTAAAAGTTGTTAGATTAGTTTTCAGCTTTAAATTTCTTTTATCTGTGTGGCCAATTCATTTGGTCTCCTTTCGATTTCTTCGACAAAAGATTGAATTCTGTAATTCGATTCACCATCAAATTTTGTTATAGAATTTTGGACATCATCGTATCGAATTGCTTCCTCATATTGTTCATTCTCATCCACCATCTGTGTTTTTTTATCTATTCTTTCTCCTGAATCAATAACATTGGCCTGATTTTCGTCGTCGCCAGAATCTCTCCTTTTAGAATTGATTTTAATGTGTTTTAATTCGCGTCGCATTTCTTTTGTTTCCCCGATCAGTTGGATTTGACGTACCTGGTTGCTGATCATTCGAAAATTTTATTAAAGCTCGATTGAAGTCGTAGAAATGTTTCCTCATCAAATGTTCCGAAACAAACCATACACGTTAAACCGATATGATTTTCCAAAATACCAGACAAAATATTAAATTATTTTTGCGTCTATTTTCATCAATACTATCACATACTTTGTATTTCTTATTTAAATAAATAATTAGATATTATTACTAAGTTTATACCACCGATAGTTTAATAGTTTTTTGCTATTAAACTATCGATACATTTGGCGTTTATACCACAAAATAGTATTATTCTATCTGTGGTATAAACGCTCAGAATAATATTGACAGATAGAATATGGCTAACGTATTTCAAATTTGAATATAAAATCTTATCAATCGAAAAGTATTTCAACAAAAAATTATAAAACTAATAGTAATTTAAAATTAAAACTAAATTTTGAGTGATTTTAATGTGGCACATTTTTACAATCGCTTGAAATTGTCTTTTACATTTATCGTTTTGACCGTTGCAATTTTTTGAATATACTATCGATCAAAAGCAAAATATCAAATAACTATCTTTTAAAATTAAAAAGGTATTATTCTATCCGTTTACACCATAATAGTTTAATAGCTATTTGCTATTATTCTATTATACTACCATGGTGTAAACTTAGTGTAAGTAGGCGGAAAATATTCGCTGTTCCTTCCTACTAGAAAAAAATAATCGAAACAAATCGTTTTGATTTGCTAAAAAATAGTAAATGAAGCGTTTTTATTGGACCTTATTGAAACTTTATTTAGTGAGTTGAATTGTCATAGTAATTCCATATTTTTACATAGAACATTTTATATATGTATCTACGACAGATTTTTTTTCCATGCGTACCGGTTGTTAAATACTTTGAATATCATCACTGTCTTTATAGAGATAGCAATTAATATATTGAGACTACGTTCCAATTGATGCTAAATTGTACTAAACGTGCTAAATAAATTTAGTCAACTTTTTATTTGACTAAATAAATATTTTGGAGTGGCCAAATAGCCAAATTTTGCTGTGTCAATTGGTTAAATCTAAATTGTGACATATCGAAATAAATGTCTTTGCTTTTAACAAAAAAATTTGATAATTTTTTTGGAAATGAAGCACTAATCCTTTTTTGTTGCGGTTCCATCACAAATAAAATTTATTAATGTTAATAAAGGAAACCTTTTAATTTTATGTAAGTTCAATTCAAAACATCAAACAAAAAACATAATTTTTGTTTCTTTTGTTTTTATATTGACTTGTCAAAATTTATACTATGTAGGTCTAGGGCAGGCTAATTTTTTAATTTTTTTATGGTGAATATATAAATAAACATCAAAAATTAGTTTTCGACTTCAAAAAATTAGAATTAAGCTGACTCTCCACTAGTGTTTTTCATCTTTTTTTCTAGCCAAAATAGAAAGAGAAACCATGATTAATTTTCTAAAGAGAGAGAGCAAGACGAATATCACAATTTTTCATGGAAAAGTATTTTATATGCTGTGTGCGAACTGACGAAATAATGACAGAACACAATTTTTGGTGAAGGTGAAACTTGTAAAAACAAAATTTTGACATTACGTGAAAACTTTTTTAATTTTTATGTAGCTTGGTAAAAAGCTACATCAAATTTTGACGTTTCGTTATGGTGAATATAAACTCCAAAAGACAAAATTTTGACAGTTAATATTTCTCATCTGTCATTATTTCGTCAGTTCGCACACAGCAATAGGATTGGAATTGTGACATTTCGCCATTATTTTTAATAAACATCTAATTTTATTATTTATGTGTTGTTGTGACACATATTCTAAACCCTATTACACAACACATTTTATTAAAAAAAAAAAATATATATTTTAACAATGTCGTATCCAACATCCTGCATAATAATTTTAAACATATTTTTTCAGTGTGAAAGTCGTCTTTTTCCATAAAAAATCTTGCTCTATAGGCTTTTTTTATAGTAGAACACTTTTTTATAGTATATCACTTATAGTATACATGGAATAAATAAAAAGTCTTCATCTTTTTTCCTTTCGCACTTTTATGATTTTCATATCTTCTATTTCATAAAATAAAAAAGACGAGAAAAAAGACTAATGGAGAATGCTGTGCCTTTAGCTGTATTGACACACGGCCTTAGTACAATTTAGCAGCTAATTGGAACCTATTGTAAAAATTGTTTTCAATGGAATATCTTATATCATAGAGTACAAGTTACTGCAAACAACAACATTATGTATTTGTATCGTCCTCTCAATTCTCAAACGACCACTCTAAACATATTTCATGTTAATAAATTCGAACCAAATTTTCGAATTTTCTAATGATATAACATTAAGGGCCATCTCGACAAACCCAACTAAAATCGCAACTACAACTAAAGTGTCAGTTTTGGTATTTTTAAACCTCATTAAATCATCAGTTTTAAATATAGATTAAAGTTGTAGTTGCAGATTTAGTCATGGATATCGGTGATTAAATTTACACTTACAATTGACGGTTAAAATTCGATTATAGATTTTTTTAAATCAATACGTTGTCAAATAATATTTTATAATAAAATGTTTTGAAACATTAACATAAATATGTATTTCAACTGTGTTCTTTATAAAAATTTTAAATAATTGAAAACTCTAAATAATTGTTAATCTTGCAAATCAATATTGTTTTGTGTTGTATTTAAGTTTTTGTTACTATAGTTACATTATTATTAATATTGCAATAAATTTTAATACATAATTACTGATTTCTAATTATTGCTGTGTTCGAAAAATTATAGTTTAAATTACGTTTAAAAATACCATCAAAATCTCAACTAAATTCATAGTTTTAATGTGGTTTAAAAATACCAGTTTTGAACATCAATTTCGAAAAAACTGTGACTACAACTAAAAGTTGTAGTTGCGTCTGTCGATATGGCCCTAAACTTTTTGCTGGCACCTAGTTTCGAAATAATAGTACACTTTCATTTCTTTCGAAATTAAATCATTTTTCGAAAAACAGCGCTGTTCAACGACAAAGAATGCAAACAATAAAGTCAAATCTCATTAATACAAATAATTGTCAGGGCAGCTGTGCAACGCATGCGAACAAATGAAAAGGTAAAAATAATGCAATTAATATAATTTCAATTCAAAAGTGATTGTATATTTTATCATTATATTTTTTATAATAATTACTTGTGAAAAATAATAGTGAAATTTTGTAAATCGTTTAAACAAAGAAAAGGATAAATTATTCATATATGTAGTTATTCATATATGTAGTGACGAAGAAAATTTTCCTTGATTGTATAAAAATAAAAATAACCTTGATTTGTTAATGTTAAAAATATTTGTGATACGTCATTTGTCTTAAAACAAAAAGAAATAAAAATTATTGAATAAAGAAAATTAAATGATTTTGCAATCATCATTTTGAATTGGAATAAATAAATAAAATCAAATATAAATAAAATAATAATTATAATTACTTAAAGGTGACATCATCAATAATTAGAAAATGAAATACATTTTTAATATATAAAAATAAAATAATAGAAAAAAAGGAAAACTTTAAACATGTTACGTATAAGAGTTATGGAACAACAAGATGTATTACCTGAAAATCCCATCAAAACATGGCGAGGAAAATTTGAATCCGATACATTAACATCAAATGATTTGATTCAATATTTTTTACTATGTTCACCTCATTTTCTTGATATTGAAAATGCAACGCTCAGTGATCTAGGGGATCTAGGTAAATATGATTTATTTCATGTTAAATGTAAGCGTAAAATATGTATACATTTTTTTTACTTCATACAAAGAAAATCATAAAATTATCGTTTTCATATATAAAAAGTGAAAGTTGATCGAGGAAGTTTTATTTGGATTAAAAATAAAAATAATATATGAATAATCTTACGTTCAATATATATATTTTTGTTTTGTTAATAACGGAATGATTATATTTTCTTTTTGGAGATTTTGCGTCGAATTTACAAATTTTAATATCACGCGTATGGGATTTAAGGTTATTAATTACATCTAGTATTTGTTTCTTTAACTAATTTTTAATTTAATGGCTTTAATCCATTTATTCACATTTTTATCAAACAGAGAGTACACTATGGGTTTCGAGATTATTTTTTAAGCTAAGTCATGCAGACCTTTTCACTATAATTAATTGCATCAAATTTTTTTTATTGACATTGTTATAAAAATATTCGTGAAGTTCAATATAAATGAATGAACCGAATATCAAGACCACTATTGAAGCTTCTTAAGATGGTCGGGTCTACGCCCCAGAACTTTCTCTCTCTGGCGTTTACGTGCCATGGAGGAATTTGCCGTTTTGACATCCTATATCACGAAGCTTTTGAATGATGTCATCACGCCACCGTTGTCTAGGTCTTCCTCTCCGACGAACACCAGCTGTTTGTTATTGGGACGCTTTTTTATCATTCTATCTAATGGAGACCTTTCTACCTGACCAAACTATTCTAATCCGGTTGGATTTAATGAATCCGATTACGGATCGCAGCCTCCACGAAACTGTCTGATTTCATGATTAATTCGGATTCTATACTGATTTTCAGCAACTTTACATGGACCATGAATTGTTCGTACGACCTTCCTCTCAAATGTTGATAAAATTCTACAATCAGAGGAAGTCAGTGTCCAGCTTTCACTTCCAAATGTAAGCACAGGTCGGATTAATGCTTTGTAAAGTGTTAGTTTGCACGACTGCGAAAGATATTTTGATCGTAAAAGTTTTGAGTATGCGTAGAAAATTCTGTATGCGGCAGAGACATGGGCTTTGATATCTGCGTTCATGTCATTTGACGATGTTATTACAGACCCGAGGTATTTGAAGTTTTCCACGCGTTCTACTTCATAGTCGCCAGTATTCAGATTGCCGGGAGGTATGTTCCTGGATGTTGTTAAAAGTTTAGTCTTGCCGGTGTTGATGCATAATCCAAGTCGTTTAGCATTTCTTTCAAGCTGAGAGAGACTATCCTTAATATCGCTTGGTCTACGTCCGAGAAGCGCAATATCATCTGCATACCCAAGAATTTGACTAGATTTGTTAAATATGCAGTTTTGTGTCTCAATTCGACTTTTTCTTATCGCGTACTCAAGCGCCAAATTAAATAGTACGGACACGAGTGCATCACCTTGTCGAACACCTGATTTTATATCAAAAGAGTCAGAAACTGACCCTTCGATTACTATTCTACAGTTTGATCCCGATGTTGTGAGTTTGCACAGAGAAACAAATTTCGCTGGGATACCAAGGAATATGAGTGCGGACCAGAGGTTATCGCGGATGATGCTATCATATGCTTGCTTGAAATCAACGTAGAGCTGGTGAATGCTGATGTTGTACACCCAACATTTTTCCAGATTCATCCTTAATGTAAAACATTGATCTGTGGTTGAACGGTTGTGACAAAAACCATAGTGATAGTCACCGATAATAGATTCGGCGAACGGGATGAGTTGAGCAAGTACGACATTAGCCAATATTTTATATGCAGTGTTCAACAGTGCGATGCCACAATAATTCGGACACTTTAGACGGTCACCTTTATTATCTAGGGGAAAAATGAGAGTTGTTTCCAATCAACAGGTAGTTCTTCTTGGTGCCAGATTGCAAGACACGATATACGTGTGACCAGAGCTGCTCCCCCATTTTGCAATAGTTCGGCGGGAATTCCATCGATACCTGGTAATTTACCGTTTTTTAATTTTTTAATGGCAGCTTCCACTTCTATTGTTGGGTAAGGGACAAAGATCTCCTCCGTTGATCGCTCGAATAGGATGAACTTCTGTTGAATTTGTGCGCACATAGAAAAATAAAAACAAGTGTATATAACTTTCGATGGTTAACAGAACAATGATTTAAAATAATCTTCATATATTTATAATAGCTTAAAACAATCATTATACATAGGTATTTGTGATAACGACAAACAAGTTTCAATTAAAACGATATTTAGCCATTGGCGTACCATACTTGCATTGATTATAATTAATAATTCAACACTCCCACTTAATCAATGCAAACTTAACAGTCTTAAAGCAAAAATAATTACTTAAACAAACTAAATCAAACATAATTCAATAAAAAATAACATTGCAAATAATTTCAAAAAGTTAAACAATAAAATCATTAATATCCATCAGACCCATCATTTTACGAAAATTATTAAATTTATCTTTCGCTACAGCTTTAGTTAAAATGTCGGCAATTTGATCATTTGTGGCAACGTATAATAGATCAAACATTTCATCCATGAACTTTTCTCTTATGAAGTGGTAGCGAACATCAATGTGCTTCGTCCGCTTATGAAATTCTGGATTTTTGATTAGACGAATAGCACTCTGATTATCGAGAAAAAGTACTGGCCTGATATCGTAGCCCAACAGCTCTGACTTGTAGACCGCCTTGTCTCAATATCTCCAGCATAATCTGCATCGCTATAACAATTGAATTTTAAATTAACATTATTTGAAAAATAAATACCGTAATTTAAAGTCGCCTTGATGAATTTGAGAATACGTTTCACAGCTATGATATGAATTGCATTTGGATTCTCCATAACGGCTCACATTACTAACAGCAAAAGTAATGTCCGGTCTTGTTGCAATTGCTAAATACATCAAGCTGCCAACTGCTTCTCGAAAAGGAAAAACAACCTTATCTGCATTTCCAACATACAATTTTTGACAAATGTCTGCAGGTGTTGATTTGATACACCATTTGATTCCAGCATATTAAATCTCCCCAACACTTTATTGGCATATGCTGATTGATGAATGAATATGGATCCATTATGACTACGTTGAATTTCAAGACCCAAATAATATGTTGCATCAAACACTTTTACATCAAATTCACTTTTCAAACAATCTCTCACCACGTTAATGTACTTTTGGTCAGATGCAACTATCAATCCATCATCTATGTAGATTGCCAGATATATTTGTTTATTTTGTTGATGAGTAATAAACACACATGGATCAGCTTCGCATGCAACAAAATTAAAGTCCCTAAGAAATGCTGTGAACGATTTCAACGCCTTGAAGACTGCTTCAAGCCATATAAACTTTTTTGATGTTAACAAACTCTTCCTGTTGAATCATTATAACCCTTTGGCTGATGCATATAAATTTCTTCATCGAGTGTGCCATATAAAAAAGCTGTTTTGATATCAACCTGGATATTTTTAAATTTTCAGCAGCAGCAATTGCCAACAACGAACGAACAGATGTAAATTTTACAACTGGGCTGAAGGTTTCTTCGTAATCCACACCATAAGTTTGAGCAAAACCACGAACAACCAAACGAGCTTAATACCGTTCAACGCTACCATTTGGTCCAAACTTTATTCGATAAACCCAACGGTTATCTATTGGTTTTTGACCATCTGGTAAATAAACCAACTGCCATGTGCCGTTTTTGTGCAGCGAGTTAATTTCATCGTCCATGGCGCATTTCCATTCTTCACTACACTTTGATTTCATAGCTTCACTATACGATGATGGTTCATAAGATTCTGCTACAAAAGATAACCATCTGCAGCACATAGATTGACTGATTTTGATCTTCTCTTTCTCAAACGGTTTTTCCAACTTATTGGATCAGGGAGCATATTGCCACCATCATCTGAACCATCATCATTAACTGCGTCTAAAACATCTGTTGATTTTAAATGATCATCATTAGAAACCTGCTAGAACACATCATAGAATTTTTATCATCAAATTTATTTTCAATACAAGATTCTCTAAAAATAATATCTCTAGACATTTCAATTTTATTTTCACTTGGTATCCAAACTCGATACCCTTTCGTGTTCTCTCCATATCTAACAAATATGCCACTTTTGGATTTTTTATCCCATTTGAATCGTTTTTGCTTCGAAACATGAATGTAAACTTCGGTACCAAACACAAACAAATTATTAACATTTGGTTTCTGATTAAACCAAATCTCATAGGGAGTTTTTTTATTGACTGAACTTGTACTCGATAAGTTCAATACATGGACAGCTGTGTTAACAGCCTCGGCCCAAAATTTTATCGACAAATTTTTTGAATGCATCATGGTACGAGCTGCTTCAACTATTGTTCTCATCTCCCGTTCAGCTGAACCATTTTGCTCCGGACTATATGGAACTGTTCTTTGATGACAGATTCCATTCAAAGACAATAAATTTTTAACACCTTCGTTGATATACTCAGTTCCATTATCAGTTCTAAAATTATTAATTACACAATTTGTTTCACGTTTAAATGTTTTTATATAATCATCAATATAATCAACAACTTGTGATTTTTCATGCAAAAAATAAACTTTTCTGTAATGTGAAAAATCGTCTTTAAATAAAACAAAATATCGAGCACCTCCAATTGATTTTGCCTGCATCGGCCCGCACACATCAGAATGTACCAGTTGACCAGGCCCAGTTGAAATTTTTACACTGTCTTCAGAAAACGAACGGCACTGCTTTCCAATTACACAGTTCTCGCAAAAGAAATCAGCTTCATCTGTGTATAAAATTTCATTACATTTTAAAAACTTTCTTACCTGGGTAACATTCTGATGTCCTAATCGTTAATGCCGAATCCGAAGGCTTAATTCCTTCTTGGCTACCTGAGCCGTAAAAGTTTTATTCAACTCTCCACAAATAACTCTGAACTTTAACTTGAACAATCGAGATTCACGTTTTCCCACTGCAACAATATGTCCATCTTTAATTAATTCGCATTTTCGATGATCTGAGATTAACTTTAATCTTAAGAATTGGGTTTCGTGGTTTCATCAATTCCTGGTTTCGTTCATACCTCTCTAATAGACAACAAGCTGTTAGAATTGGTTTACGCGTTAGTTCTTTTGGCAACCTATCAACTGGAGTTCCACAAGGCTCAGTACTGGGGCCTATATTATTTGTAATATATATAAACTCAATCTTCAACATTGTTCTCCATGGAAAAGTCACAGGTTTTGCTGACGATCTAGCCTACACATATGAAGGTTCGAGCCAGGATATACTCGTAGCCTATATAAACAGCGACTTAAAAAAAATAAGAACTTGGTTTGATTTTCATTCCATGTCACTAAGTAGCAAATCCAAAGTCATGTTTTTTAAAAGTAGTAACATCGCTTACATCGTGGTCTACCACCACCACTTATGTGATGGGATTGCATGCAATGATTCCTGCACAGTTATTGAAGCAGTTAACACCTTCAAGTATTTGGGTATCACGATTGATAATCAGCTCAAATGGAAATCTCATATTGATCACATCAAAGGTTATTTGCTCTGTGCAATCAGAAAGATGTATCTTTTAAGATCAGTATGCTCATCCACCATTTTAAAAATGTGCTACCATGCACTGATAGGCTCAAAACTTCAATACTGTCTAACGGCATGGGGCTCAGCATATATTAATCATCTCTATCCGATTATTAGAGCTCAAAAGCATGCAGTCCGACTTATATATGGCAAAAACAAAACACACCCGTCTTTATCTCTTTTTCGACATATTTTTGGTGCTGAAATTATTTTTTACATTCAGCAACAACATAAACCTTAGAATGGTTACAGCATACAGTATGAGACAAAGAAATTTCTCCGAAGTACCTAGAGCGAACTCAGAACTATGTAGAAAATACTTCACAACTATGACGCCGTTTCTTTTTAACTCTCTACCATCTGAGTTAAGAGCAGTAACGTCTCTGGCTATACTTTTAGTATCTCTTAAAAAGTTTCTCATTACAACTGATATGTGGAACAATTTTTTATAGGCAGGGCGTAACCCACTTGTATCTCTTTTTTGTCTGCTAAGTTGTTCTGATGCAGCTGTATAATAACTGACCATGAACTAATGGGGATGATATTGTTTAATGTTAACTTGCGTATAATTCGCCACTAGCTCGGATTTTCGAATTCGAACTACAGAACTATACATAAACAGAAATTTTAAATCTCCTTGGGTTAAAAACAAAAACCAAAACAAAAACAATTAATTATAAATTAAGCCTCGCAATTATCAATTTTAAATAGTTTTGTTGTTGAATGTTTAGTTACTTTGAGGGTTTTAAAATATGTAATACGAACAATGTATATAAATAAATAAACAAAATAAAATCCTTTATCCAATGCACTATTGGATGAAAACAAATTGATTTGAATATCTGGAACATAAAGCACATCAGATATATGCTTTTCTATCCACTCAACATTATTGTATGCCAGAATATTGATATTTCCTTTGCCAACCGCTAAAATAATATCACCGTTACCGACACGTACTTGAATAGGTTGATCAAAATCCACGAACCACTCGCGACGATTGGTCATATGGTCACTTGCCCCAGATTCTAAATACCACTCGTTACTGGAGTTACCGACACTTATGAACGCATCACCTTTCTTTTTTATTATGTTTTCATTTACACATTCATTTATATTTTGATTTTCTTTTTTAGTAGGACAATCATTTTTCACATGACCATACTTTTTGCACAAAAAACATTTTCCCTTAAAAACTTTATTATTATTTACAAAACTGTTATTTGTTTGCTTACCAAACTTGTTCTTTTTGACTAACAGTGCCTCAGCTGTTTCTTTAGAAGAGTTTGATGATAAACCTCTTGATTCTTCCATCAATAACCTTGATGTTAAATTTTGCAGCGTCTGTTGATCGGCTGCTGTTGACTCCCAAGCGCTATAAAAATGATTATACGAAGGTGGAAGAGTCATTAAAATCTTAGTTATTACCATCGTAGATGAAACCTCCTCCCCTAAATCTTTTAGCTGCTGAACAATATTCTCAAGTTTTGAAATGTGCGTTTGCCATATCATCTGCTGGCTCTTTTTGAAAACTATAAAACCTTTGCTGCACTAAATGATTGCTTGATTTGGATTTTTGTTCGTAAATACTGTGCAGTTTATCCCACATTTCCTTAGCAGTTGAACAATTCATAATATGATTCATTGGTTGCCGCTTGACAGCAGTTGCAATTATTCGTTGAGCTTTAATATCATTTTTTAAAAAAGATTTGGAAGTTGCTAATTCTTCTTTTGTTGATGATGCATTTATGATTGGCGAGTTTTCATTTACACAATTAATCAATTCTTTTTCAGTAAACAGAATTTTTAATTGAAATTTCCACGCGGCCCATTGTCCACCACATTCTAGTTTTTCAATTTTATCCGTTTCACCTTCCATATTATTTATAAATTATAATTCAATATAGAACAACAGTTTTTATTTTTTTTTTGCAATAATGTAACAAAGTGCACTTTTTACCTTTACCTTTATTAATTTTATTTTTCAAAAAGTTCTGGGCTCATAACCTGTTAAATTTGTGCGCAGATAGAAAAATAAAAAGAAGTGTATATAACTTTCGATGGTTAACAGAACAATGATTTAATATAATCTTCATATATTTATAATAGCTTAAAACAATCATTATACATATAGTGCGGTAGAAATAAACATAGAAAAAGGGCTAGGCTTACAATAATTCCCATAGAGCTGAAAATTGGTACAGACCTTAAGTTCACTATTATAAATAATATGTCAAAAGTCCCCATCGATCCCATGTGTGCGTAAAAAGTTATTCAAGGTCAAAGGTAAAAAAAATCGCTTTTTGCATTTTTCGCGTCAACGGAAAATATTGTCGCCAAAATAGGCCAAATAAAACTTGTTGATCATTAAATTTTCTACAAAAATTGTTCTAATACTTTGTTTTCGTATGCATCGCCGTTTAAGAGATATCGCGGTTTCAAAAGATGAAAAAGTCGTATTCTATAGAATATGCGTACATTTCCGCACCACCCGTGCGGTAGTGTGTCTATGCTTTTTTTTAACGTGGTTTCCCCGGTAGGAATATTCCACGATCTATTGTGAGCCATTTTTATTAGATAAAATAAGATAATTAACCCTTTTAGTCATCACAGGTTAAAGGCTACGCACACTGGCCATAGTGTGATTTGGTTTAATGGGCTCACAATAGTCGTCCAAACGAATGATTGCAAAAGAGAGATGACTAAAAAGGGTTCATTAAAAAATAATACTGTTGATAATGATAAAATTAAATTTTGTCGACTTTATAAAAATTTCAGTCTGATTGGTAACCTTGAAACTCAACTTCAACAGTAATGTCTTCTTCGCTGTCTTCTTCTTCTTCCTCGATATATCAGTTGTCTCGTCGTACACCTCGGATAAATCTTCATCTGTTGTACTTGACAACATTTGAGCAAGTTTGGCCTTGACAGTTGGTACATACTACTGAGCAAAGCAATCCAACTTTTTTGCAGCCACAGCTTGCAGTACAACCTTTTTTGTAATTGCAAAAAATGGTGTTAAGAAGTTTTTCTGGAGCAGGAGGGAGTTTGAATTGGCTCTAAAATATTATAAATTAATTTTCATCCCCAATCTTCTGGATCCAATGGATTTCCTTGCCACACTTGAACTTGGTAAAATACACGATATAAATGTTGGTAAGCAGATGCAGATGTTAGAGGAAGACAAGATAGTTCGACTCTTTTATTTTTACGAGTATTTTTAACAAAGATATTTGATCTATACTTGTCGATACAATTAGTTTGTTTTTGAAGCTCCATTCATGGCAAGAAGGGGAGAAGAGCCAATCTTTTGGAACACTTCGGCATATTGAGTTAAATCATTACGTTTTTCAAATAATTTGCATGAGGCTGTTATTTTACACCTTTTAAAAAATGCTGATGTAGTATCACATCCAGTTATTGCAAGTAAAAATAATATATGACGTTGACATTGTGGATAGGCATTAGGCAGATAAACTTTTTGATGAATATATTTTTGTTTGTTGTTGAGCCTTCCCAGGCTTCAAAAAATAAATAATTTTATCAAGTGGAGTGCGTGCAGTTAGCAACACCAACAAATCGACATCTTCACCAACAACAATAGTTGCATTTGTTGTATTAAATTTTTATATTGTTGTTTCAATTATGAGTACATCAACGTCATTATCAGCCTGTTTCACTGAAATGTTTGCTGTTGTAAATGTTTCACATAACATTGAAATAAAGCGAGACTTGTTATGAGTATTTGCAATAAATTTTGGTTGGTTTGTTGGAACGGTCATAAATTTATCGAAAACGACATCAGAAGAAGATGTTTTTGTAGTACGACGACGTTGTTCTGCAACTTTAATGTTTTTCTTATAATCAGCATTACCATCAAATACTGTACCTACTCTATGACCAAAATGACTATGTACATATTGAACGTATTTATCAAAAATAACGTTAAATGTTTCTTCTTGATGCCATACAACGCGATGTAACAGATATCCTCCATCGATAATGTATGTAGCAGTTGTATTGTCCATTTCAATTCTACGGGCTGAAAGCAATCATGAATGAATGACTTTTGTGTTTTACGCATTCCAACAGCATCAAAGAGTGATAATGGGTGAGGGGCTAATTCATACTCAAAAACAAAAGAATAGCAAACAGATGTTTCTCAAGGTTATACGGACGAATGAAATTTGAGACTGGGTTTCTTTTAAGTGTATATTCTTTAATATTTTATATTCTTGATTCGTATAATTTGTATGTGTAAGTTACACATACTAATATTGTTCCTGATACTATGATATTAAAAGTCTAATGATGCATATAGATGACGTAGACGTTGGTTTTAGTATTTTCATCTTTTGAAACCGCGATATCTCTTAAATGGGGATTCATACGAAAAAAAGTATTAGAACAATTTTTGTGCAACAATTTAATGATCTACAAGTCTTATTCGGTCTGTTTTGGCAATTGGCGATAATATTTACCGTTGCCGAGTAAAATGCAAAAACCGATTTTTTTTGACCTTTGACCTTGAATAACTTTTTACGCACACATGGGATCGATGGGGACTTTTGACATATTATTTATAATGGTGAATTTAAGGTCTGTACCAATTTTCAGCTCTATGGGATTGATTGGCATTGATTATAATTAATAATTCAACAACTTCATTCGTCCTATTCAGCAAGTCTTGAAAGTGGGATCGCCACACTGCCAACACATAACGTTCACTTGTTGCAAGTTCATTATTTGGATCATTTGGCTGTGGATCTTGGGTGGAAATTTTTTGTCAAATTCCGTGCATTAACAAAGCACTCTTTCGAATTTTCGTTGGCCGCATGTTAGTTGATGTTTTCGATAGAACTCTTCATGTGTTCGCGTTTTTTTTTTACGTAGAAGTTTTGCTGAGGCTTTCCTGGCGTATAGATAATCAGCTTGGAAGCTTCGAGTATTCCTTTTTAACCATTTTTCTCGCAGTTTTTGTTGATGTTCAACGGCTTGGCAGCACTCGTCGTCAAACCATTCGTTGTGTAATGCCACAACGTGTAATGCCACGTGTAATGCCATTCGTTGTGCTGCGGTTGTAATTGTTGATTGAAGCGTTTGCCATCCTTCTTGTATGTTTAATGGCATTTCAGAAGAGATGTCCTGCTCTTGTATGTTTATGTTTTGCGTTACTATTTCCTGATATCTATTCAGCGTTGCCGGATGTTTAAATGCATCGACATTCCAACGCACAGTCTCTTTTGCTTTTCTATTGAATGTAGATGATAATTTGCACTTTTACTTAAAGATGACAAGCATATGATCGGTGTCCATATCAGCACCTCTGTGTGATCGAACGTCAGTTACACTTGTAGAGTGTCTCCTAGAAATCATGACGATTTCATGGTTGCCACCAGGTATGGAATTCCGGAAAGTCATGAAAAGTCAGGGGATTTTATTTTGGTCATGGAAAGTCATGGAGTTTTTGTTATTTTCTGAAAAAATTTTATTTTAACGAAAACGTTTATAAAAATAAAATATAATTTTTGTATGCATTCTTAATATTTTACTATGTCTTCTTTATACGTATTTAAAATATTTTTGCATGACGCTTGCTTAAAATATTTTTACATGACGCTAGTTAATAATACAAATGGATAGAAAAAATTTCAACCTCAAAATTACGCTTGAAGCTGTAATAGGTTTTAGTTCATATCATTGTGTCATTGGATGGTTATTATTAGAAGGTTTATACTTCTCACAGATAAGGCATCGAAATATCATATTCTCAATGTTCGTATTCATATTAGGCCAGTAAAGAAGTGTTTTGGTATGTGCTTTTGTTTTAGAAACACCAAAATGTACCTCATGGAGTATTTGAAGCATATTATTACGTAATGCTTTGGGAACAAACACAAGGTCTTCGTAGTAAACTGTTCCATTCTCATAGTATATTTCATCTTTTAAGTTCCAAAAAAGTTTTAGTCCATCTAATTTTTTTGATTGCTCCTTAGGCCAGCCATTCAAGTAAAACCAAATAATTTTTTTATAGAATATCATCCTCCTTTGTGGCTTTCTTGAAAATGTTTAGTTTATCTTCTGATATATTTATCGAGTGTACCACCTCTTTTAATGATGCGTCCGTATCTACTGAATTGTCATTAATTGAATTTCGGGATAAAAGATCCGCTAAATGTAGGTCCCGTCCAGGAACATATACAACATATAAGTCGTGTATATTAAAAGTTTAAGACGCATTCATTAAAGACGGCTGGAATTTATATCCGATAGCTGGATTTAATCCGATGGTTACCAGCGGCTTATGATCTGTATTAACTGTTACTTTTCGACCGTATATTAAATTGTAAAATTTTTTGCACGCATAAACGATGGCAAGGAATTCATTCTTTCTCGATTTGTGCATAATTGCACTCTGCCGATGAAAAACTTTTAGAAGCAAAGCTTCTGGCTTATTCTGACTTATCCTGGCTTATTCTGTTGCAGTAAACATCAGCCCAGTCCGTTTTTGGAAGCATCTGTTTGTATTACTATTGGAAGACCAGGAGAAAAAATTTGTAATTTAGTTGCTTCACTTATTGTTTTTTTAATATTGTCTAAAATTTTAGTATGAACATCTTTCTAAGGAAAAATTGAATTTTTCCGCAAAAACTCGCGAACTGGAAAATTCAGCTCAGAATATTGAGGAATAAAATTTCTCAGGTAATTTAAAGTTCCTAAAATCTTTTCTAGTTCCTTTCGATTTGTCGGTGGATTTATGTGTTGCACAGCTTTAATTCGGTCAGGATCTGGCGCAATACCATTTTGTGAAAACACATAACCTAGATATTTCACGCTTTCCACCCTATATTGGAACTTATCCGGATTAAATTTTACATTTAATTATTTTAACGATCGTGCTCTTCTTTAGTTCTACCGCTTATTAACAAATCGTCAAAGTAAACGAAACACCCTTCTAATTCACCGAAATGTTTAGTTTTTGAAATATTTCAGAAGCCACATTAGGCCCAAATGGTAAAACATTGAATCTATAGCACCCGAAAGGTGTATTGAATGTTGTGAGAGGCTTGGATGAATTATCAAGTTGTAGTTGCCAAAATCCTTCCTTGATGAAATCCACACTGAAAAATATTTCATATTTTGTAAATGAGAAGTTAAATCATCAATGGTAGGAATTTAAAAGTGATCCTGTTTGAGATTCAAGTTTAACTCTTCTAGGTGATTTGCAAATTAGAATAGTATCTTCTTATAAAATTAGTGAGCACTTGTCAGGAAACTGACCCAGTCCATGAAATATATCGTAATTGGATATAATAAATTTATTTTTTAGATCGCATTGTGTAGAATCTATTCGTTTAATTAACCCTAATTGTACACATGAGGTAAGTCCCAATAATGGTTTAGATTTCCCCTCATTAACAATAACAAAATTCAAATTAAATTTTTGATTTTTGTATTCCACTGTAAGAGTAACTTCTCCAATACATTTAAGTTCAAAACCACCAAAGGCTTCTAATTTAATTTTATCATTTCTAATTTTATTATCTTGACCAATTGTATTATAAATTTTATAAGGAATTTTGTTGACGTCAGCCCCGCTACTATCTAATTTAAAATTGATTAAACTATTTTCAACTGCCAGTATACCTTATCCAGCAGCCCTGGGAACTGGCTAGGATCACCCGTTAATCCGAAAGGTGAATCCGAAATTCAAATGATTAAAAAAACGAATACTAGAAAGAAAATCGAAACAAAACAAAACCAGAAAAATCAAATATCGACCCTTGGCTACCGTATCCGGACACGAATAAGAAACTGGAATGTCAGAACTCTGATAGAAACATCGAGGTTAGCACAAGTTGAGAAAGTAATGAAAGAGTATAACATCGAGATACTAGGACTCAGTGAAGTAAGATGGAAAAACAGCGGAGAGCTAACAACAAGTGAAGGAAACTACATGATGTTCTCTGGTAAATCCAACACACATGAAAAAGGCGTAGCAATATTAACAACACCTAACGCAAAGAAAGCGCTTCTCGAATGGAAACCAATCAGTAGCAGAATAATAACAGCAAGATTCCAACCGAAAATTAGAAATACAACGATCATACAGTGCTATGCACCTACCGAAGAAGATGAATTCTGAACGAATTCAGACGAATTGCGACAAAAGATGAATTCTTCGAACAACTCCAAGCAACACTGGCTAATGCACACCGAAATGACATCAAAATAATACAAGGTGATTTTAATGCCAAAACTGGAACCGACAACACCGGAATGGAATCAGTCATGGGCAAACATGCGCTAGAATCAACACGTAACAATAATGGAGATAGGCTCATCGATTGTTGTGTCACAAATCAACTATTCATAGGAGACAGCAAGTTCCCACACAAGAACATACACAAATACACTTGGACATCACCAAATGGAAGAACCAAGAATAAAATTGATCACGTACTGGTGAATAAGAAGTTTCTATCCTCACTACAAGACGTCAGAGCAAAGCGAGGAGCAGACATACACAGCGAGCATCAGCTGGTAATTGCAACATTCAAAATTAAACCGGCCGCTGTAAAACACAACAAGTCATGTCAGAGGAAATTTAACATCAACAGATTGAGCGACAAAAATACAAATAACATCTTCAAAGAATCGCTCCAGCTCAATCTGCCAAACAACGAAACCACCAGCATTGATGAAAAATGGGAACAAGTTAAAAAAAGTTTACGTCAAAACTGCTACAGATGTGCTTGGATACCAAGACAAATCACGGAAACCATGGATTAGAAGAGCGTCGTCAGCTCAAGTTGCAATTGTGTCACCAGAACACAACCGAGATCCGCAGCAAATATTAGCTGCTGCAGAAACAGCAGCACTAATAGAAATATGCGCACACTACACAAATGCGTGAAAAAGGTCACCAACAAATACACAAACACTCCACCAATAAAGGATGAATCTGGTCAAACCCTCACAACACATGAACAACAGCTAAATAGATGGAAAGAATACTTCGAAGACAACTGCCACCAACATGAAGATAATTTGCAGTCTCCGGATGACAACTATAACGAAACTATCAGCACCCATCCACCAACGGAACGGGAAGTTAGAGATGCCATACAGTAACTCAAGAATAACAAATCTGCTGGTACCGATAATAAATCAGCAGAATTACTCAAAGCAGATGTAAAAACAACAGCAGAAGCTCTAACACCACTATTAGCTGATGTATGGAACGAAGGTAAAATACCAACCAAATGGAAAGAAGGTTTAACCATAACAATCCCAAAGAAAGGTGATCTAAGAGAATGCAAAAATTGGAGAGGTATATCTCTGCTCAACACAGTGATGAAAATACTAGCGATGATCATTCTCGAAAGAATATCTCCATCAATTAACATGAAACTAAGAAACGAACAAGCCGGCTTTAGACCAGGAAGAAGCTGTACCGATCATATCAACACAATCCGTATCATCATAGAGCAATCAAACGAATGGAATTCACCACTGTATCTAAAAAATCCGTTATCTAAAAAACACGGCATGTTTCTGAAGCTTTGGTAAGATCTAAATCATCCATTTTTAACAATTTCGCCTGTAGATTTTCATCTGCTACACCCAAAACAATACGCTCACGTAAAATACTATCTGCTGATTCACCAAAATCACAACTTTTCGATAGCTTTGTAATATCAGTGAAAAATTGGTCAAACGGTTCACCTTCACACTGTGCGCGCGTATAGAACTAGTACAGTTCATTTCATACATAATATTTTTTCGAGGATTGCAATAATCCTTACACCTTAGACCTCGCCAAGTCTTTTTTATATGCTGCATCTATATCAAACGTATGGAAAAGTTCTATTGCCTCTTTCTCCGGCTATGTTTAGTAATTGAGCTACCTGTATTTACTGTTTTTCTGCATTTCCTTTTGTAGCCAAAGTAAATATGTCGAAATGCATTTCGAATTTTCTCCAGGTTTCACCTAGGTTTCCCGTCAATCCTAGTGGTGAAGGTCGTTTAAATATCTCCATTGTGTTACGCGGTTGTAAAATAATCCTTCTTGTTGAAATGTACTTTAATTTCAAACTGCCAACTGCGCCATGTAATATTTCTTGTTGTATGCCGGAGTATTTTGTATTTAAAATGGAAAACACTTAAATTGTATTATTTAATTATTATTTTATATTTAAGTAAAATTCATTATACATATCTTATTTATTGGAATATCATAACTCGACTGTCGTTCAATAATCAGGTCTTACTTTTCATTATAATACATTAACATCGCGGAGTGATGTACATTAATTAATTCAGTAGGGATAATAAACAATATTAAATTGTTTATTATCTCACAGATACATCATCCTGCCATTGCCAGTGGTATATGATAACTCACGGTAACTCATATGTCTATGGCAGGGATTGGAGTACGCGGAATAGTCAGACCCGTAGATCAAAACTGATCGTAATCGATCCCTACTGCGATCTATGACCATTCATTTTCGATTTCCTTAAACTTTTTGTGTTCATCGATTTTGTCGGATGAAATAATTCCTGCAGGCTTTTTTAACTTTTTATTTAAAAAATCAGTTGATTAAAATAGTCCATTTACTGATGCCTGGGTTCCTTGGTTTCTTTCTATTGCTTTTATTTTAGGTGTAACTTTCTTACACCTTGCTAACGCCTACCATCCAAGGTTGGTTTGGAACTTCTTCCACATTTTTTAATTTGCTTTTGAAGTAAAGTATGTTTCATTGGTGAGAGTAAAAAGTTTCAGATTTAGTAGACACGTCGAACAAGCTCCACGGTAAGTCAATAACTTAGGTTAAGTTAGAATAACCGTCGTGAGGACGAGACATAAACCGAAGTGGTCAGTAAGAAGCGTAAAATGCGCCGGACGTTTGAGTTTATTTACTGGGATATTTGAGTGTATCTAGATATTTGAAACTTGTCTGAGCCATACCAATACAGGAGCAACTACGATACTAATAATGTTAGACAACCCAGTATACTGCCATGTTTCCTAAAAAGCCAGTGTCCAGTGACAACATCTTCATCCATACTGATATCTCTACGATTTATTTCATCCGCATGGAGGGATCAATTTTTTTTAATTGTAATTTTTTTTCATTTTGATCTACGGGTGTGACGACTCCGCATACTCCACTCTCTGCTATTGACCTACGAGCTAACGTGAGATATCACATACCACTGGCAATAGCAGTGATATCTTCGGGGTGCTGACGTATGAACTATGTTCAGTCAACGGTAGTACCCTCAGCCTTAGCATGGATTATTCTGATGATTCCACGTTATTGCTTACTCGAAGAATCGAGCCTTCATATAACTATGTATTGGCTTTAATCATTGAGGAAGGGAGTGCGGCGCATGATCAAGGAATATGGCTTTTAGGCTGGATTATTGGCAACCACATTTTAGTTTTGTTCCTGCAAATTGCTAATACAAATTTGTCGTTTACCTTTTATGTTATTTTCATTTTCTATATCCGATCATGAAATGCCGTCATATTTTATATGTGATACTATAGGATTTATTGTTTAGTTATCCCTTCTATAAAAAAAAAATTAACCTTGGGACCTTGGTCTTTAATTTTTTATGTGTTGTTGTGACACATATTGTAATGCCTACTACACAACACATTTTACACAACACAAACGGTCCAGTTCAGAGCAGATCTGTCCAGCTCTCACATAAGTTGTGGTCTTCAACCATTTCTCATTTAGGCGCTTATGCGTCATGCTTACATAATGCATAAAGTGCCTTGTCGATCGAGATTATCGACCTTCATTTCTACTTTCGAGGTGATGCTGTCTGATTAAAGAACTTTAATTCCAGCCTGACTGAAAAATGTCAATATCCCGTTCAGATATTATATTATATTTTAAACAGCATACGGCTTCCTTATAACTAGAAGTTAGGTCTAGAAGACGTGCAGTGAAGTGATTCGAGAAGATGTGGAAGTACTTAGAGCCCCACTATTACGTCAATTTTAAACTCTGTTTTTACATTTAATAAATTTTCCTATTTACTTCTAATCTAACTGATTCTACTTTTTTCCTTTTTTTTCTTCTAATTCAGGTAAATGTAGTTTTGATGAAGCAAGTGCAAAAGCACAATTGATCGATGTTATTGAAGAATTCATATGTTGTGATAATCCTCAAACCGTATTTGATAAATTAAAATCTGCAGATAGTCTACCGTCAGTATGTGGACGAGTGTTCAAAGGAGGAGAACCTACATATACTTGCAGAGAATGTGGTAAGAAAACATAAACGTAAACTATCGATAAACAATTACTTACAATATCCGTTTTTATTTAGCATTGGATCCTACATGCGTTCTCTGTGTTAACTGTTTTAAACAATCTTCACATCGAAATCATAAGTATAAAATGTCAACATCAGTTGGTGGTGGTTGTTGTGATTGCGGTGATACCGAAGCATGGAAACGTGATCCTTATTGCGAGGAGCACATTGTAAGTGTTGATTGCATTAAAAGTAAATAGATTACAGTGAAACTAAAATATTTGATTTATACAAATTTTTAGTTGGGGTTGGAAAAGAAAGATGACTGTTCTGTAATAACCGAGAGAATGAAAAAATGCTGTTACTTAGTATTCAAAGCCATTCTCCAGTATTGTACTAAATCTCTTGAAATTGAATCGAACGCTAGTTTACATTGTTTAGATAGTGGGGTTGAAGATATTTACTGTACAGTGTTGTATAATGATGAAACTCATACTTTTGACCAGGTGATAATATTATTATAATAAATAATAAAACCATTCATCAATCTATTTTATTTGTATTAGGTAATAAACATCCTCACCAAAATTGTTGAATGTCGTGAAAAGGATGCTGCGGAATATGTAACAAGTATCGATCGAGAAGGTCGTGCTGTTGTTAAATGTTCAACGTTTCAACAATGTATGCGTTTAAAAGATGAAATCGAAAAACAAGGCAATCGAGCTGCTTTGAATACCCGATCTGCACCACTTAATGTAGGCGTTCTACACAAAAATTCCGTTGCTCATCAACAATTCGCTCTTCAACTTCTAGGATGGTTTCAAGACATTTTAACCAAACATCAAATCTTTAGAAAAATTTTTTGTGATGTTGCAACACAAGATTCAAATTACAATATTGCTCATATTTTATCGTATGATTGTAAATTATGGAAAACAGCACGAGCTAGTTGGCATCGTTTATTAATTTCAGGAATGTTGATGGAATATGAAAATAAAAAGATATTGTCTGTAACGTTCACAAAACTCTATACAAACTTAATGCAAGAATATATTCGAGATGATCATGAACATTCATTTTCGGTCGTCTCTTTAAGCGTACAATTGTTTACCGTACCATCAATAGCACAACATTTGATATCACACGAAAGTGCTTTTTTTAAACTGATGCACACATTTTTTTCGGAATGTATTGAAAAATATATTGTTAAAAAGGTGTTGCAATTCACCAAAAACGCAGCAAATATGAATTTATTTAAACGAGCCAGTTTTATTTTATACGATTTAAAATATTTGTTGAGCTATAAACCGGAAGTTTGGACGGATGAGTTAAGACGCGGTTTTTTGCATGGCATTCAAATTTTATTACGTTTGCTAAAAGTAATGCAAGGAATGGATGCTGTTTTCCGTCAAACCGGACAACATATGGAGTATGAACCGGAATGGGAGTCTGCATTTAATCTACACATAAAGTTATCAAATATAATAACGCTTGCATTGGATTGGTGTGGTTCGGATAAAGTTGTGTTGGTTAAAGTTTATCGTATGGTTTTAGCAAATTTAACAGAAAGTGAGTTTATAGTCTCAGAGGCAAAAACTGAAGTCAAAGAACTAGCGGATCATAGTACTTCATGTTATATGTATGACGTTTTATCCAAACCAGTTTCAATTCATCTTCCGCTTTCCCGATTTTTTGCCGGACTTTATTTACATTTAGAAAAGTTTGGCTTATTTTTCGATAATATTGTTGTTAATTCAGCAAAACCAACACCCGAACAAATAATCGAACCAGTTTTATGTACGCAAACAATGATAGCTCAAGTTAATTCTGGATTATGGCGTCGAAATGGATATTCTCTATTGAATCAATTACATTTTTATCGCACCGTTCGATGCCGGAGTGAAATGTTGGATCGTGATATAACTGTTTTACAAATTGGAGCATCGTTAATCGAAAACAATGAATTTTTAATTCATATAATGAATAAATTCAATCTAATCGATTGGGCTGGTTCTGATTTTGAAATCGAATCAAAAACCGAAGAAGATGAAAGCATGTTGAGAGTTTCAAATATGGTTGATGAATTTTTGGATTTATTGATTGTAATAATTGGTGAACGTTATGTTCCAGAAGTTGGAAAAGTTACTGAAAAAGATAAAACACGAAAAGAAATTATTCAACAATTATCAATTCGACCATTTTCGCATTCGGCTTTAATTCGAACATTGCCGGATATCAATCATGATACACAGATCGAAAGTGTTGTTGAAAGTGTTGCTACATTTATGAAACCTTCACAATCTGATAAAAAAGGATACTATGTATTGAAAGATGAATTTTTTGATGATTATAATATGTATTTTTATCATTATTCAAAGGAAGATAAATCCATTAGTGAAGAAGCTCAAAGAAAAAGGAAGAAAGATAAAAATGAGAGAGTATGTTGTCCTCCGCCTAAACTACCACAGCTTAGTGAATCTTTTCAGTAAGTAAAATTAGTTTAATTCATGTTCAAGAAAAAAGCAATCATTATTTTTTTACAGTATGATAGCCAACTTATTACAATGTGATGTGATGTTGTTAATAATGCAAACCGTTTTAAAAAGAACGCTAGATTTGAAAGCTCGTACTTTTTCGGAAAGTCATTTACAGAAAGTTTTACATTTAGTTGGATATGCTATTTTGGAACAAATGTCTAATAATTATCCGTTTTTAACATTTCACGAACGTGCTGCGAAGTGGAATATACTTCCTTTGATCGAAGAACTTGTAACAAGCGCTAGGGTGAGTAACTATTTTTGTAATGATGTTTATGATTAGAGAATATATGTTTTTGGGTAGTTTCAACCCAGTGTGGTGAGTTCCAACCTCTCCCAGTGATTAAATAGCTGCTGGATATCTGAACAGATGAAAATATATTTTTCCTGCAGACCCAATTGTTAGCATACGTCATACACCTCAGAGATCAATTCAATTTTACCTGCAAACCTATCGCGTTACACCAGAGCAATTGTTGTGGCCCATCCTTTTACTGTTCGGGTAAGAAAGTACAGAACTGTGACCTTTCAATGGGATTTTTTAACAGAATCTTATTTTCGGTAATGCTTTACCTACATGGGGTTTCTCCGATAGCATAGGTTTTTCCCGATTGTCTTCATGATTTTTTCGGTTCTTAAAACTAAATGGTTCTCATTGTTAAAAATTGTGATTCATGCCGAGCAATCGCCGTTGTTCTTACAAAAAAACTTAACTGCTTAACAAAGACACTATCCCATATCACCAGCAATAGTTAGGAGCAAAAGTTAGGAGCCGGCTGGTCACGCATTTTAAACAACTACATGAATAAAATTTACCAAAAAATTATTTACAAGTGTAAACCATTTTCTGGTAAATTCTCAGTTTTTTAGGGCACGCCACATTATGCAGACGGCCTATTCAATTGTCCAGAAAAGTCAACTGACCTGACAGGCTTGCATATTTTGCAAAATTTTTGTCCAAAAAAAAAATGCTGCAAGGAAGCTTGTAGATATCCATGTAATCGCAATTAGTCAAAATACGACGTAAAACTGGCCAAAAATCGACAATAACAAATTTTACATACAACATGAAAATATGTTGCAATTCCTAAACCCGTTGTTCAATTAAGCTTAAAATTCAGCACGGTGCATGTTTTGGCCTCACCTTTTATGTTATATGTCACTCGCCAAGGAAGGTTTGTGGTACCGCCCAAGGGCAGTAGCAGAGTTCCTGAATCTGGACATCGAGCCGTAAGAATACCACGGCTCCTCGCTACAACAACAACAACAACAACCAGTAATCGAGATAATGATGGGAGATGAACTGGATCGTATGCTGGCGCTGAGTGTCGCTGAAGAAAGTACCGGTCCTTAGAGCTCACCGTGGTCCTGGTACGCAAACCTGGCAAGTTCGCCTATTTGTAGGCTTTCGCATGGTCTACCGTCACCAAGAAAGATGTATATCCCCTTACCCAAATAGACATATGCTAAGTTGCTTACTTCAAGTTAATTCCCTGCTTGGATTTTAAAGACGCTTTCTGGCAGATCTCCCAGGAAAAAACGTCTAGAGCGTTCACCGTACCTGGTCGGCCGTTATACCAAATCGTAAGGATGCCCTTGGATCTGTCCAATGTACCTAAGACCATGACGAAATCATTTCCTCACCATTTAAGGGGTTCGTTACCGACACCTTTTAAAACCATATCGATGTATTAAAAGAAGTCGATAAATATCCAAGACATGCTAATTGGACAATCAATGTTGAGAAGAGTAATTTCTTAATCCCGGAGGTTAAATATTTGGGCTACGCAGTAGGTAGAGTTGTATTAAAAATCGATGAAGTTTAAAGCACTGGCTATTACCATTGGTTTATTTTTGCATTCTCTTCATTAACGGCACCAATATCGGATTTGTTAAAAACATTTACAAGCAAATTAGTATGAAACCGCGAAGCTTATGTGTTCTTTAACTTGTTAAAGAAAGGATTGACTATTCCGAGCCGTTTATGCTACAATGCGACACGAATAATGATGGTGTGGACTGTGTTCAGATACAGTTGGACAAAGAGGGTATTGAAGACTATTGCATATACGTCAAATAAACTGAACTTAGCTCAACGAATTTACGCCGTTAGCGAAAAAGAATGCCTTGCTGCTATCCTAGTTGTTAAGAAGATTCGTGCATACATCGAGGATCACCCTTTCAAGATCATTACCGATCACCCCCCACTCAAATGGTTGATGCAGCAGAAAGATCTCTCAGGTCGTCTGGCACGATGGAGCTTGAAGCTGCAAATGTTCACTTTTGATATTGAGCATATGCGTGGTAAGCTGAACGTGGTTCCAGATGCTCTTTCGTGGAGTTGTAAAAACTATACTACTTACATCGATTTTACTTTTGGCCCCGGATGGCCACGCAAATTAAATTCTATATTTCTCAATGTGACATCTTTAATACTGAAAAAGCCCCTAACACCGTGCTACGTGCTCCCATGACAACGTCCCTGAAATCGGAAACACTCGGGTTAACGATTATACATTGATATAGTCGGTCATTACCCCCGAACTAAGTCCGGTTATACATCAATTTTGATTGTCTTAGACCATCTTAATAAATTCCCGTTTCGGTTTCCTTTACGGAAACTTGCCGCCGAGCTTATATGTAAACTACTAGAAACCAATGTATTGCATGTTTTTTGCTGTCCCAAACAATTGTTTCAGACAATAGGTCACAGTTGACGTGTATCAATCTTTAGGTTGTTCTCCATATTACGTCTCCCTTGGACTACCCATAATCACTCGGGTACGTGATCGTAGGTCATACTCTTTGACACTTGAATTTTCTGGAGGAGAGTGGGAAACCCTTAACCGTCCAGATCAGTTATCCAGGATTGGCTCCGAATTAAAGAGCTGACCGCTGAATCCTTTGTGCAAAACGTTGCTCGCTACAATTTGGATGCCCGTAAGCGGGCTTTTTGTCCGACCCGGCTAGGTCAGTAGAGCCTGAGAGTCGTTATCTCGGGGTTTGTGTTCGAGCCCGGATACCATTTTACTTCTTGGTTTGTTTATGTTTCTCAGAACGAATGTAGTCAGCCAGACTTCCTCCTTTCGTCCTGTCCTGCAACGGGCAAGATATTCTGTGTCAATCGTACTTTCATTCACCAATAGTAATATACTATAGTGTTATTCGATGTATATGTATATGTACATTTTGAAAAAACTTTACAACCCACTTGTTTGCAAAAAACAATTATTTTAAATATTTCGAAGTACATATGACACTTCTGGGAAGCCCATATTAATTTTTTTCATTTTTGCTCTGGTTTGATACAAAAAAATTTATGCTGACAATTTTATTTTTGGCTCGTGCCATGGGAATTTGTTTTAATTGATTTTTTCTTTATATGGAGTTATGCAGTTTGTTTTGGAAGAGAGTGAAGGTTGAGTTGATTTACGAGTGGGTTTTTGGTGAAAGTTGAGTGCACTTTAATGACCAGTGATGGGATTAGAACTTCGCTCCTCCGTGTTCGAAGTCCAGCGTGCTACCACTAGGCCACCCAACACCAACACATTCTTGGTGTAAAAAATTAATCCAGGATCACGCACAGTGAACCACTGCTCAATATGCAAAAACACCGTTAACACCGCCCTCCGTGTGATACAACGGTTGTAATACAAATTTTCAACTTTTATTGGTGGAGTGTTTGTCTCCTGTTTTTAGTTGGCGGACTTTTTTACGCGTTGAGGTGCACACTACATTTTTATTTGCAACTTTTGTCCTAACAGTTGTGAAAAACCTTTGGGTGTATTTTTGGGGATGGTTTCTTACCATTATTTTCTCTAGCTAATCTTGGATTTTGCTGTTTCGTTGATTGGTAGAGTACAATAGTCAATAGCCAATATTTCATTTTTCAGGTTTGCAAATTTCCATTTTGTTAGTTGTTCTGATTAGTAGATGATTAGTCAATTGAATCCTTGTATGTTACCTATGTTACTGAATAACTTACCATTGATGCTTTTTCCATAAATTTTTGTTCAATCTAATTTTGTTTTTTTTTCTTCTTAATATTTCAGGTTGAAGCACACAGAGACTTAATTTTATGGACAATCCAAAAATATAATGAAATGCAATCGTCCACTTCAGATTCAAAAGTTCAATTGGATGAAATGGCATCAAGTTCAATATCAAGTACCATATCATCTGAACAAGCAGAAAAGGAGGAGAGAGCTAAATTAGCCGCAGAAAGGAGAAAAAAAATATTAGCTCAAATGACAAAAGCTCAGAATCAATTTATAAATGCGCATGCGATACTTTTCGAATCCACAAAACCAAATGTTGAAGATGAAGTAATAAATGAAACAAATACCACCGAAATGGAATGGCAAGCCGAGAGTGAATCGATAGCTTGTCTAGGGCCTAATAAAAGAAATATAACGATATCGAACGAAAAGGAACAAATATGTTGTATATTGTGTTCAGAAGATTCAGTTGTTACCAAAGATAGTTCTTGTATGGTGTATTCGGCATTTATTCAAAAATCAAGTGTGTTGTCGAGATATCAAAAAACTAATGAAATCGGACAATTATTGTATCTAGAAACAGCGATACATCCATCTCCACATACAAGTACCTGCGGCCATGTTATGCACGCATCTTGTTGGCAAGAATACTTTAACAACGAAATCCAAAAAGAGAATCGACGTCCATCTCGAAATAGATCACCAAGCAGTTTTGATATAGAAAAGAAAGAATTTTTATGTCCATTGTGTCGTTGTATTAGTAATGCTGTATTGCCATTAACCCCGGAGCTTCGTAAATTCGCTAATGTCGTGAACAATGAGTCTGAAAAAGACATGATTACTTTCGAACAGTGGTTAGGAATAATGAACCAGTATACTAAAGATAATCCTTCTTCGGAATCATTAGAAAAAATTTTAGCCGATTTCAATCTTAGTATAGATCAACTTTATAAAATTTGCCAACCACAAGAAGAAACAGTTGGAGCGGAATTGGCTGAATTTATTCAGTTATTTATGGATGCGGCAAGATGTGTTAATCCATATCCAGCTTCATCTGAATTGGTTGAACGGTATCTCGTTACTTGGTTATCATGTGCATATACAATTGAATCTCTTGAAATGCAATTACGTGCGTTAGAAAAACCTTTAAAAGATAATTTTTCAATCAGACAAACTGCTTGTCTTTCCGGTTTAGTTCGATTATGTAGTTTAATGGGCATTTCAACAAAAGATGTTGAAAAACCATTTATATCAACGAATTTAGGTTACCAAATGCGAGATTTGTACGAAACTGTTTTCTCACGAAAGGGAATGTCAGTTTTATCTTGGGATGTTTTTGGAATGTTATTACCATTGTTATATATTACACCTTCGAAAATTTATGGAATTGATACAAAAATGTCGATTCCTAAAGGTGATATAATCGAATATTATATATTGAAGTTGATGTTTTTAGCGAATATGTCACGAATTGTTATAGTTTTTGAGAAACACGATGATGAAATGGAAATTGAAACTAAAGGTTCATCGAATGAAGTTGATCCAGTGCCAGAGAAAACGTTAGAATTTTATGAAAAGTATAAGCTTTATGATAGTGACGGTAAAGTCACAAAACAGATTTTAGTCGAAGAAATTAAGAAAAAAAGTGAAACATTTCTTCGTTGTTCTTGTCTCTTGTTTCATTTTATGACCGATATTCAATTGCCATATGAATTTTCATACTTAGGAGGTGATACTTTTGAATTAATGTGTGAATATTTAGGACTATCTTCAAATATAGATAGTTATTTTGAAAATCCCACAATGTTAGATTTTATGACAACCTTAGTGACACATTCAGATATAATTAGCTTCAAAAAAGATCTTAAAACAATTCCGAGAGGAATGATTGTTCCTGTAATGTCTTCGGTGCCTCCTATTCGACAGTTGGTAATGTTACCTGACGATTATAGTGATTTAATTAATAGCGTTTCATTATTTACCTGTCCTAATAACGATCGAGATGATTCTAGAAATCCCACCATGTGTCTTGTATGTGGTGAAATATTATGCTCTCAAACTTATTGTTGTCAAAAGGAATTAAACAAATTATTAGTAGGAGCATGTACATATCACGCACATACTTGTGGTGCTGGTGTAGGAATGTTTTTAAGAATTCGGGAGTGTAATTTTTTTTTGTTAGGTCTAAATAAAGGTTGTTACGTTCCACCGCCATACTTAGATGAATATGGTGAAACAGATCAAGGCCTAGGACGTGGTAATCCATTATATTTATCTAAAGAACGATATAAAAAACTTCATCTAATGTGGCTTGGTCATGGTTTACACGAAGAAATCGCCCGTTCGAATGAAAGTCAAAACATAATTCAGTCGCCACCGTGGCTTCATCTCTAGTTCGGCCTCATTTATCAAAATGTTATAGTCAAATTTAGTATTTGAATTACATTTATTTTCATCATTATTGTTTCGTAATTGAATATGTAATTTATTAGATATTGATGAGATTTTATAAAATTTTTGTGATTTATTTTCTTAAATTAATATTATATTATAATTTTCTTTCAATTAAAAAAAGCTTATTAAATATGTGAATAATTATTTCAGATTGTTTGTTTTTCCTACCATTCAGTACAAAAAAGAGAAATCTCAGAGTTTTATGCTAAAAAACCAACACCAATCATATTCAAATTGTTATATGGAAACATCAATTCAAAAAGAGTTCAACAACACCTCAGAATGCATGTTGTTGTGACTTTAGGTCCCTTAAAGAAATTATGTGTTGTTGGGATACATATTATAGGGCCGGGGCAATCTTATAAAAAAAAATGTTTGGTCCTTCGAGCCGGTAGCATAAAAAACATCAATATAATATATTGTTACATGCTGTATACAGCCTTTAATTTCGGACCAAAGTTGAATCTTATTTAATCGAAAATAACCAAATAAATAAATAACCAAAACTTATCGATTATAAAACTTATCGATTAAAATAAAGTGTTCGAGCGAAACTCGACCATAAAATTGAGTGAATTGATTAAATTAATACAGGTGAAGACAGTTGTTGGTCAGTTTACGTTCCTCTATGGAACATGTACGGCACAAAATAATTTACACTCAATACCTTACTTCGAATTAAACAAAAACTGACTCATAGTGTTAATACGGCTCTATTATTTTTGTTAAACCATGGGAGTATTAGTTCAGCTTGTCCTTCTACGTCGTCAAGCGTGGTGAGCATTTCAGCCATTCTCCGTTGTGTATACTAACGAGTTTATCAAGATCACAGAACAGATGTTATTGTGAGCGTTTTTAAATGTAGTTATGTGTTGCTAAGACAGCGGCAATTTTATTTTAGCAAATTTTGGTCCTTCGTGCCGGCATTTTTCTATAAAATTATTAAATTAATTTTTGACAAAAGATGCATCTCATTTAAATGAAAATAACGTTTGAAGCAAGAATAGTAAATTAATGGACTATGATTGTCAACTAGCATGATATCTTCGGAGTCTGAGTTTTAGTTCAGTTTGTCTTTCTATATCGTCCGTGCGTTATGACTATTTCAGTCATTTTCTTATGTGTATACTAAACTAGTGTATACTAGTCTGCGCTAAATTTGTCGACAGTTTGTCGACAGTTTGTCGATAGAAGGACAATCTGAAAGAGAATTTGAATTTGAGAATGAGAATTTGTATATTTCGATTATTAACATGTTTTCATCAACACCTGAGAACTTGAATGCCAGAGAATTATGGTGCTTTAGGTTCAACTCGTAGACTATGATTCTAATACGTAAAATTGATTTTCGAACAGATAAACAGACACCGTGTTTGGTTTAAAGAGAATGTTCCAATACGTAACTGGGTATCCGGTATTTCCAATCCATTTTCGATTAACTTCGCAGTTAACAATTGTTTCGGTAAGACACATTATGTCTGGTTTATTTCGATGTAATTCTGAACCTGGATTAGATTTGAATTAAGACCTCTTACATCTAAAATCCATAATTAGCTAATGGTTAACACAACACAGGATGCGTATAGTAAAGATAAAGTAGTTGAAACGGTTCTGCATTCTCTCGTCCACATTCAGTTCCGTTAGTGTCTGTGATAACTTCGATGCTGCGAACATTCTTTGGAACAAACAAAATACTCTCTGACCGCTTTCTTGGATATCGAGGGAGTGTCCAACAACATATTACCTGAAGCTAGCATAGGGGCACTAACGGAACTAGATGTGGAGGAATCCTTGGTAGTATTGATCGAATGCATACTCCTCTGCAGGAATATCAACAATGTGCTGGGAAACTTTGCTCACGAAGGAACTTTCAGCCGTGGCACTTCTAAAGGGGGAGTCCTGTCTCTATTTCTGTGAAACTTGGCAATTAACAGCTTAATTACAAAACTGGAGCTAGAGGTTAAGTAACAACCTTTGCCGATGATGTCGCAATTTCCGTATTGTGTAAATGACCGACAGATAAAGGGAGTAAATACAAATTTCCCCCGCAATAACATTGCCATGGGCCAAAAAATGTGGGCTAGGAATTAATCATGCAAAAACAGATCTGGTTCTTTTCGCCAGAAAACACAGGATCACTGAGATCGACTCCATTACCCTGGATGTGAGTGATCTAGTACTTGCAGAACAAGCAAAATACCTATACGTATCATGCTGGATAGGAAACTCAGCTGGAAACCAAATATAAGGGAATGCGCAAAACTGCGGGAAAGATTGGAAGGAGTGGGGCTCCAAATGGCTCCAAACTCGAAGATAGCTAGTGTTTTCAAATCAGGTAAATATTAAACTGTCTTCGTCTTCCGGGACACCTCAGCGTACGCGATAAATTGGCATGTTTGAAGCATAATTGGAGAACCAACCTGCATTAAAAATGCTAGATGCAATAACAACAACGTCAAAGATGACATCAAGCTGCTTGATCGTTCGTTCAAGCTCAATGTATTAAATTCTTCATCTTCAGGCCGTTGAACTAATTTCATTCAATACGAGGCGATCACACCACGAAATCTTCTACCATCGGTAATGATAATATCTTGGATGCGGTAACGATCGCCATGCAATATCTTGGTTACTTTGAAAGGAGTTCTAAACTTTCGTTAAACTTTCGTACTCTCTCCTGTTTGAATTGGTTCTCGCCAACTAGGTCGATATGAATCAAGTGTAGTACGAAGGGCGAGAAGAGTAGTTCGGTTGAATCGCTCAACCTACCCCTTAGCGCGTGGTATGGCATGGCTTTCAAAACATGACGAATAGTGCGATCTATTCAGAAATCGGTGAACTGCATGGATTTAAAAGCGGAGCCACGGTCAGTGATCACTCTCGTAGGTATACCAAAGTATGATTATACAATCTCTAAGGCGGTAATAACGTAACGGGTTGATGTATTTTTAACTGGTCGCATAATGATATATTTTGTGAAGTCGTTTTCACTAATGGTCCAAGATTGCCGAGGTGTCAGGTCTGAAAGGGAACTATTTCGATCGGGTGCCATTGTATGCCTTTAGCACCTCCCTTAATTTTATGATAGAGGCTCTCACAACAGCTGTCAATGTATTTTTTCCCAAACTGACGGATACGGGGAAACTAATAAATTCTTTTAATAGCTGCGATAGTTTTATCTAATCCAAAATGATCTTGTTAAATGCCAGAGAGATGGAAAATCGGCCGGATTTAGGTGACCTGGAACATGTCTCCATGCATCCTCTTCTGTCAATTGTACAATTTCTCTCGCTCAGTTGCCAACAAACGTTCCCCATTCGTCGTTTCGTTTGATCCAAGCCAATGCTGTTGTTGAATCGCTCCAATAAAAGCACGGAATATTTCGTTCGAAGTTACGTAGAATTGATGTTCCAAGTCTAGCACCGATGGTACATGCCATTAATTCGATTCTTGGAGTTGTCGTCTTGTGTAGAGGCGTCACTCTTGCTTTCGATTGTACCAATTGCACTGAAACCCGATCAGCACTTTCCACTCGTAGAAATGCAAGTGCCGCATACGCCACTTGACTCCCATCACAGAACACATTGAGCTGCTCTACTGAAGTTTGTAATATCCTGGCGTGCTATACAATTGATACGTCTTTTTTTTATTTATTTTTGGGATTGCTCGCCTTATGGGGGATTCGTTTATATAGCACCATTTCCAGTTCTTACCACCGCGTATCAATTTTTTTTTTTATGGGTTGATCGTTTCACACACACACATTGTCACACACAAAAAAATTTTTCTTAACCCTTCATCCTGAGATTAATTATTAATGAAAAAAAAATTTGAATTCAATTTTAAACATATTTAATGAGCAACAAAAAATAATTACCTTAATTCTAAAGCAATTTCACTTAAAGTTTATAGAGTTTTAATTATTTAAATTTTAAATATAAATATATTAGTTAATTTTTATTTTCTTTTCTTTTTCTGATTATACGGTATTATGGAATATTTCGATTGCTTGATAATTTAAATTTGTAATATAATTGGTAATATAATACTTGTAATTTGGTGTCCTTGCAAGGTGATGATATTGTATGATGATGATAATGATGAGAAAGTTGAACGAGTTTATGCTTATATCTGGATAATTATTTTTCGTATACGAGTTCTGGATATTTGAATAACGTATACCCTCCTTATTTGTTTCTAATGCTGGCTTACTTTACTTCTTACTTCGTTGTTGCACAAAACCAAAGCTTAACGTTATAATGCAAAACTTATAACTTGTATGCACATTTTTTTTAACATATGTTTGTATTTTTTGTTTTTAATTAATTTAATTTAATTTACAAAAATAACTAACTTTTAGAACAAGAAACAATTTTTCAAACAAAAACAGGTACATTTACAACATTTAATATATTTTTTTTTTGTATTAATTAATAAAATTATTTTCTTGTTTTTATATTTTTTGTTTAATATTATTTAATTATACAACCTATCGGTTTGAATTTTCAAAATACAATCCTTATCTCTAATTTTATTTTTAAATTCTACCTTATTATTTTTCCGTTCCTAATTTTTTTTTATATATTTTTTGAAAAAAAAACTCTTCTTTGACTGTATGTGCACACATTAACATTTTTTTGCTTTGGTAAAGCTAATTCGTTACAGCACAGCATAAACTGAAACTTTTATGAAAATAAACAAAAATTTAAGTTGATGCTGAAGACAATAAAAAAAAAATATTTCTTAATGCCTATAAATTTGTTATTGCAATCATTCATCTGCTTCAAATATTTTCTAGCGTAAGAGTTCAATGATAAAGACAAACGAATTAGCATCAGAGTTTAAGATCTTTTGCGTGGTATGTACCTAAAGGTTTTCCTGATGGATCTATCAATTCATAATTAACTGAACCTACTTTCCTACTAACGATCGCCTTCGAAAAGGAGGGAGCAAATTTGCCACATATTTTTTTCATTTTATCACTTTGAGTATGGTTCCTGACATACACGACTTGTCCGGGTGCAAACTCTACCGTCCTAACTCTTAAGTTATATCTTTGGCTATGCTGTTTATAAGCTTTATCTAAATGCTTTTGGACATCATTATGAATTAGTGCCATTTTATCACCACCTGAAAAAGGAATTTGACCCTCTGCTATAGCACCAATATTTCGGAGAAACTGATAATTTTGACCGTGGTTTATTTTGTGATAGCCAAAAAGCAGAAAATGTGGCGACTCTTTGACTGATTGATGAATAGAATTGCGTAATGCACAAGCAATTTCGTCAATATGTTTGTCCCAAGAAGTGTGTTTATCCGGGGTTATGTATGACCGTATGGCTGCCAAAATCGAACGATTAACACGTTCTGCTGCATTTGATTGTGGAGAATAGTAGGCAGTTTTAGAATCAATTACTCCGAACTTTTGAAGCAAATCTTTATATTCCTTGCTTCGAAATTGTACTCCATTATCGGTGTGTATAGTTTCTGGCACTCCATAGACCATGAAAACGTCGTCACGCAAAAAAGTTACAATAGACAACGAGGTCGCAACCCGAAGAGTCTTAAGAAGTACGAATTTCGTAAAATGATCGAGTACGATAAGGATAAAAGTTTTACCAGATGATGATCTAGGGTACGGCCCTAATAGGTCCACGTAAACACGCTGCCATGGTCTTTCAACTATAAATTGCTTACCCATTAGAGGTTTCATTATATGATTAGGAGGTTTTGACATTTTACAAATTGTGCAATTTAAAACATACTCTCGAACTTCTACTGACATTTTGGGCCAAAAAAAATACCTTCTCAAGCGTTCTAAGGTTTTCGCCACTCCTCCATGAGATGCAAGGGTATCATCATGCTCGCGCCTTATTAGTGAACTCGTAAGTCCTTTAGGAATCCAAATTTTCCATACTGAAATGTCAGATAAATCATCATGCTTCTTTGGTTCTAACCTAATCAATATTCTCTCGTTGTGAATTTGAAATGAGCCATACTTGTTTGGATCGTCTAAAATTTTGTTTTTTAATTGAATATACTCGTCGCAATCAAAAGCCTTCGAATTTAGGTCAAGCAGACCATTCATTTTCTCTGTACAGTTTTTTATTTCTTCCAGAGTTTCACAAAAACTTCTTGATAATGCATCTGCGACCTTATTATCGGCACCCTTCTGATGTTCTATCTTGAATTTGTAGCCCTGTAGCTTGAGGCTCCAACGGGCAAGGCGTCCGCTCAAGTCTCTTTGACTCATTAGCCATTTAAGACTAGCATGGTCGGTTATGAGTGTAAACTCGTGGCCCTCAATATACGGTCGGAATTTTTTTATAGCGATTATGGCTGCAAGACACTCTAGCTCAGTGACGGTATAGTTTCGTTGTGGTTTATTGAGTTTTTGCGACATAAATGCCAATGGCTGTTCGCATTCTTCATCATTTTTTTGAAACAGTACCGCACCTACACCCTCTGTGCTTGCATCACACCGTATGAAAAAGTGTTTTGCATAATTAGGATTAACAAGTACAGGTGCGGTTGTTAATGCTACTTTCAATTTACTCAGTGACTCTTGTGCCTCAAGTGTCCATACAAATTTACCTTTCTTTAGACAGTTAGTAATAGGTGCCGTTAAATCTGCATAATTGTTAATAAATCGGCGATACCACCCGGCCATCCCCAATAGTCTCCTAGTTTGTTTAATTGTTGTTGGTGCTGGAAATTCTACAATCGCTGAGACTTTGTCTGGATCAGTTCGTAACCCATCTTCTCCTATTAAATAGCCCAGATATTTAAGTTCACGCATTGCAAAGTGACTCTTTTCGACATTAATCGTTACACCGCCATATTTCAGTAACCTGGCAACTTCCTTTAGCAATTTAAGATGTTCCTCAAACGTACGACTAACAATCAGCAAGTCATCTAAATACACAAATACATTTTCATGCAGTTGTGTAGGGATGACTCGATGCATTAAGCGACACATTGATTGGGCTGCATTACACAGTCCAAATGGCATCACCTTAAATTGATAAAGAGGTCTACCGGGTACTGTAAATGCGGTTTTCTCTTTAGAGTCTTCTGACAACGGAATTTGCCAGAAGGCATCCTTTAAATCTAGGCCAGATATAAATTTTGTTTCACTTAAACGTCCAAGTAATCCGTCTATGATAGGTAGAGGGTAAGCGTCCTTTTTAGTAACCAAGTTTAATTTTCTGGCATCGAGACAAAGCCTATTTTTGCCGTTACTTTTTTTCACGAGGGTAACTGGTGAGCTCCAATCACTCCTACTTTCCTCTATAACATTTAGTTGTAGCATACGGTCAATTTCTGCATACAACTCGGACTGGACCGCGGGAGATACTGGATAATATCTTTGCTTAATAGATTTACTTCCGTCTATTAATTCTATTCTGTGGGTGTACAAACTCGTTCTACCTAGTCCATTTTTCTGGAACGAAGGAAAGATTTGTTTGACCAACTCTAGTTCTGTTTGCTGAGTTGTATTTAGAACGTGGGAACTAATGCTGTGAGTACTAATTTCACAAATAGGTATATTAGAAAACAAATTGAACTCCTTCCAGAAATCTATACCTAGATATATCGATCCTTGTAAGCTTGGGACTACGCAGAATTTAATGGTTTTCGTTTTGCCGTTGAATGTAATTGGCAACATAACATACCCTTCAATTTGACTACGGTTACCATCTGCAGTTTGAACATATGAGTTCAACCGATGAAGTTTAACGTCTAAGTTATCAATCATTTCTATAGAACCTTTACCCAAAACACTTACAGATGCACCACTATCGAGCAATCCTTCAAACTGTTTTATTCCAATGTTAAATTTGAGGTAGGGTCTTGGATCGTTGATTCTAGTTGAAAAACGGATGGATGAAATGCACGCTTTTAGGAATGTTTTCTTATTTCTGAAGTAATTTTTACACCGAGCTAATCTTTTTGACAAAGTGGGAGAACTATTTTTTTCGTTTTGATCAGTCACGTGAACCATGCTGTGGTTTGGCGAATTATTATTGTTTACGGGTGTATTATAGTTGGGGTTATGAGTGAGATAGTCATCTTTAGGTGGCAATTGAAAGGAAGTGATTTCAAAAGAGTCACGAGTATTTACATTGGCGAACCTCTCCTGTCCGTAGAGAAAGGATTGGTCACCCGTGGCGTTTGAGAACGTGAACTCCTCGCGATAGTTACGTTCTTCATCAAGTTTCCCGATAAACGATTCTGACATTTAGAACAATTAGGTTTACGTACGTCTACAGCTCCGCAACCATAACAAAATACATTATTAAACGCTTGAACACAATCATGGTAAGTATGTCCTAAGTCCTTACAGTTCCAGCATATTAAATAATTGTTCGTACTGCGTGCTGCAATATCATTGGTAATTGCGGAAATATTAGGATCTTCCATAAAAGGTTGCTGTGGAATTCCTGACGGAAATTCTTCCATATTAGAATATTCGATTTCGTTAACCACTCTACGTCGAGATCCAAAGTCACCTACTTTCCTCGGGTCATAACCAGTTTCTTCCCAAACGTTCTCAAACTTATGGCATCTTAAACGCAGTTCTTCTACATTACGAAAGTTATAGCCATATGGCAGAATAACGCTTTTTAATGCTGGATGCATATTTTGACACAACCTATGTATTAGTTCCTGATCTGATAACCTAACCCTTAAGCGAGCATTAAGTTTTTGAATAACAAGCGAGAAATCCGAAAAAGATTCACGTGTACCCTGAACTCGGTGGATTATTTGTTCTCGAGTATTATTTTCTGAGCTAAAACTACAAAAAAAACCAAGAAACGAATCTCGTAAGTGTAACCAAGTGGAATCAGGATTATTTTGCCGAAATATCCAAAACCAATCTTCTGCTCTTTTAGAAAGGAATAAATGAAGAACTTTTGGTAATTGTGCTTCAGGGAAACTATCGTCAAGAGCCATTTGTTCAAGTCTATAAATGAAATCTTGTGCGTTCATAGATTCGCTACCATCAAATGACAAATTCCATCGTTGTTTTATTTTGTAAAAATTTTTATGATCATACCTTGTGTGCGATACCTGAGAACCACCTGCTCTAGACAATGAATGATCTTCTCCGACTACCCTTGTTGTTTGGTCTGGAGCTGCTGACAAATTAAAGTTTATGTCACGTGGATTGGAAAGATATCTGTGTTTATCAGATTTGTTTATATTTCTTTCATCTGGTTTCGAGGGATTCAGTTCAAATACCAGGTTTTCCGGAGGAAACATACGAATTTCCTTTGGTGCTTGGCAGTTCTCCAGATGTTTGGCGGAACCTATTGAATGACGTGGTACTGCACCTTTGTTTACATTTATGTTCGCATTTGCTTGGGCCACAAAATCTGTCACCAAACTACTTATAACCTTGGAAGGATCATGTTCCTTAGCGACAGAAGTTCTTACTCTTGTACCTTCAGGGGCTAGGTTTTCATTCACGGAATTTATTTTTTCACGGGAACTAATATTTCCATCACTCAAATAAGGCGGAGTACTGCAAAGCTCTGGACTACTCGGTTCTATATAAATGTTTTCAGAAACGTTATGTGCTCCTGCACCTTCTTCATGTTCCATTAAAAGCTTATTACACCAATTGAATGCTCTTCGCAGGCTACTAATAATCTTTTCTAAGTCTCCTATTGCACCGTACGAATTCAATAAGCGCTCTGCTCGCTCTTTAAAATGAATTACCTTCGCGGTAGCAGTGACCACAAAAAGTTTGGGCGGGTCCAAACCAAATTGTTGTTGCTGTGCACTGAGTTCCTCAAGTTTAATACGGCAAAGATCGTTTTCGATAGTTGGCGAGGAAGTAACATGAGAATATTTTGGTTTCAAGTTCCTATCTCGAAGTTCTCTAGTAAGGGTCTCAATCAACTTACCACACCTCAACTCATCTGACAGAGATATTTTCCGCACCTTGCATTCAACATCAATCTCGCTCGAGTCAAGGTTTGACAAATACACCGTGGGATCCATAATAGTTATATTCTTTTTTTTTTAAAATTGCAAACAAATCAAATTGACAACAAAAAGGCTATATTTTATATTAATAATATATTCAATCCCGATTTTATAAAACCAAAAATTTTTATAACGATTACAAACGAATTACGAATTTATATTTCAAACTCCTTATCAAAACAAAAAAACAAAGCTGTATATAATGTTACAAAAAACAAAATGTTATGTTTCAATTTACACAACTTTAACCAACCAATTAAATAATTATAATTAATTGATGTCAGCAAACGCCAAAAAAAAAGTTTTCTTTCTCAATCAATTCCAAATTATACAATTATCTAATTTATAATCAAATAAATTTTAACCAAAACACAAAATACAACGATAAGGTAGTATTTGTTTCCTATAAAATAAATGAAGGAATAGTAATCCTAAAAATAATTTTTGATTAAGAAAAAACAAATATTAATAAAAATGTTTATAAAAAAATGAAAACATAATATAAAAATATATATTCACAAAAAAACAATCAAATATTTCATGAAGGTTGTGCGTGATTATGTGTGTGTGTGACACTTCATAGGACCATTGAAAACAAATCAGTTTCATAAAAAAACAGTTTTCTAATAGATAACATTTTTGCAAAGTACGAGCACAATACCCCACAAACCAGTAAGACGGTTTGTTCCAAACTTTTTCAACACTGCCTGTAGAATATCGATTCTATCGCGTTAACAAAAACACGTCTACCAAAAAAAATGAAAAGGTTCTAGCCAGTAGGTTTAAGAACTACTGAAATTCATCAAAAGGAACTAGGAATCACCTTGAACTCAATCTTGACAAAAACAATATATCAATCAAACACTACTACAGAGTATTTAAACTAAGAAATTAATTTTGTGATTCTTGAAAAAATAGAAGAGAAAAATTATATTTAAATTAATGAATGTAAAAAACTAATGAAGAAAATTTTGAAATAAACGAAATGCTAACATATTTCTTGATTTTACTGTTAAAACAAACAAAAAACAAACAAGTTTTCTTCAAGAAAACTTGTCTAAGACTTGTCCTGGTTTCAGCGCCATTTTGTAATATCCTGGCGTGCTATACAATTGATACGTCTTTTTTTTATTTATTTTTGGGATTGCTCGCCTTATGGGGGATTCGTTTATATAGCACCATTTCCAGTTCTTACCACCGCGTATCAATTTTTTTTTTTATGGGTTGATCGTTTCACACACACACATTGTCACACACAAAAAAATTTTTCTTAACCCTTCATCCTGAGATTAATTATTAATGAAAAAAAAATTTGAATTCAATTTTAAACATATTTAATGAGCAACAAAAAATAATTACCTTAATTCTAAAGCAATTTCACTTAAAGTTTATAGAGTTTTAATTATTTAAATTTTAAATATAAATATATTAGTTAATTTTTATTTTCTTTTCTTTTTCTGATTATACGGTATTATGGAATATTTCGATTGCTTGATAATTTAAATTTGTAATATAATTGGTAATATAATACTTGTAATTTGGTGTCCTTGCAAGGTGATGATATTGTATGATGATGATAATGATGAGAAAGTTGAACGAGTTTATGCTTATATCTGGATAATTATTTTTCGTATACGAGTTCTGGATATTTGAATAACGTATACCCTCCTTATTTGTTTCTAATGCTGGCTTACTTTACTTCTTACTTCGTTGTTGCACAAAACCAAAGCTTAACGTTATAATGCAAAACTTATAACTTGTATGCACATTTTTTTTAACATATGTTTGTATTTTTTGTTTTTAATTAATTTAATTTAATTTACAAAAATAACTAACTTTTAGAACAAGAAACAATTTTTCAAACAAAAACAGGTATATTTACAACATTTAATATATTTTTTTTTTGTATTAATTAATAAAATTATTTTCTTGTTTTTATATTTTTTGTTTAATATTATTTAATTATACAACCTATCGGTTTGAATTTTCAAAATACAATCCTTATCTCTAATTTTATTTTTAAATTCTACCTTATTATTTTTCCGTTCCTAATTTTTTTTTATATATTTTTTGAAAAAAAAACTCTTCTTTGACTGTATGTGCACACATTAACATTTTTTTGCTTTGGTAAAGCTAATTCGTTACAAGTTTCGTGTAAGTAAAAATTACCTCTCATATTCCGTGGAATCTCAACTTGTTGTAGGTAATTCAAATCCTTCGTCCATTTGAGGAACTCTTCTTTCATATTTGGCAAAAATGTATCGTCCCATCCTAATTCATGCTTCCATGTAGATTGCAACATCAATTTTGGATATATCATTGCCGGAGCCAATATTCCCATGGGATCAAAAATCTTATTCACCGTTGCCAACAATGTCCGTTTCGATAATTTTTCTGGAATCTCTGGAATCGTCGCACATGAGAGTGTATCTTTCTTTCTGTTCCATCGCATTCCCAAAACGGACGAAAACCAATTCGGATGATCATCTCCTAGGTCACTTTCTTTACTCAAAATTGTGTGTTCCCACTGTCTCAACTCCATATTCGCCTGCCCCAGCATGTCGATTGAACGTTGCTTGAAATCTTCATATTCTTGCATTGTATGTACCGCTGTGACACTGTTGTCGACATATAAAGATTTCTTCAGTTTTTCTGCGAGTTGTCTGTTTTCCGATGGAACGTTTTCCAAATGATGTTCAATCACTGCAGCCAATATAAACGGACTGCATTTTAAACCGAAGACGACTCGTTTGTGCTTAAAACCTTCAGTTTTGTATTCGACTTGTCCTCCCACCATAGAAACAGCAAAAACATTTGATCTCCTTCTTGTACCACAATCATTTGACAGGCTTTTCTTATATCAGATATAACGCCAATCAAACCATCACGAAATTGCAGTGTCACGTCCGGAATCAACTCGATTAGGTTCGGACCCTTTTCCAGACATTCGTTGAGTGATGGATGTCGACCAATTTTACACGATGCGTCGAAGACTGGACGTACTGGAGTTGTCTTATTTTGTGGTTTGTATACCGGATGATGCGGAATGTAATGACAATGTTCCATCGGAAAATCCTTCACTTCCTCGATGAAACCTTCTTCCTGCCACTGTTTAAACAAAGCATCGTAAGTGTTGTACATACCTTTCTGCTTTAATGTTTTCGCAGCATTTATCAATCGTTTATGAGCAATCTGGAAATTGTTCGGAATCGTCTGAACACCATCGATCCAAGGTAGACTGACTTTGTATTTTCCATCGTTGGCGTGAGAAATCTTTTTGTCAAACTCCTCCTTCACTCGACGATCTCTTTCAATCTTGGATTCCATTTCGATTGGATCTTTAATGCCAATTATATCCAATTCCCAGAGTTGAGCGATACTTGCTTCATTCACGAACGAAACGGCCATACACATTGTTGTGTTCAAGTGAACTTCTGTCGGAATCGGACCCATAACCGTCCAGCCAAAAACAGTTTCCACAGCTTTCAGTCCACTTTTCATCAGAATGCTTTTTCCGTTTTCCAGATTCGTTAAAACATCGGCTCCAAGAAGTATGTCGATATCTTCTATTGGTGATTCACAATCGCTAAGTTGAATGCCCAGTATTTTCAATTCGTCCATCCATGGACCATCTGGCAGTTTAATGATCGAACCAGTTATCTTGTCTTTAGTTGCAAGATTCAACTTGTAGATATCGTTCAACTGACCCAATATGTCTACTTCGTATATGGATCGCTCCTCAATGCCAGTCACAATGCCACCGAATAAAGTATTCTTCTCGAAATACTTTCCCAACAATTTTCCATCGATCATTTTAACCAATCTTGTGGAAATGTAACTTCGTTGACTTCCATCGTCCAGGAAACCACGTACTGTAATGATGCCCGTACGACTTTTGACTCGTAACATGATACACTTCAAGACGACTGTACTGCTGAGAATGTTGTTCGATCCGGTATTAGACACCGTCACCGCTTTGACTATTTGATTTCCACTTGACTGTCGGCACACGATTGTGTAATGTTGACGAGAACAGTTTTCACATGATATTTTTGCTGAGCATCGATATGGCCTGTGACCGGGCAGTAAACATTTTCCGCAAACACGTTTCTGTTTAATACACTCGAACTTCTGATCCATTGACATCTCTTTCGCCAATCTGCAGTCCTGAGAGAGTGCGTGCTTGCCGCAAAAAATGCATCCCAACTTCATCTCCCCGACATGTAATGCGGCTGCAGTTGGAACTAACGATTGTGCCTTCTTTTGAGTATCTTTGCTATTGCTCATACCAGACTTTACCAATGCTCGCTGTTCTTCACGTTCGACTTCGTCTCGTAAAAATTCCAACAAATAATCCAGTTCGCTTTTGGGTGGTACCTCGACTGAACCATCTTTCTCATACATTCCTGATCTCTGCCAAGCCACTAACACATCTTCCGGTAAACTCGCTTTCACCATCGGATACAAAAACAACGACGCTTGTTCGACTGTGATGTTGAGTGAGTCCAATGCTCGAATGTGGCAAACAAGTTTGTCATACATCGAAGTTAATTTGGCTTTCGTGTTCATGTTATCGATACTCATCTTGAACAATTCCCGGATGTAAACTTGTATCAATAGCTTCTTCCTTCCAAATCGTTCTCGCAATGCTTCAATGACTTTCGGGTAATTGGCTTCAATGGCTGGAAAACTCTTGACGATATCATCACCTTTCGTGTTCGGTTCCATTGACTGAATTAAATATTGAAATTTGTCCGTTTCGTTTAGCTCATCATCTTCATGAATTTTGCTAAATTGAGCCCACCAGCTCAACCAATCCAACAACTTTCCACTGAATTTCTTTAATTCAATCTTGGGTAGTTTGAATTGACGACGTCGATGTGATGATGAGCCAATTGACGAAGCTACATCATCATTCACCACTTTTGCAGCTATTTCACTTTCCGTTACTTGTTTATCGATCTTCAACTTTGTTTCCACTATCCGCGTTAATATATCTTCGCAGGCGATAGTTTCGTTGAAATTATCCTCGTCTGTAGTTTCTGGATCTTCCAACATCTCGTTGAAAATAGTCTGATCGATATCCTGAACTCGGGCTTGTAATTCATTTAACCGCTCATATTTCGCCTTTAAAGTAATGATGTTCTTCGCAGTTTGTAATTCGGTCTCCACCTCATTGATTGTTCTCGTAATTAGACCACGAAATGGTGTACGAGCTTTTTTTAGCTTTTCCATTTCATCGACGATTACGTAATCTCAAACGAACACAAAAATTACTTTTGACTCAATTTACAAATTTCGAATTTCACAATAAAATACTGATGTCCACCCGGGGGCGCCAAATGATGTAAATTCTGCTTTTTCCAAGCTAACAGCTACGAATAGAACTTTCTTTATTTTAGGGGACCTTTTTAGTGTGTACAAGTGAAACGAAATGGAGTTCTCTTTTTTTTAACTGATTTTTATTACAATTATCTCGGAAAACTTGATTTTAAAACATTCCAATGGCAAACTTCGATTTTCTACTCTCTGGCATTTAACAGATCTATTTGGTCGTGGCAAGTACCTAAAATCCTGTTTCGAACTCCTTTCGGTGCGTAAAATAAAATTTTGTTATTATCGATGCGGCGGTACAACTTTCCGTTAACAATTTTAAAATTCTCATTACTAAGATGGTTCGTGAATTATTTATTTGGTTCTTAATCTCTGCTACATCTAGATCGCCATCTTAGTGTGCTGAAATTCAATCGATGTCAATCGTTCTAACGTTGCTGGTTCTATCAAATTGGGGTGTTCAACAAGTGCACGGCTTAGTGCGTCAATATGACACATCTTAGAGCCACTTCGGTGTCTAACATTGAAATTATATGCCAAAAATCGCAGCCACCCTCTTCCGATCCTCGGTATTAAATCATTCTTGGTCGCAGATGTTTTAAGCGAGTTGCAATAAGTGAAAACTATGAAATGTTTGCCCAGTACAACCGGTCGAAATCGATCAATTGTTTCAACTACAAATAACACTTCTAGCTCGAAGCTGTGATATTTTTTTCTCAAGAATAGAGGTTTTTCTGCTGCAATATACGACGGGGTGCCAGCGATTATCATTTTCGTACTGCAACAGCACATCGCCAATTCCTACTGAGCTCGCGTCAGTATGCATTTCATTTTATTAGTGTTGTACAGCACCATAATATTTAACTTAATGGCTCGACGATATGGAAAAACATACTTGCGAAAGTAACTAGCGAGGCCTATAAATCAATGTTTCAATTTTAGCTTCACCAGACCTAATTCCATAACGGGCTATTTCGTGACCCGTTAGTGAAGTTTACGTTTTCACGTAAGCATTATTATTTATATTATATTCATAATTTCATCACCATTGAATAAAACATTTATTTGAGCTCAATTTCTTGTTTTTTATTTAACAGAAGTAACAAAACTTTATACATTTATATTAGTCAACATGTGACCATTTTTAATTTTCATTCTTTTTATTATTTTTAACACAAAACAAACTTGCGACTAACTTGAATGAGAACCAACTTAATTCTAAATCAAAATGAAGAGAGAAAATATTCTCATCAATAATTACACTGTTATCTTTCGTAATTTTATTTTAGGTTTCGTACACTGAACTCTAAATTTCTTTTATTTTCATTAAGAGCCGTTTACCACAAAATCAAAAAAAGATTTTCACAAAAATCACATTTTACATAGATAGGAGTTTTGACCTAAGATACCTCGCTCCATAATTCATTCTGCTTGAGCTTACGATTCTAACAGCAAGAAGCAGAGTGGACGGTCGTGAGGTATCGCACCCTAGGTAGTAAAAAATAAATGTTTAAAATGATCAAACCGAACGAGGTCAGGTTTTATCATTGTGGATGGGATGGATCCTTTCTCTCCGTAATTTTAGTTCTTCACATTCTTTTATTCCTTATGTGTTGTGGTCTATCACATCAGTTTAATCTTTATTATTTATTTTTCAATTTTTTTTATTTTTAATGAAAATTTATTTATTTTTATTTCTATTACAATTTATGCTACTATTTATTTATTTATAACTTATACAAAATAATAGTTTTAATTCTTACATATAATAAAAAAAAAATATTTCTACCTAAAAATAATCACATTTCTGATATATAATAATTTTATATACAAAACACATATTTCGTAAAATTATATCACAGGGTATTTTGATTACAGTTCATCACTTAACCCTTTTGACTTCTTAACAATAATTGTATAGTTTTCGTAATTAAATTTAATTTATTTCTCTAAATATTTTTCCAGGTTTCATTGAAACTGTAACTGTCACAATAAAATATATGTGGGTAAAGTTGGTACTATTTTCAAAAATATGAAACCTTATAAATGCATTATAAATATAATTCGTATTTTTTTAAGATGGCAAAACTTTAAACCATTTTTAAGTCGATTACTTTAAACTATCATAATAAATTAATATGTATTTATTAACCTAATATGTAGTAATTTCTACCAAATTTGTATAATTTAATAAACTACTAAAATCAATATAATATAAATAGTATGTTGGAAGTTTAAAATAAAAACTAATAAATATTATAATAGCTACACTGTTAACTTAAACATTCACGACAAAATTTGAATATATTTATTTTTTTTCATAGTCTAACTCCCTTGGCGTTATAAAATAAACATGTGCTTGCTGTTCACCGGGTAACCGATATTTTATAACAGGATTTTGATTTGTATTATATTTACTAAGATAATTCTGAGGAACAATATATTCGGCATCAGGATTAATTTCTGGAAGTGGATATCTATAATTGACTAACGTATCATGTTGTAAATTCGGTGATGGAATTGATTGTTGTTGAAATTGTGGAGAGTATTTATTTGAATATTGTTGATTGTTATTATAACTATTTATATTTGGTTGAACGTACTGCTCTCGATTAAAATATTCGCTATCTGGATTGATATGTGGTCGTGGGTGTCGTGTATTAACATATGTATCATTGATTAAACTTAAATCATATTGATCATTCGTTGAGTATTGATTTCGTAATTCATTTCGTAATTTGTTAATTTGTTTATGAAATTGTTCATTGGGATTATATGTATTTTGTCCGTTGGTTCTTGTGTTTTCGGGTCTTTCATTTTGGTAACCATTGTTATATCCTTGTTTATTATGAGTATTTCCTCTATTACCGGAAGATATCGGACGTCGTATGTTTTGCTGCTGATTGGATTGAGTAAGCTCTTTGACATTCTGTTTCTCGATCGTAAACCAGGGATCAGTAGTAGTTCTTGTTGATGTTTCAATAGCATCTCCATATAACGATACAACTTTTGGAGAAAATGTTGTGTAATAGTATTGGATATTATCGTAGCTTGGTGTTGTTCCTTGTGTATTGTAATAAATTGGTGGAGATTCTGTTTGAGCTGAATTATATATAGGCTCTTGCTGGGATTGTATAAGAGGATTAATGTTTAAGATTTTCCCTCGATTCCGCGCTACTTGTACTAGTTTTGGACTGTTATATGCAAAATCAGCTGACGATGTATAGAAATTTTTCGGTAACTCTGTTGTAGCATATGAAACTGCTTTAAAACCATCAGAACTATCATACGGCGAACTATACTGAACTACTGGTTTGAATGGTGTTGAATCATATTGAATATTTTGTCCGTTAAACTTATATGGATTCGGAGTTGTACCTTGACCTGCATCGAACGAATACTCATAAACTGCTTTTGCTTTCGCCGTTCGTGGTGGTTGTGTTTGAGAAATTTGGCTTGGTGTGTAACTGGCACCATTATAGCTCAATTGTTTTTCAGCGTTTTTATAATATTGTAAAGTTTTTCTAATTGTGTCGATTTCGTGTTCGAATGATGTTATAGTTTTGTATGGCAATTTTTCATCATAATTTGATGGTTGGTAATTTTGGTTTGGAGATACATTTGTTTGAATTTCTGGTGTTGGTGTTGCATAGTAGTATGGATCATAATCATATGAGGATGTAAATTTAGTTGGGAGATAAGTTCTTTTAGGCTCCTGACTTCTATAAACATAACTTGGATCCGGCGATGAGTTTTCAATTTGATTTATTTGTTGAATTGGAGTACTTGAACTGATTTTATTACCACGTTGTGCATCGAAATATTCATAATAAATTGGATTTCCCTCATTTCTGAATGCATTAGTTTCTGGTGATATTTTGGGCACAAACGAAATGCTTGGTTTATTGGCAATAACTTTCGTTGGTCTTGGGATAGAGTTAGGTGTTGTGTGTTCAACATAAATGTTTTTCGGAGATGTTCTTACTGAATCAACGTAGTTCGGAACATAATATTTGTCTCGATCATCAACTATAACCGGTTTTAATGTTGTTGTTTTGTATGGAACTCGTTCATTTGTTATTACTACTTTAGGAGTTGATATGATTGCAGGAATACTGGTCGGTCCGACTGGTTTAAGTTGTTGTCGGTTTGGTGATATTTTCGTTTTTTGTCGAGTTTTCGATTTTTCTTTTCGTAACCGGCTAAAGAAGTTTGGAGGTGGTGGTAGAACAATTCCTGGAACAAGAGGTCCAGGTGGAACTAAGCTTGTATAATTGCTTTTGTAAACAAAGCTATATGGTGGCGGATAATATAATCGAGGATCGTCTTCATCGAACGGATCAGTTCCATTTGGTCCAGTTCCGTTGCCTGATGGAAAATCAGGAGGGAATGGTCCACCCGGTATTGGTGGTCCGTTTATAAACGGATTTTTGAACGTTTCGTTGTTGTTGAAGAGCCACGGCGGAATTGGTGAGGGCGTTGGCCCGAATCCGTTATTGAACGAAGAATTTTCAAACGGTCCGAACCCGGTAGGTAAGTTCGGCGGATAGCCACCATAGGGACCACCTTGCGGCGCTTCACCAAAACCAAACGATTCATTCGCGAACGGATTAAAGATCGGGAATTGATTATTTCCGATAAACTGTATCGGTCCATTTTCTTCGAGTTGGACAGGAAATGGTGGCGGCACTTTTGGATTATCTGGTATTTTAACTTGCCGTAATGGTGCTTCATAGTTATCTATTGGAGTCCATTCCTCATTACGATCTTTTTCGTTTAATCCTCCTCCACGTAATATAAGTAAATGATCTTCGGCCAACCAGATATCATCCGGTTCTAATCCTCCTAAATTTTTAACAGTATCCGCTGGCACTTCTGGGTTGGCGGAATAGCTTATAATACCTGGTCGTTTTGGTGGTTTTCCAAACAATTCTTTTTCAATTAAAGCATATTTCCCTTCAGCCACTTGATCGCTCAAGGTTTTTGCATTACTATCTTTTTTTGTGGTTCCAGATGAAGGTGTTGTTAGTTCTGGTCCAGCACCAGCACTAGCACGAGACAATTCTTGACTAGAATCAATACTGTTATCATTCAGAAGAACAGCGTCATCAAGAAGTTCACGATCAGCGTAAAATATTTTTGGAACACTAAATCGATTAAAGTCTATTGGATTTGGTGTTGAAGGAGATTTTCGACGAAAATATAGATTTGAATTTCGTTCTCTAGTTGTCTGTCTTGCATTTGTTTGCTGTTGATTCCCATCATCATCGTTTTGCAGATGTCCACCAACTAATCTTTGTATTGTTCTTGTTGTGTTTGACAACCTGAAAAAAACAAAATAAATCTGAATTAGAATTAAAACAAAATAGATAAATAAAACTTTTTTGATAATTTAGAAGTTGAACACGAGTGCTCTAATCGGCTAAGGTTAGCCAAGCTAAATCACCCAGTCATCAAGATCTTGTTCAACAAATGTGTCAAACTAAAAAAGGTTTGCAGTCTGTGACCTAAAGGCGCACGTTTATATGAATTAATGAATTACTAAGCGGTAGCACGAAGAACAACAGTCGAATATTTAAAGTAACAGCTTATCCAAGTAACTTGGTTTCCACAATGTAACCCAGCTACCAAGGCATTCGAAAACTGTTAAGATTTATTTCACGGTCGTGAGTTCCTTGCAGCTTACTTCCCAGTTAAATATTTAAAATATTTGCTCAAAGACTGACCATGTTCTATGTTCACAAACCAAATGCTTTTGTCTCTTCCCTCTCCCAAGAAAGATGCTTTTAATTGATTCACAGTTTACAACCAAATCGCCATATTTTGACAGATAATGCTGGATAATATTGTAGTAGTTTCTTAGTCAAAAATCGAAAAGATTTAATTTGCAGGACGCAATTGATTGAACCCGAAACTGTAAGATCAACCATATAGCACCTTTTCAGTAGCACATTCTAGCAATCGCTGAGCAAAGCTATTCGAAATTGAACTCGAGCATGTGGCTCAATCGAAGCTTTCCAGTTTCCAAAAGTTCTATTGAAGGCCATTTAGACATAATCGGTTCACTTCCAACATTTTGAAATTTGAGATATCATATAAGCTTACTTTTCGGATCATCACTGAGGACGACTCCTGTTTATCATCTACTTTGCAAAAGATAACAAGTGCAACTATTGTTGTTAATATCACAATGTTTCTTCGATCGCCATTAATAGGCGCAGCTACATATTTTTAATAGGGACTTTTAATATATTATTTTCTTCCAACCAAATTGGTTAAAATGTTTCCGTCTTCTGCTATCGAAGGCTTAGGTAAGACCCACTTGCTTCAACACAAAATCAATGTTACGAATGCTGAGCCAATCAAACAAAGGTTTTATTCTATTTCTATGTGTCATTGAAGAAAGTGATAGTACGTGGAGCTCTCCTGTTGTACTAGTTAAAAAGAAAAACGGCAAAGAACTAATCATTTCTTGTTACAATCCGGATTTTTCAATCCGATGCTTCTATGGCAGGAGTTGTAATTGTTCTTTTTCAGCATTCGGCCGATAATATTAAACATCCAATTACGTTCATTTCTCTTAAGCTTTACAAATCACAGCAAAATTACAGCATCAGCGAACTAAAGAGTTTAGCTCCCATAATGTCTGTTAAAAAGTTTCGTCCATATGTCGAAGGGTAGCTTATGAATTAATAAGATTTCCCCGGTTCCAAGGTTTTGATTTGAAAATCCAATCGCAAAGGAAGTGATAATGTAGTTCCTGATACAATCTCGAGAGTTCTCATAGATTTCATCACATTACCCGATGAGATCGTTCTGCCATTACACGTAGATTTACATTCTGAGGCATTTGAAAGTGAAGACCACCTTATACTTATAAAAAATGTACAAAATGCAAATGAAAATATCAATATGACTGTAAGAGATGGTAAAGTTTTCATCTGCTCAACTCCCATGGAATCGAACACCGATATCTCTTCTTGGAGCTTATTTGTATCTTGAACAACGAACTTTTTATTAGCCCAAGATAGCTTATGATGTTAAGACCTACATTGGTTCATATGATACGTGTAAGATGACAATACCTGTAAACTTTAGTACAAGGTCTAAAATGGAATCATTTGTCGAAGTCGAAAGACCATGGCGACACATCTATGTCGATTTTCTCGGACCATACCCACGATCCAAACTTAGCAACAATTATATCTTAATTGTCCTGGATAAGTTCAACCGATGTTGAATGTGTCCGGCTGTGTCCGGCTCGAATCGAATTTTCACTATGTTTGGTTTTCCCGAAACATTATTTTCTGATAACGGTTATTAGTTTGAGTCAAACTTTCTTCGAAATCTATTCCAACGTTATGGTGTTCATCATATTTTTACACCCAAATAATCCACACAAGCAAACGCTCCAGAACAAGTCAAGAGATCTGCAATAGCAGCTATCCGAGCTTTGTGATGAAGCTGTTATTCAAACTTCGTAATTTGGAGTCGCACTGCTTTCTCGCGTGCATTAAGTTTGCCTTAGCAGGAACTTTCTAATTTGATTTTACCCTTTTCCAACACACTTTCTTGCACTCGGTTAGTGGTCTTCTTTTTCACAGAATTTGTTTTCAAGTTTGATATGAGTTAGTTGTGCAAACTCTTTAGTGGGTGCAAAACTTAACGAAAGATAACTGCCGAAGAAGCAAACTCATCGTTTTTATCGTTTTATTATTGTTTACGAGCGGCCGTTGGTAGTGATATGAATAGAAGCGATACAGGGCTTCCAAAAAAAACCAAAGAAAATATTTAAAAAAATTGGTGTTAACTAATATCAAAAAGTTAGACAGTAGGCTGTTAAATAAATTATTGAAAAACAAAAATCTTATTTGTTCGCATGTCGAGCTTCTATTATCGTTGTGTGTTAGCAAAAATTATAAAAATCTATTATCGTTGTGTGTTAGTAAAAATTATATTATATATTGTAAAAAAAATCGGGTAAATAAACTATTGAAAATAATTCTTATTTATTCGTATGTCCAATATTTTAGTATAATTCGATGTTAGTGAATATTGTAAAATTAGAATAAAAAATCTGTTAAATAAAACAATAAAAAAATCATAACCATAGTCAATGAAAATCGTAATTGTGCGAAGTTAAAATAATGATTTGGTGATAACGAGTGTCTAAAAGGGAGACGATCATCCCAAAACCAACCTATAAAACACAAAAAAATTTATAAACAATCCGCATTGAACAATTTATCACGTGCCACAGTTGCGCCTGGTGTACTAAATACGGCAGTACATTTCCGTACCGACCATTTTATATTTGGAATTTGGTGTGATCCATAAAAGATATTTCCGAAAGAACAACCACCTCTAAGGCTGAATAGGAGATTTTCTAAACATCTACAAGTATTGCCGGCGTAATTTTTACCAAACCCTATACTGGATGAGGATGTGTGAGTAAAGGGGATCTTTGAGGTGGGATCTAGACTAGCTATGGGGTGAGTCATATTTTAACTTTATTCTAGGTGTGGGTGTGAATGATTATAGATGTGTATGTGGGGGTATGAGTGTGAATATATGGTTGTGTGGGTGTGGATACGTATGAGAAAGTAGCTTGGTTGCATGCGTGTGTATCTGCCAGGATCCAGTTGGAGCCATATAAGCGAGAATTTTACCTATATATTGCGAAACTTGTTGATAAAAACTTATAAATAAATAAAATTAAAAATGAATGGCTTGTTATTATTTACTCAACCAATTGTTGTAGTTTATCGTAAATTTGATGATGGTATAAAGAACAAAAATTCGAGAATTAGCAGTCACGAATAGACTAATAAAAGAAGGTATTGCGGATGAAAAAGATCGTCATTCTATTGTTATTTTACCAATGTTTAGACCAATTATTGCATCTCAACGGATAATATTTTGGTCAACTCGATAATTCTTGTACTACATTATAATGTAAAAGTGAATTCAATATTATTTTTGAAGAATTTCTTTTAATATGCTTTTATTAAGTTTGGAACAAAATTTAGCATCTCGGTTGTTAAACAGATGTGTGGTTCGGATGTGATTTTATAAACAAAAAAAAAACAACTTCCAAAACGTGAAGATATAGTGACATCATCAATTGATTCACGGATTGAGTTATACAAGTATGATCAGTCTATACTGGTAGAAGCAGTTGAACAACTCTAACTAAATTCTGATGTACAAACTGGCGCTTATAGGCATGAACGGGTGCATGGGTGTGTGTGTGTATGTGTGAGTGTGTGTGTGTGTGTGTGTGTGTGTGTGTGTGTGTGTGTGTGTGTGTGTGTGTGTGTGTGTGTGTGTGTGTGTGTGTGTGTGTGTGTGTGTGTGTGTGTGTGTGTGTGTGTGTGTGTGTGTGTGTGTGTGTGTGTGTGTGTGTGAGGGTGTTAGAATTTTGGGAGTGGACGTGGTGATCGCGGTTCTTTTCGTCTAATGGGGTCACCAGATTCTACTTATTTTAACTTGCTTTTTCGTTTAATCCGTTTTTATGAGATACGCGTACAATACCGTTATTTGAACTGGAGCAGCAGGTAAATGTCTACTCGTCCCCACAGGCTGAAGCTAGCTTGGGGCTAAATAAATCTCATCAAGGTGCGCGGCCTGCTATGCCACTTCGTTGATCATACAACGAAGCAGCGCTTCATTACAGCTTATGTGGCCGTTGATCATAAAGAGTGGAACCAACACAATGCAACACATTCGTCAACTTGTTTTTCTCTTCATTACTTGGTATTTGGTCAACATCTGGTTTCGCATGTAGCTAATTACAAATTACTGCGAGGCTTCGATATGTTTAACGAAAGTCACATATGTAGATATAAAAGTTACACCACCACACAACCATCTAAGCAGTGCCAGACAATTAGTGCTTGAAATCTGAAACCTTCACACCTTAGAAACGAAAACCAAAACAAACCAGGTCAAAAAGTTTTCGTTCGAAATTTGATTCAAAGTGACGCTTTCAAATGGCGAATAAATTTATTAAAGCTAACATTCTTTCTAAAGACGGTAATGTATCCTACATTTATAAAATCCTGTCTTACCCACAAGTTAAATATTTTGATGTCTATATCACATCAAATTAATTCGCTAGTTTTATCCTTCTGTTCAGAGACCGGCTTGAGATCTCTTATCTTTCGGGTCATGTAGGTCGTCCCCACGAATGTAACGTTTTCAACGTTCTTTTGATTCTCAAAATGTTTAGTCAAAATTTTATTCAATTTACCAAATTTTTCAAATTAATTTCATCTTAAGTGACTATTACAATTCTAAATACAAATTTTTCATTTCTGGGTATTCGATGTCAATTAATTTTGTTTTACATTTTGTAAGAATTTGATTTATTTTCCCTTTGTCTGGTAAAAAAACAAATGTTTTCGTCATAATTGACAAACTATTTAGAATTCTCTCTAATTTCGGTATAAGCGATGGAAATATTCTAAGCTTCACATTACTTTATCTTGTTAAATTTGAATCTTTTCTAATATTTCATTTTTTTTGGTAAAAAAAAATATGAAACTTCATTTTCATTTTGATGTTATACAAGAATCTATATATTTTCCTATTTAGCTTTTTTGTCGAGAGTTTCTGTCCGGTACTTAGTTGAGTTGTGGAGTTAATGAGTGATGTTCGGTTAAGTGTAGTTAACACCCATATCCCATTCCGTCAAATCACACAAAAAAATTTTATTTGATTCTAAAAATTTCACAGTTCTTCAGTCGTCTTTGTGAGAACAGATCACTAGATACCTTCCTCGTAACCACCAGTGGCGTATGCAGGACCACTGTGGGACCAGCTGTACAAGGTTGTATGGGCCATTGAATTATATTAATGACCCAGTCATAGTTCGACCATTGCTGTATTACTGGTTGCCGGTAATGGACCATTGATGGATTATTTGTGGACCTTGTATGTTATATCCCTTGATTATGTGACGTTTTGTCCTCCTCAATAGTTAAAACACCGATAAAGTTATATGAAGACTCGATTTTTCGAGCAAGCAATAACATGTCATCATCAAGGATACTCCATAGCTAAGATTGAGAGTTCTACCGTTGACTGAATAGAATTTATCCGCCAGCACCCTTAATGTATCAAATTAGCTAGTAATATCTCGAGCTATGCGAGTGGCAAAGTAATTTCAATTTCAACAAAAACTGATCTCTCCATGCGGGTGTTATGAATAAAAATTCAAATTGAATTCAAAACGCTTCGAGTGCAGCATGAGCATTTTTTGGAAAATTAAGAGTGTGTAGAGCCATTCCCGGGTTTAGTTCCCCGAGTCTTACATATGCGTTAGTGTCAAAAGTTTATTTTACTAAAAGTATTCGTGCGCACTTTTCGTGTTTCAGTGTGAAATTTTATTCATTTGCAAAAAAACAAAATAAAACTTCCAAAAATTGATTTTTGTTTTAACAGCCGATCATGAATTTGCATCAGGACTAAATTCAGAAAAGGAATGAAGATTGCGATTCTATAGTACTCCTTAGTCGTCTCTGCCACAACGCAGCATGCTAAATCTAAATTGACTGTTTGTAGCAGTTTACTATGCGGCAGTTTTATAGCAAACATTTTGGGATGATATGTAGCGATACTTGAAATTCTGAACTTCTTATAACACATAATAGCTGAATCGTTGCAAAAGCTATAATCCTTTCATTGCAGCTATAATCCGTTTTTGAAATTCTGAAAATACTAACACTGATTCATGACATTGAACCAATTTAGTTGGACACAATTTTTAAAGCGCGTTGCTGAAGATTCATAAATTGAATCTGTTAGAACTGCTTGGCGTTTTAGTAATCCCATATAATCTAAAAAAAAACAGAAGATCACAGGCATCAGAAATTACAAGATTGAGACTATGAGATGCACAATGAACATTGAACATACACAACCTTTTTGTGCCCTCTGAAAACAACCACTCATTGCCAAAACTCCATTTTAGCCCTGACTAACCAAGTCAATATTTTAAAATTTTATTAAATAATAGATTAATTACCCAAACTGAGGTTGGAGAAAAATTTAATGTGTGGGACTTCACTTCGGTTTTATATTTATGTCCCACAAACAACAACTCCTACTATCTTTTAAAACTAATGCAATAATATATTTTGGAAATTGCGCCTTCATTTTTCTATACCACGTCGGATGGAGCCTGAAAAATACAGCATTTCCAATAATGAGTTTGATCAGATGGTTCAACTATAGGATTAGTAAAGCCTTCTTCCTCATATGTATCGTCACCGCCCCATCTTGTACCAAAAAAAGAGCCAAATGGTTGGAGGCCTTTGGTGTCAATACCCATAAAAAAAATATGTGCAAAAATTGAAATCAATCGTTCAACTCTAAGGGGTGCCCCCGGCCACTTAAAGTTGAGAGGTTTTGTTGTGGCCATTATGAAGAAAAATTTAAATTTTATGTACGACACCCTCCCATTTCATGTCAATACCCGTAAAAATATTATTTGCAAAATTTGAAATCAATCGGTCGATTCTAAGACGTGCCTCCGGCTGTTAAAGATGAGAGGTTTGGTTGTGGCCATTACCCATAAAAATATTATGTGTAAAATTTGAAATCAATCGTTCAACTCTAAGGGGTGCCCCGGACACTTAAAGTTGAGAGGTTTGTTGTGGCCATTACAAAGAAAAATGTAAATCTTTTGTACGACACCCCCCATTTGGTGTCAATACCCATAAAAATATTATGTGTAAAATTTGAAATCAATCGGTCAACTCTAAGGCGTGCCCCCGTCCACTTAAAGTTGAGAGGTTTTGTTGTGGCCATTACAGAAAAAAATTTAAATTTTTTGTACGACACCCTCCCATTTCATGTCAATACCCGTAAAAATAGTACTTGCAAAATTTGAAATCAATCGGTCAATTCTAAGACGTGCCTCCGGTCACTTAAATTTGAGAAATTTTGTTCTGGACCTTTAAAAAAAAAATTTTATTTTTGTGCGACACCCTCCCATTTCGTGTATATATCCATAAAAAAAATATGTGTAAAATTTGAAATCAATCGTTCAACTTTAAGGCGTGCCCCCGGCCACTTAAACTTGAAAGGTTTCTTTCTGGCCATTACAAAGAAAAATTTAAATTGAGTTGAGTTGAGAAATTTTGTTCTGAAAAAAAAATTGTTTTGAAAAAAAATTTGTATATTTTGTGCGACACCCTCCCATTTCATATCAACACCCATAAAAAATTATGTGTAAAATGTGATATCAATCGTTCAACTCTAAGGCGCGCCGGGGGCACCTCTTAGAGTTGAACGATTGATTTCAAATTTTGCAAATAATATTTTTATGGGTATTGACACCAAATGGGAGGGTGTCGTACAAAAAAAGTAAATTTTTCTTGATAATGGCCACAACAAAACCTCTCAACTTTAAGTGGCCGGGGGCACCCCTTAGAGTTGACCGAATGATTTCAAATTTTACACATAATATTTTTATAGTGACACCAAATGGGAGGGCGTCGTACAAAAAATTTAAATTTTTCTTTGTAATGGCCACAACAAAACCTCTCAACTTTAAGTGGCCGGGGGCACCCCTTAGAGTTGAACGATTGATTTCAAATTTTACACATAATATTTTTATGGGTATTGACACCAAATGGGAGGGTGTCGTACAAAAAATTTAAATTTTTCTTTGTAATGGCCACAACAAAACCTCTCAACTTTAAGTGGCCGGTGGCACCCCTTAGAGTTGAACGATTGATTTCAATTTTTACACATAATTTTTTTATGGGTATTGACACGAAATGAGAGGGTGTCGCACAAAAAATAAAAAAGTTTTTTTTTAAGGCCCAGAACAAAATTTCTCAACTTTAAGTGGCCGGAGGCAGGTCTTAGAATTGACCGATTGATATTAGATTGTACACATAATATTTTTATGGGTATTCACACAAAATGAGAGGGTGCCGCAAACTGTACAATGAAAAAAAAAATTCTAGTGTAATCTAAGGGCCACCCTGATGACCATGTTCGATTTTCAGTAAAAAAACGTGTATTTATTAATGGAGAAATGAGTTTTACTGTTACAAATAAGTTAATTTTTCCAGCGCTGGACGACAGAAATTTATAAAATTTTTTATCGTCCCGTGCTCGATAAATTAATTTATTTCGAACAGTAAAAATCATTTCTCCATTAATTAAAAATACTTTTTATAGGAAATGAAACGTAGAATACGATGGTCCTACTAAAAACTCATTTCGTGGGTGGGGCAATAACTAAAGATCGATTTGAATATTTTATTTGTTTATAACAATAGAAATTTGTTAATAACTTTTATTAATTTTAATTTTATTTTGTATACTAGCATCTTTTAACTAATAAAACAAATTAGAAGTTTCTATCTTTTATAGACCCGAAGTTATGAATATTTGAAAATAACTCGTCAACTCAAAAATCACGAAATTCTCGAAATTCGGAACCGCTATATTTTCAAAAAAAAAAATCCTCGAACACTTGTATCTTTTTTTCTTCGAAATAAAACCTGTAAAAAAAATTTCGGCCAACACAGAACACAAGTCTAAACGATCTGAACTTCATGAAGGTATAACACGTTTTTCTGGTTTGAGACTTTTTTCTGGTTTAAGACCAATCATTGCAAACAACAAATTTATAAAAATTTGGAACTATCTAAGTTTATGTAAAACTGAAAAACTTGGTTAAATATGGTTGACAAGCGGACATACAACATTTATTCCTGTTTTGTATATTTTTTATCGCTAACCTCCAAGTCATCATTATGTTAGATGTATCCGCTTCAATATATCGGCAACACAATGAAAATTGTTCTATGCCAGTTATGTCACTAGTCTCATCAGTTAAAACAGAAAATAATTTTGCAGAATTTAATTTGGTAACACTTGAGCGAACAACTATTTTGTTGCAGGCACTAATTATTTCGTTCTGAATTTTGGGATTCAGATAAGTTGAATTGGTGGTGGTGGTTTCAAGTTTCATCATTTTTTTTGTATCACCATATGAATGTAAATTCAATGTTATCATATATTAAGATAATTTTTTTACCAATTGGATAACAGAAAGCAACATGGTGGGGGATTCAAACCCTCCTAACCTTCTCCCTGTGTACGCCACTGTGCGTGACCACCCGTTATCTACTTCGAAAAAAATTTACCGCGAGCGATGCACCAGAAACAGTCAGGACACTGAAAAGTGAACGGTTACTGCGCGTACGTTTTAACAGAATACTTTTAAATAGTTCGAAAATTAAAATTTTGATCCAGCTAAAATTATTTAAAATAAAGGAACAGATGCTCATACAATAGAGTCTTTCTTGTAATATTAAATCATATCTTTTGGTGATGGAAGTTGCAAACCGCTAGAATACTCTCCAGTTGAGCATGATGAAATTATCAAACCGACTGCATAAGAAGGATAAAAGATGTCATCACTTTTTTAGACAAACACAACGAAGTAATTACAAGTTAATGATCGAATAATCATATTTAAGTAAAAAAAAAATCATATTTAATAAACAGCAAAGCCATTTAAACGAAATATTGAAAAATATGAGGGTCACGACCTTACCCCTGAGTCACATTTAAACAATTTTAATATCTTTTTTTACGATGTCTACAAATAGTTCACACAAAATTCCATTGCTTTAGGAATTTTGAAAACAAATCATGCTAATTGGAACAAGTTGTTATAAAAGCAAGATTTTTACATTTTAAATGCTAAACAAATTTGCATATAGTTTATTATATATTTTTTTTTTTGTACTCAAACGGATGTTTTGCTGAAAATGTGATACAACAAATTAAATCTTCTGATATGGAATCATGCCAAAAGTCAATTAGATCTATTAAAATAAAAAACAAAGATCACAGGGATAGTTAAAAACAATAAAACATTGATTAATTTGATTTCTTCAACAATAAAATCAAAACGAAAAACGACATTTTAAAATTAGATAGTAAATAGCTTGACGTAAAGTTTGCCAGCGGCTACTTCACGTTTCCAGATTACATCTCAATAAAATTTCAATGACTGATTGTATGAACTTCCTCACAACACAACTAAATTTAAGATTCCATATATTATTTTTAGTTAAAGAACGTACACTCGATTCTGTTTTTATGCGATTTTCTTTTATGCGATTTTAAAGTTATGCGGTTACGAATTTTTTTTACACAATTTAGGAATTATGCGATTTTTTCTGTGTCTCCTTCTTCTTCACAAGGATTGCCGGTTGGAAATTTGGAAAAGTATTTTAAATTCTTATAAAAAAATATTTTCTCAAACAAAAGTATTATTGAAAGTAAAAAACGTTATTTTATATTACCAATGATATATTTTCTCTCAAAATTCAAAAATGTAACATCAAAATATGTAATAATAAAAAATAAATCCATAAGAAGAATCACAAAAGTTCAAAACCAAAAAAAAACGGTCAAGTGTGAATGAAATTCGCTTGCCGAGGGTTCCGTGAACGTAAAAGAACAAACTGTCAAAAATAATTAACATAAAGTTGCGTAGTAGATTTTTTATGATCTGGCAATCATAGCCACATAAAAAACGAATTGCTATTGATATTTACATTTACGAGCCAATTCAACATTTTCAAAGTTTCACACAAAATGGTACATCCATGGCTGTTTATGGTAACTAACGAGAGATTAAATTATACCAGCTTGTAAATGGCTCAAATCGGAAAATATCTTATCAATTCAAATAACAATAGCTAGGATAATGATTGCCAATAGTTCAAAACTGTGCACTTCATTATTCTTAAAAAAATTTCAATGTTTCTTAAATTAAGTGCTTGTTCATATGACACCTCACTCATTTAAGTCACAGTTTCTTCACCATTCTTTAGCTCAAAATGCAAGGAGGTCAAAATTAATATGGCACTTGTTTGACAATAATTCAAAAACAATGGACCGCCATTTCCTTGGGTAGCAAAAATCCGAAATTCTACTCCATATCCGTGTAACCTGGGTAACTCTAACAGAATTAAGTTGGTGTAGTTGATAGAAGCAGAGTTAATATTACTTATATTCAATGATTCTACACCATAAAATCAATGGAAATCAAGCGTTCTCCACGTTAGGGGCGGTTTGGAGCGGGCGTCTGTCTTGGATCAAGCGGGTCACAATATAAACGTGTAAAAAGTCTGTTTCTGGACGAACCCATTCACGAAAATTTGGGTTGGGCGAAGGGCTAGCCTGTACACTGACTTCGTTTTATCTCGGATTTATCACAATAACGACCTCGAAAATTGTTGTAACGAAATCATGGTCCATAGAGGGTTAATAATTTCGATCATATGTTTAATGTTTTATCTACACCTACAGTAAATGCAATCATAATTAGACTGTAAAAAAACGTTATGTCTGTTAATGATTATATTGTCTCATTTTTTTTGGTTTCAATTATTTATATGATCGAGTTTTAGTTGCTAAAAGGAGAAGTTGTAAAACTGGATAAAGTTGAAATTGTTTTTGGCGGATTTTTATTTGGTTTACCTTTTTGGGAAAAGATGTTTGATAGGGGATTCGGATTTGTGCTTTCACCTAGTAAAGTTGTGTGAAATTTAAAAATTGAAAGACTAACTTGATTGTTAGAGTTTATGGTGAACTCTATGTTAGCTTAATCATTAATTTATTTTGTGGATGAGTTCTAATAGTTAACTCAAGATATTTATTGAAGTTGAAAAAAGTTGTGCAAAGTGTGCTAACAAATTTATGCAATTTTTATTAAATAAAAAAAAATAATTAATATATGTTACTGTGTTGTGCTATACACCAAATCCGTGCACTATGACCTATTTATTAGTTGGGTCCACTATGGTTTTAAATTTCGCTTGAATATGATAATCCTGATAGTTAAAATTATTTGAAAACCATAGAAATAAATAGTTAGACATAATATTTTGTTACCAATAGTGAAAATATAATGCTATAAATTATTCAACACGTTAACAGTAATTGCCATCTAGACTCTACAGTTTTTGATTTTGTTGAGAGGTTGTGATAATAAACTGATTGATCATTTAAAACGGCAAGTAATATTGAAAATTCATATTGGAAAATCAAGGAAAATGAAATAAGTAGCAAAGGAGGATGAAACTAGAATTATTATTATTAACTACATACAACAACAAAATAGTGAACCATTAAACAGAAGATAAAAAAAATTGATGGATGTTTGTATTGTGTTTGTGCTTTAAATTTATCGTAAAAATTTATGTATATTTTGTTTAGAATTTGTTTTGATTTAGGTTATTTATTAGGTTACGCTGAACCACTTCAAGCGCTTGGAAAGGTCAGGTAATTTTTTTTATTGCTATTTATTTCTTTATTAAATAATTTTTGAATAACTTTCTTAAATAAATAACTTATTTAAAAATGACTTTTAAATAACTTTCTTAAATAAATAACTTATTCAAATAACTTTAAATAACTTCTAGTTAAATAACTTTTAATTTAAAGTAAATTTAAATATTGAAAGCCAATTCTTTTTGTAGAATTCTAAATTTAAAGAATCAAATTTATTCCTCTTATAATTTAATAATTTGTTAAAATGAACGTTGGCATCATATTTTACTTCTTTAATTACTATTAAATTTTCAGCATGAATCATTAAAATATTAAGGGTGATCTGTAGAGGAGATGACGCAGGTATAAGTTGGAATGGCAAGTAGGCAAGTTGGGTATTTATTTAACAGCACATATGTTTTTGTGTAATAGGCTACTTAGGCTCTTGGTCAACGAACGGCCCAGCCACTGACGCTATCCGCAACAAAATGTGCTAGACCAAGAGTGGCTGTTACATTGTACCCGGACTACGATTTAAAAATGGGAACCTGGAACGTGCTAAACCTTTGAAGACTAGGATATCTCCTAAAATTCACACACCACGCTATCATTTAGCTACATACTGGATATAGTGTAATTACAAGAACTTAGAGGGCCAAGTAGTGGAATTCATGAGACAGCGAAAGGATACACTCTTTACTATTGCGGTCATCAAAACGAAGGAGAATTTGGAGTTGGCTTTCCCATCGCGTCGCGTGAATCAGCATGTTATCGACTTCTGCCCAATTAATATGGGTTTATGCACACTGAGAATCCGCACGCAAAAATTTAATGTAACAATCGTTAATATTCCTGCACCTACTGAAGACAAAAGCAGATGACATTAAAGACCTGTTCTTCCTAGAACTTGAAGAAGTCATCAATAACATCCCGCGGTACGATATAAAAGTCGTGTACTTTAATGCTCAAATTGGTAAAAGTGCAGAACTGAGAAGACATATCGGTCCTAACAGCTTGCATCATACCAGCAACAATAATGGTTTTGACGCTGCCAAGCTGACTATGATGTATGATCTAGTTATTGCTAGCAGTTTTTTTCCTCTCTAGAGAATTCACAAGGCAACTTGGAAATCAAATGACGGAAGAACGGAAAATCAAATCGATCACCTTATGATCTCTAAGTCAAGAGACACTCTACAAGTGTCAATGGTTTGACGACGGAAGTGGAAGTTACTCTACAATGAAGGGTTTGACGACGAGTGCCGCCAAACCATTGAACATAAACAAAAACTGCGATAAAAATGATTAACAAGGAATATCCCAAGCTGATTATCTATGCGCCAGGAAAGCCTCAGCAAAACTTCTACGTTAAAAGAAACGCGAACACATGAAGAGCTGTTTTGAAAACATCAAACAACATGCGACCAACGGAAATTCCAGAGTGCCAATGCACAAAATCCGACAAAAGATTTCCATCCACGATCTACAGCCATCAAAAATGGAAATAATGAACTTACAATAAGTTAACGTGATGTGCTGGCAGTGTGACGATCCCACTTTCAAGACCTACTGAATAGGACAAATAAAGGTTATCCTTTTCGAGTAATTGCTCCATCAACTGAGGAGATCTTTGTCCCTTACCCAGCAATAGAAGAAGTGGAAGCTGCCATTAAAAACTGAAAACTGGCAAATCACCAGGTATCGATGGAATTCTCACAGAACCATTTAAAAATTGTGGAGCAGCTCTGGTCTCACGTATATACGATCTGATTCTTGCAATCTGGGACCAAGAAGAACTACCTGCTGAATGGAAAATAATTCTCATTGTTCTGCCACATTTAAAAAATGTAACCCTCTAAAGTGTGCGAATCAAGTTTTAACTTAAGGATGATTCTCCTAAGGACCTTAAGGATAGTTCTGAAAAAATGATGTGCATAAAACATCAGCATTTACCAGCTCTACGTTGATGTCAAACAAATATATGATAGCATCATATCGTCTTGTTTCTCTGTGCAAAACTTGTTTCTCTGTGCAAACTCACAACATCGGGATCAAATTGTAGAATAGTAATAGAAGGGTCAGTTTCTGATTGTTTCGATATAACGTCAGGTGTTCAACAAGGTTATGCACTCGCGCCCGTACTATTTAATTTGGCGCGAGTACGCGATAAGAAAAAGCCGAATTAAGACACAAAACTGCACATATAACAAATCTAGTCAAATTCTTGGCTACACAGATGATATTGTACTTCTAATCATACCGCTTCGGATCGGATAATCGGATTCATTAAATCCAACCAGATTAGAAGGTTTGGTCATGTAGAAAGGGCTCCATTAGATAGAGTGATAAAAATGCATCCCAACAACAACAAACTGGTGTTCGTCACAGAGGAAGACCAAGACAACGCTGGCAGATAACATCATCCAAAACCTTCGTGATATAGGATGTTGAAACTGGAGTCAACTGGTCATACAACGAGACGATTGGAAGCTGATTGCACAGACGGCAAAATTCCTCCATGGGACGTGAACGCTAGAGAGAAAAATAGACTGCCAAATTCTAAAATTGCAATGTTTCTTAAATTAAGTGCTTTTTCAAATGATATCTCGCTTGACTGGATTTTAAATTGTGTTTTTACTCCTTTTTATTTCCACTTAATAAATACCATTATGAATATTTCACACTTCGCTATATTTTTCGTTAAAAAGCTACCATATTTTCTATTTCTAAGAATTTTGATGTTTTTCGACCAATTAGTCCGAAACTAAGCGGAAAGAAAATCAACGCAAAATTATTTATTAATTCAAAATTACTCAAAAAACTGTATGGTAAAAAATTCTAAAATAAAAGTTTAAGGGATAATGAAGTAAAGCCCTTGCATATACCCTACTTGACTCGGTTAGAAAAAGTATTTTCTTAAAGGCGTCACATCGCAGCCCTGTAAAACAAAACGACTTTGCTTTTTTTGTACCCGCCATCTTCAGCGGATAGGTTAGTTTTATACACATCTCAAAATTCAGGTTCATAGATTTTCTATTTTACAGTATAATTAATAAAATGCAACAAAACGTTTTACGCTCACCTCTACCCTTTTACGAGCAATTGAAGCAACAGAGTGGCTTATTGTTTTTTTTAAAGAAATGTGAAGATTGCCGGCGATATCGCATCAGCCAGAAATTATAATGAACAGTTGGCAAAAATAATTGAGGATGGTGGTTTCTGTCCGATCAGATGTTCAACGCAGATGAGACGGGGGCATTCTGGAAAAAAGGTCCACCCGAACATGCATTGCAAAAGCTGAGAAAAAAGCGCTATTGCTATTTTTAAAAAATATTCAATTGTTGTTTATCTATCTAATTATTAATTTATTTTGAATCAACTTGATAATGAGCCACTTACACTTGCAGACGTTTGGAAAAAGTGTTCGATTTTAGACTGCATCAATGATGCTACTTCTCCTATCATTGAAATAAGACCACAGACTTTAAATGCGTGTTGAAAAACGCTATGGTCTCGATGCATTACAAACAGAAACGCAATTAATCAAGGATCGACGGTTTCTTCAGAAATTATTGTTTTAGCACATGAAATTGATGACGAAGCTTTTGATACATGTAACGAGAATGGATTTCAATGAATTGCTTATGGATAAGGTCTTAAGTGGTGATGATGATATCGAATTATTGGATCCAGTCATAGATCCAGAAAATAATAGTGATGTAGAAGACAGTGGGGCAGGTTCGCTCACTGCAAAATTAATTCTAAGGGTCTTCAAATTTAATATTTAATAATGAACCGAATTCTAAACGGGCATTTAAATTCAAGCGTGACCTAAAGATTTGCATTTCTGGGTATCAGGAACTTCTAAAACAATTGCAGAAATCGTCGCAAAGTTTAATAACAGATTTGTTGTCAATCAAGCAAAAACACCAGCCGATGAAATTAGCACTGTAAGCACTATTAGCACTATCGATGTAATTAGGGAGAATTAATTTAGTCACCCAAATTTTTGACCATCTATAGCAATGATGATAGTGATTTCATACCAGTTCACAAACGGTCGCGAGCATTGTCATCAAGTGAAGATAATGACTAGATGCAATTATCTTTTAATCGTTAAGAAAAGTGAAATAAAAAACTAATTTTGAACTCGTGATTTCAATATCTTTTACATCTATCACCCTATTTCTTCAAACGCTAATAGGTATCCACCTTAATCGTCTCCAAGAATGGTAACATCGTCCTTTTTATGCGATTTTTGCTTATTTATTCGGTTTTATGCGGTTTTCGAAAATTACTGAACCTATCACTATTTATTCAATGTAGGTAGTGTCTTTTTTTATGCGATTTTTTTTTATGCTTTTTTCTGAGGAACGTATCCATCGCATAAAAAGAGAATTCAGTGTATATCTAATTTATTTATTTAATTATAAACTAATACTTGGCGAATTGGTGTGCATAAAAATATTTGATCACTTTCACCTGTTATTCTGCTGTTATGAATATTAACTAAGTTAAAAAAATCAATAACGATTTGTTTGTTAATTTTCTGATATTAAATTTAATGGTATAACGTTTAGGAGTATTCGCATAATTTAGTGAATAAAATTTTGTGAAAGGTGAAATTAATTCTGTATTTATAAATTCTCAATTTTATTTCCAAAATTTGAATTTAATGATTTTTGTTTGTTAATTTGATTCAATCATAATTATTCAGTTTTAAATCGGATAATTCGAACTGCCTACTGTAAACCATAAACGTTTTCATCATTTCATCCCAAAACCACAGAGCTCAGAACAGGCCGGACCCTCATACCACTGACTTCAAACCACATATCAGACCTCTTAAAAGAGAGACTATATCTCAGCTGTCAAACACAGGTTCATATACACCAGACCATAAGACATCATACTTTAAACCTAAGACAACAAATCGAAGATCTAAATTCCAACATCTAAAATATCAACTGAGACCTTAGACTTGACATAATGAATTAAAAAAAATGTTGATTCCTATTTTAAGAATTTCGTCACTTTATAATTAGTTTCGTTCTCACTAATCTTGGAAAATTATCTGTCAATGTCATCAAAATTCAAATGTAAACAAAAACAAATTCCATTGGCAAAGTGGAGCCAAAATAACATCCAAACGATTGTTAATTAAATTCGATTAAAATTTTTGTTTGTTCTTATCTCACACTTAATCCTTTACTCAATAATATATTAATTAATTTTTCGTTACTATAAAACTAATTAATATTTCCTAGAGTCAAGATTGAAATATTTCTGTCTGGACATTTTTTTTTTCTAGATTAATTTGATGTTTGTTAAGTTTATTACCCGGATAGACTGTTGAAAAAAAAAATAAAATCAAAATTAATTATTTTAATCAAATTCTTGGGAAATAGTTTGTCTATATAGGATAGTTTGGTGAATGTTACAGCAAACATCGATGTTTGACTGGTTTTACTTTACTCTTGAAAATGTTGTTATATATTTTTGTTTTTTTTTTTGGTTTTTATTATTTTTTTATTATAGTTAGAACAAAATATTTCTATCCTGGTTACCAATCCTGTTCAATACAACAACAATTTATAGTTAAGCGTAAAGGTTGGCTCTCAGTTACAAAATTGAAAAAAGAACAACAGATTAAATATTGGATTAAAAATGAATGAGGTTTCACAGTTCATACTTCAGGGTCTACATAAAATGATAGTTAGTAGGCCAATAAATCTACGTTTAGTGTTTAGGATGACGAAATTATTTTAGACAAAAAAATTACATAAAAAGAATGTTTTGATAAGTTACTGTTGTTGTCTCTCATCGGCTTGTCATGACGAGAGGACTTACTGGATTAAATGACCTTCGGATAACATAGGCTGCTTAAATTGAACCCATAAAATCTGAAGAGATAACTGAAACTAAGGCGTAAGCTACCAGGCAGGTCACAAGTGGAAGAATGGGTAACGGTAACCCCTATTTCCGATGTTATTTTCTACTAAAAATCCGATCGCTAGCAGGGCTTGGTCTCCCCTGTAGTATTGTGAAATGGCTTAAGCAAGATTGTTCTGTTTGACTCGATTGTCTTATCGACCATTATCGTGGGAAACAAATGGAAAAATTTAAGAAAACCGAAACCACAAGAAATACAAAACCACAAGCACACACCAAAACACGAAAATATAAAAAAAACAGCAATACAGAGCCAGATAAAGACTCTGTGGACGGTGAAACGTTAGCAGAGCCAACATATGGCAGTAATTCTACCTATACTCCAGAGGCTAGTGAAAATTTTCGGGTCACACATAGCTCAATCGGAGGTCAGCAAATATTTGGAGAAGCAGACTTCTGAGACCACTGTAACAGTTGGAAAAGAAGAAAAAGAGGAAAAATACCTGTGGTTCAGTGAGGAGGAAAAGGAGGAAAGCTAAGGCTTACTCCTTGACTCCTCGCCACGAACAGGTATTGCACAGCAGACTAATGCCTCTGGCGGTTTTCGTGCAACAAATCTTCTTTGGACTCGTCTACCGATCAACCAGGTCCCCTGTCACAAGTACCTGTGGTGGTAGTCTAAATCCTATACAAAGAGGTGGTAAGACAATTCATCGTGAAAATTGAAAATGGAAAGGCTTTGGGTGATAATGAATCAATGACGAGCACGAACAAGGCTGCATTAAGCTATGCTAGCGCAACTGGTCAAAATTGTTAAATCAATTGATGGAATTATCAACCAATCAACCAGATACCAATTTGATCTGAGAAGGCCTTATTGGATAGTCTCGGATGTCAAAATGACTTGGACACTTTCAAATAGAAGAGCCTTAACATAAGGGAGAAAACATATTGGCTGTAGTCCCCTGTCAGCGTCGAAGTTGGTGCGCATGAATGACTATACCAAGAATAAAAACCTGGATAGTTGACTGTGACGCCAATTAACATCATGTGGGCTGGGGAAGTATCAATAACAGTAGAGGTCGGTCTCTTCTAGAATATTTGACTAATACTAATTTGGAAATACTAAATTCCGGCGGGAACATTTTTGTTAACTCCCGACGGCAAGAAACAATATATATCACTTTATACTCCAGGTCTCTTCTAGAAGATATCAGCAGCTGGAGAGTCAAGTCAATTCCAGTGGTCGATCACTCCTATCACCAACCACGACAGACGGGAAATGGAAAGTTTTCAAGGTACGGACTATAAATGAAGCCGTTGACCAGCTCAACGAGCTGTAAGTCCGGGCTTTTGGGGGTACGAATTCTTTATCTTAATCTGACTACGTATTTTCTTTTATTTCTAATTTCTGACGGTGGTTAAATTAACCACAGGAGATACTATAATGTTAACCTGTCTTAATCGTCCGTATGTCTAGAACTGTCCGGCTTTTCAGTGATACAATTTGCACGAAACAACTTTGCACCAAAGAACAAACCGTTAGACCCGTTTGACGTATGTCAACTGAGGTCATCAGGTGGATCAGAGAAAGTAAAACAACAATTTAAATTCAGCTGATTCTACGAGTTTATTGTCAAAAACCATTTCTTTTATAGCATATTCAAATTTTCCCCATCATATAATAATGTATATGAATTATGTATTTACAAATTATGTATCCCCACTTGTTATGGATAGCCCGGAATAAGGGGACTTAGTGTAGTATGGTTACTGATTCGTTTAGTTTTTATTTCCTCTCGTTTCACAGTTTTACCTGTCACGCATAGTTCACACCAGTTTCTCGTTCATCCGTAATCTACAGCCATATTTCCGTATAGTTTCCGTTACACATATTTTTTTATAACAACACCATTAACCATAATATTTTATTTTACAATCCCCTATTATTGGTTCACACTGCGTTCTCACCAGCATTTCTTCACCATCCTACATGAATTTGAATTCTCCTGACCTTTAACCGTAGTTGCTCTAAATATTTTCAAACCTCAAACAGCTGTGCATATTTGTCCAAACGTCTCAATATTTAAAATTATTATTCTACAATCAGTTTCGTCATTGTCTTAAAAAAAAATATTATATTTCTTATATAGGGATCGTGCGTATCTGATTGTTACGCGCCAAGTGTTGAGTATACAAACTTTTGGTTCTATTTGAAAATAGTTTGACGTTTGTCGTTTTACATATATTAAATCAAATCGTACTTTTTCTTTAATATTATTAAAAATCTCCGTTCCTGTTGCGTAAACTTTAATAAATATTTATGTATATTGTATAAAATGTCGCATAATTAGTGCCTAATTTACTTTATTTTCATTTTAATATTTTCACAAACAACAAAATAATCGAATAATTTGAAAGGAATACTAGATCATAAAATTTGTTTAACGTGTAATTGGTTGAAAAAAAGAACCAATACTTACAGACTCTAACACTTAAAGCGCGACGGTCGAATCAAATAGCAATGCACGGTCCCTATAGTTGTTGTTAACATTTTCATTTTCCGCTATAAATCTAGATTTCACTGTAATACGGTTGTAATTTATTGGTTCGTCGTACGTAATCATCATAAAAGCGGTTAAACCTATGTTTAATTCATTCTAATATATTGGTATTTCTTCCAAATACGTTGTGAATAACTTATTTCGTGAAATTAACATGTAATTTTTATGTACGACAAAGTAACAATCAATGATTATTTTAAAACGGAAAATGTACTAACATTATCTTGCATATTTCCCCTACAACGAAATTGGTAGCGAAATTTTCGAAGTTAAACAATTATATAAGAGATGAAAGTGTCTCGCTCTTTCTCTTAGTCTGTGATTTTAATTCTTATTATTGTGAGACAGTTGCTGTTTCCGATTGGATTAGCAGATGGTTGGACTGTCAGTTGAGTGATGATAAAGAAAAGCAATAACTTTACTATTGGAAACCATTTTTTTTGTTAATTGCAAAATACTAAATGTTAGTAGAAATTGGCAATCCTCTTATTTTTGTGAGTAAGTTTTCGTGTTTTACAATAAAATTATTACATTAATTTTTTTTTAAATTGAATGTGACAGCAATGAAAAGAAGAATTAAAACAAAATGCACATTGTTATTGACTAAGAAGTCAAAATAAAAAAATATGTTTAGTCTTTGTTTATAGCCTAATTCGATAGAAAATTTTTGTGTATAATCCTGTTTAAATTAATCAACTGTTTAATACCGTTTGTTCGTGGTGTGATTAAATTATTCTAAGTGTTAAGTTAATTGTATAAAAAAAAATTTTTAAACAAAATATTACTTGTTCGTTTGTTGTTGTGCCAATGGCGGTTTATCAATTGTAATATTAATTTATTTTTGCACGTTCGCGTTAAGCATATTGATATTAGAACGTTTACCACGAATAATATAATACGAATAATAAAATCGATTGTTATAAAAATTTGTACATCCAAAGAAAAGATTGATTTTTATTTCTCTATGTGTCGATAAGAAACCAAACCAAAACAAAAGACACCATGATCTGGGTTAAATTTTTTTTCTGGATCCTATAGAAGATTGTATGTGTTGTATACGTATTTTGCGTGCTATCCAGTCCGAGCGATTTTGCGACGGCAGACGATGTTGATGGAGGAGTAAACTGAAATAAAACGAACGAGAAGAACAAGAATTAGCGGGTATTAGTTTAACAATTTTTACATCAATTGCTTTGCTATTGCGGCGCTACTGTCCTGCGATAGTTATACCACATTTGCTCCAGTTTTTTTTACCAGCTATTGTCTACTGTATTACAACGCAACTTGTTACCGTATTTCTACCATATTTTTACAACATTTGCTACAGTTTTTACCAGCTATCGTATACTGTATTTCAACGCAATTTTTATACGATAATTCTGCAATATTTATATCAATTTATACCTCGTATTTCACATTAACAGGTTTACATAGTATTTATATCAAATTACAACAGTCGCCTTGGCTATTGCGGCGCAGCATATACACCATATTTATATCAATTTATACAACATTGGTTACCGTTTTTACCAGCTATTGTCTACCGTATTTTTACGCAATTTTTTTATACGATAATTCTACAATATTTATATATCAATTTACACATCGCATTGTCTATCAACATCTACCTAGTATTTATATCAAATTAACATCAATCGCCTAGCTATTGCGGCACAACATTTACATCGTATTTATACAATTATTATACAACCAGTCGTCTGATTTATACAATTCTATCAATAATGCTTTGCCTGTGGGATGATACAATGCTGATGGAGGGCTAAGACCTTAAGACTTGGAGGCCAGGGGGATATAACCATGGGGTGAGTGAATTTAAATTACTTTTCTTTTGTTTTTATAATTTAGAAGTGTGAATGAGCGTGAATGGGTGGATATATGGACGAATGCGGGCGTGTTTGTTGATGTGCGGGTGGGAAATCAGGGGGTGAAGGTATGCGAGACCACACAAAGCCAGTATTATACGAAGTCGTCAGTTTGATTTTTGCTGAATTAATCGTATATATATATATATATATATATATATATATATATATATATATATATATATATATATATATATATATATATATATATATATATATATATATATATATATATATATATATATATATATATATATATATATATATATATATATATATATATATATATATATATATATATTAAAACTAAAATACCACTTGCAACAGGGGCGATATTGAAGAATATCCTTTCATTTATTATATCCATATCTCAATTTGATTAACGGTGCATCCAATTGGGAAGTTAATGTTGTTGCTAGCCAAACCACCCTCGGATATAACGGTTGTGGCAATCCTACTAAAATAATTTAATGAGTAACAAGTTTTTATTGCACAATATCATATACGAAGTATCGATTGATCCGATTTTAATTATATTATTTATATTACAACCGACGTTAATGAAAACCGAGTTTTTGAAAATATCGGGAGAACCGTTTATTTAGAAAACCTAGACCGTTGTATATGGCAACGAGTGGGATTTTATTAGTTTTAATCGACAGCTGGCATCGCACATCATCATATACAATTTGGGTTTATCCATATAGATTAACATTACATCAATTATGGACGTTTAAGATAGTTCATATTCCTGCGTGGATTCTAATCTACGGTGTATGGTTGTGCGAAAGTGGGAGTATGTGGGAGGATGTGAGCGTGCATGTGGCGTGAAAGTGTGGGCGTATGGAAGTGAATGTGTGGGTTGAACATGCTGTTCGCGGTTCTTTCGCACAAGGGGTCGCCAGAGTCTCCTTTTCTTACTTGTATTTTTTTCCATTTCTGTATGTTCACGTGAATTGCGTACATGTCTGTATTTGTGCTGAAGCAGCAGGTAACAATCTATCAAATCCACGATGACTGAGCTTTAGTCGTTAAGGCGTTAAATAACTCAAGGTACGCATCCTCCTATGCCGTTTCATTGGTTCGCCAATGAACAAGCTCCTCACTACACACTTAAAACTTAAATCAATTATTATATATATTGTTTTAAATTATTTATTGCAAAAATGCAATAAGAACAAAAATGTACATTGAAAATATTTCGATTTATTTATTTCATATTTTTCCCCATAATAAAAATACGAGTCATCAAAAGTATTTTAATTTTTTTATTAAAAATTGTTTTAATGTTTTGAAACATAATATGTGATGACATAATATGGGTTTTGATTTGGTTAGGTTAGTGAGTAGACGTAGTAGTATCTCTGCACGGGCCCCGAAATGAGGTAACGTGGTGTACCAAAGCAGTATAGTGGTAAATAAAAATCAGTGGCACAGGCTAAGACAAAGGTCAAAGAAACTTCCGAACAGAGTCTGGAAAACTTGTGAAGAAGCTGATTGGACTCTGTAGAGCGAAGCAAGAAAATTTTTGAAAGGCTTATTCGTAAACCAAAGAAAATGTTGTACGAAAAGTAATGTGAGCCGAATCAGATAATCACAGAGGGTGTTGCCTCTGAGGACCTTGAAACACGATTCCTTGGCGAGTCTGGATAATCTAATATTATCCAACGATACTTACACTTCTTCAAAGGAAGAGACCTTGTTACGAAGTAGGCTGGTGATCAACGAAGCACTTGTGTAATTTCCTGATTTAGACATGCACTACTTTCCCACACCCATTAAATTTACAGTAACCTACAATAGTTTTTGTTTAAAAAAATGAACATAAAATAGCTGTGTGATATTTCTCAATTTAATTTCCTTTATTCAATTTGTGATCGTTGATCACTATAAAATTAGCATAGAACAGTTGTACAATAACTTGTGCTATTCCCATGTAGATGTCCTACAAGCGTGTCGTAATTCATGTTTCTGTTTATAATTATTCACCAATTTTAGTACAGTGAAGACACTTTAAGCGGGTACACATTTACCGAAAGAAAATGCCCTATAAATAAACTTATTGTGTTTATTGATTTGTGATGTAAAACCGACGGGATTTTGCTTATAAATGCGCGATTGAAGCTGTAGAGGTCTCTTATTCGCTCTGATGTCTTGTCATTATTCTTTCGTGAAGATCGAAAAATATGAAGCTTTTTTTGACTTCACGCTTTTTTTATAAATTAAGTAGTTAAAATTTTATTTAAACTTAATTTTCCTAGTTCAATTAGTTCAAATATTTTTTAATAGTTCAATTAGTGCAATTTAGAAAAATTACTTATACGTTTGTGTCGTTTAAACAAACATAAAAAGCTCGAAATCGATTATTTATTCTCGTGAATGTCAAAATTTATGGAATTTATTTTGAATTCACGTATTTTGCTTAAATTTAAGTTAAATTAAGTAGTGAAAATTTTAATTAAATTCCAATTTCTTAGTTCAATTAGTTTAATTTTTTTTATTTAGCATAATTCAATAGTTCAATTTATTAAAAAAATTTATATGTTTGTGCTGTAAAATAAAAACAGTAAACTGCTCTTAGTCGATTTCTTGTCTGACAATCAACAGCTGTTTGTTTTTGTTGACGTCTACGTGGCGATTGTTATGGTATACATTTTTGCTTGCTTTGACCTACAATTACAAGAATGCAATTTAGAAGCAAAAAAAAGATATTTTGATCAAAAACTAAAGGTAATTTGGCCGATTGCAATTTTGGGGACTGGCAGTCCACTGGGATGCGGAATGAGAATGGGATTGGAATTGGACAATATCATGGGGTGAGTTTGCTTTTATTTGATTTTATTTTATAATCAAGGTGAATGAATGCGTAGGCGTGCGACTGCGGGTGCGTGAATGTGTGGATGTGTGTCAAGGAATTTATTTGGCGATGCCAATGTTATTATACTAAATCAACTATCTTGATAACGTTACCCTATTGTTTTTATCAAAATCATAAATTACTATTGAAGTGTAATAAACCTATTTACGTGCTATTTTATTGATATTCTTCATATGTATTACCCCTATTAAATAATTTCCGGTTACTTCGAAATTTAATTGCTTAAGAATTCTTATCATAGCAAGAAAACGAAGTCGTTATTGGTTACTACCGTTCAATCTAAGGAGTATTTCATTAGTTTATTTTGATAAACAGTGATTTTAAATATAAATGTTGCCTTAATTAAATTGAATAACAATGGTAGGTAGAGAAATTACAATTTCAAATATTTTATTTACACACTAACCAAAGAACAAAAAAAGAATTGAAATTCTAGAGCGTTTAAAAGTTAATCAATGCCGTTGGTATTTTAATCTACGAACATGCGGAGTAATAATAATCATATTTTCTATTATCAATGACATATGGGGTGTATTATCATCAATCATTTATGTTTATACATCTCGAAAAGTAAAATACAACCTTCAAGAGGCATATATTGGTATATTAAGAAAAATAAAAGTTCTATGGGAATTTTTTGTTTCATTTTATTTTCAGTATGCGCCGTGACTACGTTGATGAAAGTGGTGTATGTGTATATGTATGCATGAGAGTATGTGGGTAAGGTAGATGGTGTGTATGCATCTACGAGTGTGTATGTGTGTGTGTGTATGAGTGTCTGAGGTGCGAAAGCGTGTGAATGTGTAACATCTTATGGGGTTGGACGTGGTGATCGTGGTTCCTTCGCATACGGGGGTCGCCAGAGTCTGTTTAGTTCACTTGTTTTTTCTTCTTACATCCGTTCTTATCTCGTAATTCGCGTACAAGTTCAGTTATTTGTGCTGGAGCAGCAGCTAATCTTCTCTCGACCCCATAGGCTGTAGCTAGTCTGGGCTAAAAATAATCTCGCTAGGTACGCAACCTGCTATGCCACTTCGTTGTTGGTCCCACGAAGCAGCGCTTCATTAAAACCTATCCAGAATTTCTTCAATAGCATTTACGTGACTGCGTATTTGGAGAGTTCTAAGATAGCCTCTCAAAGATTTTTGTGAACCCTTGGATATGTACCACAGGACTGAAGAAACGTGAGGATCGTATTTATTCCAAAACGAGAAAAAATTAACTATTTTGAGGCGAAAAACTTCAGACCGAACAATCTTTCTTCATACTTTCTAAAGTCTTTGGAGAGGTCGATCGACTATCATGTTAAAAACGCCTGTCTGAAAAAAAGCCAGCGAAACAATAGGCAACACGTTTACAAAGCGGTAAACTTTACGATAACAATCTTTTTAGAGGTGGTCTCTGACATTGAAGACTATCTCGAAAAAATTTATCACTCTTGTTGCTTTTCTTGATATAAAAGGGAATCTCGACATAGTCGACAAAGCCATTTTTAACGACAACCTTATTTCAAGTTTTACTCTAAAACAAGAATATTCATATCTAAAAAAATTCTTTAAATGATTTACTACTTTATTTCGGTTCCAGCCTTATTTCAGTTCAATATATATTAAAATCATTAATGTCAACAAACATAAAAACATTTAAATGTTAATAAAACCATTTTTAACATTTTCTCAGTTAATTGCTTTGTTGCGTCACACAAGCAGTAATGTATGTTTCGAAATTAGATAAACGGAATTAAATAAACATTAAAAATGTTGTTATGTTTTTTTTTTTTTTCTATTATTAATCAGTTTTGTAGTTGAATGTTACATAAGAATAATCTTGTCGGGTAACATTTTTTTTAAATATGTGTTTATATTTAAGTTTAAGCTTAATTTTTAATTTTTTTTTTATTAATTATATTCTAAGAGATTTTATTCTAAAACATATTTCAATTTTGTTTTTTCTAGATATAATTTGTAGAAATATTGGTGTGTGTCGTGTTTGAATTGTGCAATGCTGAGTGTGTTTTAGATTGTGGCTGGCAATTTGTTGAATAAATTTACTCCTTTGTATAATAGTGTGTTAAGACCAATGTTTGTTCTTATTTGGGGTAGATTTAATTGGTTTTGTTGTCTGGTTTCGTGAATGTGTGTATTATTTCTGTATGAGAGGTCAAAATGTAAAGCTTTTGTCATAATATTATATGTAGATATAATAATACGGTTGTAAAAATTTATAAAAAATAGAATAGTTGTAGTTGTAGAGGCGAATATTTTCTCGTTTGACTAAAATTGTTTATTGAGATGATATATGGAAATGGTTTGACTAGCATTTTATATTGAGATGATATGAGGGAAATTTTAAATTTGTGTGCGATGAATAATTTAATAAAAAAAAACAATAGATGGACAATCTAACTATAAATAATTGATCAAATATTCGATCGAAACATTATGTAAATTTTAATCAAGCAAACCACTTGTGTTCAAAAATTAAAATTAGATCATGTAAATTTGAAATTCAATTAAAACATTGTTTATATTATTAAATGTATCATAAACTATTTGTTTTTGTTTATTATATATTAATTTAATTAAAACTTCTATCCAAGTGTCTGTCCAAGATATAATACCAACTGTTGGTTTCAATATGAGAGAAACTTACAAAGGAGAATGTAACAATCAGTTTGGGATATTGGTAGACAACCAAAATTTCGTTCCATGTGGGAAAGATCTAGTTGTTTATATATTTATGTTTATATGGTGGAACTGTTAATCCGATAACAAGGAGATGCTTACGATGGACTTTAAGTGAATCATCAGATGCACTTATTAATGTAACCTTAAGAAATATTGTTGAAATGCGAGATTATCTCCAGTTCGTTCATCCCTGCTGTAAAGCATGATACCTAATTGAACAGACCAGCACCTAATTAAATTCAATGATAAAGAATTCTTTTAAAAGGGCATAATATGGGACATCTTTGCAGAAAAAAACGAAATTCCCTAGACATTCACGACCAGCAGTTGGTGTCTCATAATCAATACTTCTAAGACACAGCTCGTTGTGTTTACCAACAGAAGGAATTTAAACAAATTCTTCGTTCAATTGGGTAATCACACATTAATAGTTCAATGTGAAGTATATTAGTGTTACTTTAGACAAGCGGCTGAACTGGGCTGCTCATGTTGAGATCAACTGCGCAAACGCAACTCGAATTCTGTGGCAGTACAGGAGAGATTTTGGCAGCAAATGGGAACCGACTCCGAAAACGGTTTACTGACTGTATATACAGAAGTTGTTAGACTCATTGTCAGCTATGGCCCATGTAAGGGACATGGTTATCGAGAACTTTTGTTGGGAATGTGATTTAAAAACTGGAGGCGGGACAAAGACTTACTTGCTGATGTATCACTAGTGCTTTCAGGACATCACGTTTCCTCCCCTGAATGTATTTGTAAGAATGGAGGCTCTTAAGGTTAGAAAAATACTCGAAATCCTGTAGGAAAAGTCTTCAAGTCTCTAACTGCCTTTCGAAGGCAGTATAAAGTTCTAATCCCCACGATAAAGGACTGATATGTAGTTGATTTGCTATTGGGAATTTTCAACCAACGCGTTGCACATCTACACACATGGGTCGGGTCACTCGTCACCTTGAATTCTGAAAGAACAGCATTTCACTGATATGGACAAAACCTCTGGGATAAAAAAGCTAATTAGTTAGCAAAAAGCTCCTCAGGGAGCTAATTTCTAACGTTTGGCAGTTTGTATAACGAAAGGAAGAACAATTTAACAAGTCGAACAGGTTCTCCTCCGATCGAATGCTCCCTCCAGATGTGAACCGGTAAACCACCTGATTTCTGTTAAGTTGACGGGGTCAGATTGTAGACTAATGGTGGAACTACTAATAGGTTGTCATCATGTAAAAATATATGGTATGTCTAGGAGTAGGAAATGATCCAATATGCCGCTTTTATCTTGAAAAGGATGAAACAGAGCGTCGCATTCTGGGAGAATGGCTCTCTCACCTGATCCGAACTTCTGAGTTATGCGTTTTGTGGTCAATGTAATGGATAAATCCTACGATTTAACATCTGTGATCTTCATAGCATACAACTACATTCTATTGTATTAAGTTCAATGGCCTGATGTGTGATATGAAGTTTAGCTATTTAATATTAGGTTTCAAATCAAATGGCTATTATAGGTGTATAACAGGTTTCAGGTATATGATTTGAATTACGTGTCATAACGTTTAAAATGTGGCGTACAGTTTGTGGTATTAAGTTTATCGATTTGAACCTTAAGTTCCGGCCTCCGGGTTCCTAAATTTTGTAGTATAAGGTCTGATCTGATATATAAAATTAGAGTTCTAGAGTCTTATGATTGAAGGCTTTGAACCGAAAACTAAGGTGTTAAGCGCGTATTTTGAGGCCTCCGATATAAAGTTGAAATACAAGCACAAAAGTTAATAAATTTTAAACCCTACTTACGTTCGTGTAGTTGACGTTGATATATTTGTAGAATTTACATGATGAATAGTCTCTTCGGAATTATCATTTCCTAAAGTATATGAAGCATAAACTATTTTATGATTTAATGTTGCATATAAATTAACAATCAAGATCAAGGACAACAGCTTCATCTAAAAATAAAAATTATATAGAAAGATTAGAAAAATTATCAGAAAATTTATAGTTATTAGATAAGAATCGACATTTAAAGGTGATTGGTTTCATTTCTTGTAACTATGAATAATTAATTAAGTTTTTTATTATATAAGAATCTTTAACAAATTGTTTTTGAAACGATCAGCATTTATTTACTACAAGTTATATCATTTTGAAAAAATGTTTTTCTCACGTTGATCGATGTTAAACAAGCTTACTGTTTCGAACATAAACCTATTTAATTGCAATTCACGAATTTTATAATTCGAAATTAACTTTCTTTGAACAAATTTTTTTTTTTTTCAAAGTTAATTTGTAAGCAATGAATGAAAGTTGTGGGTGATCTGATCACAGGTTGTGCCGCGCATACATATTGATTATTAATTTGAATTTTTAATTTTTCTACAGTTAACTAAACGTAATAAATGTGTTTGATATAATTAGATGTAGTGATAGTGTCCTCATTATTCATTTAGAATCTTAATTGAATTTTTAATTTAAATGTTTTTCTAGGTGGTAGGTAAAATTAGATAAATAAATAAATTAACATTTGGAGCCAAGACAAATCGGTTAATGTTTATAATATATGTACAATGTTTGCAAAAAGTATAATGAAAATTGTATTGTATTATGTATGTACATTGATGTCGAATACAGTCGAATCACAAGTGCTTAATAGGTAAATTACAATTTTTCAAATGGAAGACTGAAGACAGCTTGTAGACACACAATTTAAACAACAAGTTCACTTTGTGCAGTTGAATACAAAACAATGCTTTGGCTTAAAATCGCTTGCTAACTCTTTAAAATTCAATTTGAATTTTGGCTTGATAGGAAGCCGCCAGAAAAGTTTGTGAACATAGCCACTTTTCGGCAAAAAACCTCTGGAGTACCTAGGGGCCAGGGCGGGTTATATACACCTCATCTCCTTGAACTTTCCATAAATTCAGCTCGAAATTGATCGAAGCTCGTTACTCGGGGGTTTTTGGGGTCGCTGAACACGAATATGGAAAGATTTACGGAAAGAACATGGAAAGAACATGGAAAAATTTACGGAATCACAATCTTCAGAAAATCTGGAGGAAGATTTTCTGGATGAAGAAAATAAGTGTACGAACTTCAAAGAAAATGAATAAATTGTGTAAATCGAAATAAATAAAACATTTATATTATAAAGACTTAACGGCTTTTTTTCCTTTATTATATTCGTCGAATAAATAAGATATAACTAAATAAGATTGTAACAAACAGATGGAAACTCTTTACTCCAGGATCTTTAAGGTCACTGAAGTTTGAGCCCTAGGTACTCCGGGGGTCATCATCGACATCATATTTGTGTTCAGCGGCCCCAAAACCCCCCGAGTAACGAGCTTCGATCAATTTCGAGATGTGTTTATGGAAAGTTCCAGGAGATGAGGTGTATATAACCCGCCCTGGCCCCTAGTTACTCCGAAGGTTATCGCAGACATCATATTCGTGTTCAGCGACCCCAAAAACCCCCGAGTAACTAGCTTCGATCAATTTCGAGCTGAATTAATGGAAAGTTCTAGGAGATGAGTTAGACATACCCGCCCTGGACCCTAGGTACTCCGAGGTCCATCGCCGACAACATATTCGTGTTCAGCGTCCCCAAAAGCCCCCGAGTAATGAGATTCGATCAATTTCGAGCAGAATTTATGCAAAGTTCAAGGAGATGAGGTGTACATAACCCGCTTGGCTCTTAGGTACTCCAGAAGTTTTTTGCCGAAAAGTGGCTATGTTCACAAACTTTCCTGACGGGCTCCTGAATCGAATGCAAAAAACCGCATCTCGATCCATCTTACTCTGCTAATTTGCTTAGGTTTAGTGCTTTATTTCCTCGTTTATAAAACAAATCATATATTTTAATTCGATATCATTATAATTTTACACAATTGCTAAACAATTATGCTAAAAAAGTTATCCTCGAAATGCCAGAACCAGAAATTATTTTATGTCTTCATTATTAGCAGCAACTTTGCGAGATGAAAATTGTTTTTGGGCTTGGGATTTAAAAAATATAAAACTAGCAGCCTGTGGCGTCCTATTTAACAATTCACAATTATAATTATAAATGAAAATAACATTTCATTTCATCTGTAAATAAGTACAAATTAGCCACAGTCACATCGGGGTCACCAGTTATGGTAGTTCATTTGAAATGAAAAATTATAGTGTTAGTTGACCGTAGCCTCCATCACAGCACTCGAGTAAAGTTTTAACAGTTCTAGATGGCTTAAAATAAAGGTAAAATGCCGTGTTTATCAGTTTGCGTTGATTTGGAAATTATTTTTTAAAAATTTTGATTAACGGGTGTGACGAGTCCACGTACTCGAATCTCTGCTTTTTACATATGATTTAATGTGATCTATCGCGGATGATAAGATGATATTTCAAGGGTACTGACGGATGAACTCTATACAGTCAACGGCGGCACCGTCTATCTTAGCTTTGGTATATTCTTTGCTGATGGCACTTTCTTACCTGGTCGAAGAAACAACCCTTCATATAACTCTATGTGTTGGCTTTAATCATTGATGAAGACATAATCATAGAATATATCACTACCTGGATTATTGCCAACCCCATTTTAGTATTGTTCCTATGAATTTTTAAAACAAATTAGCTGACGGTTCAGAAAAATTTATTCCAAGAAGTTTAGAAATATATTTGTACCAGAGATTTGATGAGCAATCATATAAAAACATATAATTTAATAATAAAATTCGAATCACGGCACTGATCAGGAAGGTTGGAATCCGGTCCGAAACATAAAAATCGAGAATTTAAGTTTTTCTCTGAGAAAAATCCAACCATACCTTCATACCTTGAAAAAATTCAAATTATTTTCTAAGCTACTTGAGTTTAATTGCTCACAATAATATAATTTATTCTCAATCAGAAAATTATGTTAAAAAGACGCATTTAAAGTTATGGTAGTTCAGGTAGTGAGTATATAATCAATTGTAGTATGGTATAGTTATTGTATAATTTACTGTTTAAGAGCAGAAACGGTCTTTGCTTTGCCAAAAATAAAGTCTTCACAACTGCTAAAATAGTTGATGAGCGCGACTTAACTAAATTTAGTCAATTTGGAAAGAATTGAAGATACAATTAAAACTTACTTAAACTTTGTTCCATTTAAAAAATTTTTTCGATAATCATAGTGACTTAATCGTACATGGAAAAATTACCACTGTCTGTACCAACTATGCGGGCATGTTTTAATTAGGTATAACGCATATTTTTCATTTAAAACTACCACTGCACCCATCGAACATGAATGGCATTTGTGTGAAAGTCAACTGATACCAGACTGTTTCAATGACCCTATAAGCTTAGAAATTCTTTAACAATATATTTGTGACCTTCAACTAGGGATAGTAATCTCGCGATTAGCGTTTTATGAAGCCCGGTACTATGCACTGAAAAGGCGATGGTAAAATCTTATATATTAATACGCTAACTTTGTACTTTGTACAGCCTAAGGCTTTTTTATTCGAATTTTCACTGATTCCAAATTTTCACTGCTAACTGATATTAGTGTAACCTAGATCTGAGAGATTTTTCGGATCATAAATAAAAAAATTATAGATGAATTATAATGTATTTTTGAATTTAACTGCCTCCCCTCAAATCAAATCAAATGGATCAAATGGAATCGTCCAAATCATTTCTTTGTTTATAGTATTTTATATTTTTTTTTTCAGTTTATGCATTGATCTAGGAGAGTATGGACGTTATTTTTCTTTGTTGTTTTATCTTATATATTAATACGTTGAATATTTAGTTAGATATATATTGTTTGTGAATGAAAGAGGATAAAAAATTGATTATTGATTGTTGTATTTTTTTTTCAGCGACAATTTTGTAATGTGTGTGTTTGGTATGGTAGTTTGAGATCGTAAATTTGATTGTTTAAGTGTCTGGCAATGGGTGACGTGACTTCTAATACTATCCCGAAGAATATATAAAAAAATTAGCTTTTATACTTTCACGAAAATTTGGAGGCCCTTTTGGAACCTGCTCCCTGCCAAAGCCACTATGAACCAAACTTCGTATGTCGCTAATCGTTCCTACCTGAGTAGGGGGTATGCGCAGAGAAATTTTCAGCTTTTAAAATAACGAAGGTCTGGCCGTCACGGGCTCTCGGTCTATATAGTTACTGTCAAAATCACAATTTTGCTTTATGTTTTGTGTGTTGACTTTTTATGCAAATTTCATCGATTGGCGTAAAAATTAATTTATAATGCAAAATTAAGACTTTAATAATTAATATTAAGTAATCATATTTTTATATAAATATCATTAAAACATATTTATTTATTAAATATATTTTTATTTTATTTTGCATCTTTTAAGATTAAAAAAATTAGTTGTCAAAAGTACGAATCTAGTTCCAAAAATCTGTTATAATTAGTTTGTGTCTAAGGATACACCAATATGAGTTACAAAATACCAATTTTATACAAAGTTGTTAAGCATTTTGGTGAAATTGACAATATTGTCCATTGACAAATATGTGTTCGGGAATAGAGCCCCTGTTCTTAAATTAAACAATAAAGAATTTTTCTAAAAAAAATGCTTAGTTTATATTTCACTTATCATACCCTGTATGAAGTCAATAAAAATTGTCGAAATCAGCGTCCGTTGCCAAATCACGAGCTTTATAAGCTATTTTACCGTTAGGTTTTCTGATACGGAAAAAGTAGTTTCCCCTATCTTTAAAAGGGAAAAATAAATGAACGAATAAAATCAGTCTAGATTAGTACGTTACCATGAAAATTAACGAGGACCATTCCCAGCAGAAGTTTGTCAGGGCTCAAATAAGGTTCTGATAAAGTTTGCTCTAGTCCGGATCAGGCATTGGTAGGGCAGCCTGATTGGGCCCTGATCATCAGTGGACCGCTTTTTCCTTATCAAGTCCGTATTGAGATTGCCGGATCATGCCCTGATTGGGATAATCGGATCAGACCCTGATTGGGATATCCGAACCAGACCCTGATATATATTATATACATAAATTAATTAAAATAAAATAAAAAAATTACAATTGAAAAAATTAAAACATATAGCACCTTAATCACTATTATTATAGTCTTTCAGCCGCGACACGACAACTAAAACATACACCGAAAGAAAAAATCTTGGTTGATTCAAACATGTTGCATTGTTAATCGAGCAGTAACTGAAAATTGGGGAATTAAATACGTTTGCGATAAAATCAACCAACGCTCCGGATTTAAATTAACAATTTAACCGTTGTTGATATATTTTTTTACGTGGTAAATAAAAAATTAGACTAAAAATAGTAATATTGAATACGTTTCTGGTAGAATCAAGCAATAATCCGTATTAAATCTATTGGTTTGGTACATCTCTGTTTTGTTTTTGCTGCTATCGATGTTTGTATGGGTTCGTTTTTTTCGTAAATATAATATTTGAAATTTTTTATATTAGAAATATGTATTTCGCATCAAATCCGACAAACATATTCATGCATAAAGATAGCGTTCGTATATTTACGTTCTAAATAGGTAATGTATGAGTGTGATTTTGTTTGTAAAGGATGCGTCCATTTTTCGCCATATTTTTAATGATACAATTTAAAAGACCGAAATTCAGAAATAAAAAAATTTAAATATTTGAATTATGTGTAGAAAATAATACTAATTTTCCATAATTTTCTCATTATTATGAAAAATTAAATTAAAATATCGATAAATCGACATGAAACAAGACAAATAAAAAATATTAAAAAAATTTAAGAATTTTTTTAAATCACTAAAATTAATTATGGAAAGGACCTATTAATTTAACAAGATTGTTGATATTATATTCAGAAAAAAATTTCTTCCGCACATAATTTTATGTGCAGATAATATTAAAATTATTCAATTCAATTAAACGCATGTAAATTATTTCCTAAAATGTTAAATAAAACCAGCCATGTTAGAATATATAAAAAACTTTTTATTTTTCTATTCTTTTGTTTATTATTATTATCATTGAACGAATTTTGTTTTTCTTTTTTATTTTAACAAACACAATAATTTTCAAACAAAAACATGAACAAACTACTTAATTCAACTATGATTTGTGAATGTTTGAACACGAAATTGATCACGCCGTTGTTGATTTAAATAATGAAAATTGTTACGTTTTTTAAAATAAATTGACAATGCTACATTGGTTAAAATAACCACGTTCATATTAGACGCAAAATCAAACAAGCTTTGTAGTTGATCCTACCAACGTTTTTTTTTCGGTGTACATAAAACGATTTTTTTAATTATATATTTCTAAAATGGATAACACTCTAGTGAATTTTAACCAAATAAAATTTCAGCTGGGGTTAAATACCAAAAACCAAATCCGGGCCTGTAGTCCAGTAACTTTGTCGCCTGAGAGTATGGGGTAGTATGCGTCAAATCCGGTAGTTCTGATTTTTTGCTGACTTGTTTATATGATGTTGGCCTAATGAATAATCCAAGTTTGTGACCTCAAGCGCCGAACGCAACTTTGTCAAAAATCGAAAAAACTGCGAGAAAATCGTTTTTTTTTTTTTTTCAAATTTTGGCGATTATAACCCTAAAGGACTAGTTTTTTCTTGAAACTTTCTTAGAATGTTTTTAAAGTAGACTAAATTTGCTACAATATGAAACTAAAACTGTCTCTGTAGACCCAATAGTTTCAGAGATTAAGCCTTTCAAAGTTTATCGTTTTTGAATCAGATACTGAAAAACTCAGTAGATGGTTTGCACAGCACCCCCATTCCTTACAATAGATTTTATTATGTCCATCAACAGTGGCCTGGTTGGAAAATCTAGTGTCAACAGCCACATGGTTCTAGAGATTGGGAGAGAATAAATGCTAAAGATGGTTGGCCAAAACTTTCAGGAATTGAAATTCAAACGTAAAAACAATGTGGTGTCCCTTTCTTCAGTTGTACGAACTATTACTGTTGGCAATAAACAGGTAACTGTTGATCCTCTAACACTGTTTCACAAGATGTGTGTCTTAAAACAATCGGATGAAGAATTGCGAGAGTTCTTCACTTACGAACTGTCACCAATCCCAATGTCATTGTTCTCTGAAGAGGGAATGAGGAAGGGCAAAAAATCCACCTTGTATTCAGTATTTCAACCTGTAACCTTAAATGAGAAGCAAGGGTTAACGAAATTTGTAGTAGTGGATGGATGGCATCTACTTCACACAGTTGTGTGGCCTCGAAGCACATCAAAGAGTGCGATAGCTGACAGATACATGCAGTACATTACTGCTCACTGTGGCTCAAACGTGGCAGTAGGTTTCGATGGTTACCACGTAGATGTTGTACCGAAAAACACATAGCGCTCTTAGCGTCTTCGAAGTGCCAAGTTACACTCATCGCGAGAGATAATCTTTGGTTCCTCAACAGAAATTCTTGTCAAATGACAAAAACAAGGTTCGTTTCATAAAGCTGCTGACAACAAAAAGGAGAAATCACAAAATTCAAGTACTCCAAGCAGGGGAAGATGCTGATATGCTATCATCACTACAGCTGTAACTGCTGCCTCTAAATATGAAATAGTGGTAGTCGTTGGTAAGGACATTGACTTGCTGATCATCCTTACTGCGTTATCAAACCAACGTGAAATTTTTTACAATAAATTGTGGAAGAGGCAAAGCATTAGATGTCATGTATTCCAGCATCGCTTCTTCAAAATCCTCTTTGAAACCAGAGCTTTCCCTCTTCATCCATGCCTTTAGTGGTTGTGTCTCAACATCCTGGTTCTTCATTTTTCTCGACACCAACTCTTCACCTGACGAGATAGTAGCAGCAAGAGAGCGAGTCATAATTGCTCTATACGGATGCAACCCCAACACCTATAACCTTGACGAGATGCAGTACCAACTACTCGCCAGGGCTGCGAAGAAAACCAGCTTCAATCTAGCCAGATTACCTCCTACACGAGACTCTGCTCGATTTCACTCCTTGCGGACATATCATCAGGTAAAAATTTGTCCTTGCATCAGTAATGCACATTACATATCATTCATCATTTTCTATTCTCATGTACAATCTTCTTACGGGTACAGGCGTAGTTGAGAGTCACACTGAACCCTCTCTCCTTGGGGTGGATATCAACGCCACAAGGCCTCAACCCCAAAATGATTTCCAGAAATGCAGCCCCACAACACCTTTTGCGGATGATTTCTTGCGGCTGCACGAAGGGTTGTGGGAACGCGTGCAGCTGCAGGAAGGCATGTTTAAAATGCTCATCAGTCTGCAGCCACTGCAGCGGTGCCTCTTGTGACAATATACCTAATGTTGCAGTAGTAGAAATCCCAGATTGCGACGATCTCTCCAATGTCGAAATGGAGGATGACTTGTAGGCACAAGACGTCAACGATTCATCACCAGCCCCTGATGGGGATATGCCATCCCAATACGTTGATCCAGATAAGGAAGAACCTCAACCGGGACCTTCCAAGAGGGCTAAATTAGTTTAATTTTTTGATTTTGAATATTACTCATTTTCCTAACAAATAAACTTATTAACTTTTGTTGTACTTATCTTTTTTACTTCAGTATTCGGAGCTTAGCTTAAACATCATCGTTCACACTTCTCATTTTCTTTTTTAACATCCCATCATAAAAGTACAGGGCTTCGATAGCATATTCAGGTTCAAAATTCATTTAGAACGACAGAATTGCAAAAAATTGCGAAGTTCGAAAAAAAATGATAAATTTTAAAAGGCTTAATCTCGGAAACTATTGGGTCTACAGAGACAGTTTTAGTTTCATATTGTAGCAAATTTAAACTACTTTAAAAACGTTTTAAGAAAGTTTAAAGAAAAAACTAGTCCTTTAGGGTTATAATCGACAAAATTTGAAAAAATACCGATTTTTTCGCGGTTTTTCGATTTTAGTTCGTCACAAACTTGGATTATTCATTAGGCCAACATCATAAAAAAGTCTGCAAAAAATCAGAACTACCGGAGTTGAAGCATACTGTGATGTATAAAATTACTGGACTACTGTTGTATTCAAATAAGGTTAACTCTAAAAGGGTATTGTAAATCAAGCACGGAACATACCCACACCAGATTGCCCTATTAAGGCTTGCATTTTCTGGACTGACCACGACCTGATCACGCCCTGACTGTATTCATGCTTTCCCCAACTAATTTCTTCTCGAGATATAAGTTCTCGATTGAATTGATGGAAATTTTGGTCAATTTAAAAATCTAGTATCAACAAAGTACAACTTTTTTATCTCCACATACTAACGAAGTACTCAACGATATTTCAATCAATACGTAAGAGGAGCAAATAGGGAAGGTGAAAACATTAAATTGCTTACTTTACTAATTAATTTCTTATAGTCCTTGGCCAACGCCGATTTCATTTGATGATTACCAAATATTTTATGCTTCTTGAGGCGCCTGTCCTTGACGAGTCCAAAAACCTTTGTTCTACCATTTTCCTCGATTCGACCGCTCTTTTGTTCAGCAAGATCCGAAAAATACCGATTGCCCGGAATCTTGTAAATTTGCTACCGCATTTTTTTTTAACCATGGCGGCTGGAAATTTGTTTTAGAACACGAGTGACGAGAGTAACCTTGTTCGACAAAAATGTGGCTGCTATTGTCGAGTCCGACAATTAACATTTTGGCATTGTTTGGGTTTTCGGTTTCGACAATAGTAGACACATCTTTGTCGGACAAGGTTACCCTCGTGTTCTAAAACAAATTTCCATCCGCCATAGTTAAAAAAAAATTGTGGTAGCAAATTGACAAGATCCCAGGCAATCGGCATTTTCGGATATTGCCGAATGAAAAAGTGGCCGAAACGACAAAAATGGCAGAACAAAGGATTTCGGACTCATCAAGAACAGGCGCCTCACGAAGTATAAAATATGTAGTAATCATCAAATGAAATCGCCATAGGCCCAGGGACTATCATGAGTGCTATTACTACAAACAGCAATCCGCTCTCTCGATACGTAAGAGATCCAATGGCTGGTTTAGAGTCTGTGAGCATTCCTACAGATCTCTTGCTCAGCTGCTATTTTTTCATTTGCTGGATTGTGAGTGATTTAATCACAGCCATTGTGTATTACCATTACGAATTTGATCTTTTTTAATTTTATTATGCAGTTGTGCTTAATAAACTCAACTCTATTATGTAGACTGGAGTATGATAACGTAGTGTAGTACAGTCACTGATTCATGTAGTTTGTATTTCCTCTCATATCACAATTTTACCGATCACCCATGGTTCACAACAATTTCTCGTTCATCCGTAATCCATAGTCATATTTTCATATACTTCCCGTTATGTAAATTTGTTCTTAGCATAAAACAATTAACAATAATACTTCCTTTACAATCCCCTATTATTGACTCACACTGCGTTTTCACCAGCATTGCTTCACCATACTGCATGAATTCTCCGGACACTAACCGTAATTGCCCTAAATGTTTTCAAACCTTAAACAGCTGTGCATATTTGTCCAATCGTCACAATAGCAAAAAAATTATTATCCTACATTCAGTTTTGTATTCGATTTCTTATATGAGTATTTTTATCAATTTATCTTTCCGTCATAGATCTAAATTTTACTGTAATACTGTTGTACGCTATTATTTCATAACACGTAAACATCATGAAATCGGTTGAACCTACGTTTAATCCATTCTAATATAATCATATTTTTTCCCAATGCACTGGAAATAACTTATTTCGTGAAATCATCTTACAATGTTGTGTATGACAAAATAACAAACAGAGTTTTTTGTTAAAACGGGAAATGTACTAACTTTTATTAACATAACATAAATTAACATAAATTTCCTTACAACAGAAACACTTTGTCGAATTTTTCAATATTAAAAAATACTATAAAAGAGATGACTATACTATCTCTTATCTCTTAGTTCTATTATTCCGATTGGAATTCATTGTGTGTTTGACATCTCTCGATTTGTGTCGATTTGGTATAATCGCGATTGTTTTTGTTTGTGATTTTCAACCAATTATCTTGTAATGGCTAGTTAGTTTTAAAGTTTTTTAAATTTGTGCATTTAGTAATAATAATAATAATAATAATAATATGTTTATTTAAACATTTAAAATTTTACATTGAAAATTTTACAATAATATATTCAATAGAAAAAAAACAAAAACATTAGTGACAATAGCAAAAAGCCGTCTGTCAGGTTGGCGATTATAACAGGTTTGAATTAACATATATTAAGTAAGTAAAACTATTTTTAAATAAGTATTTTCCTTAATTATATCTCTAAAAGTTAGATATCCTAATACTAAGGTTCACGTTAAACACATCACATAATTTACCCATTTATTTTATTTATTTAAAAAAAAAAAACATTTACACAGATTATTACTTATATCAAACTTTACTGTTAAGCATTATATTCGTTAATTAAAATTAATCGGTATTTAGTTGATTTTTCCAAATAGTAGCAAAGCTTATCGAAATTTTTACCATTTAAATATTCTAAAAATTCTAATTTTGTAAGATAAAAATTACCAAAAAATTCCTTTCTATAATTCTTAAAGATCGGACATTCTGCAACAAAGTGAAAGGTGTTTTCGACTGCATCGAGATTACATAATGAACATAAACTGTTTGTGTTTCTTTGCCATGGCCGTGCATTTAGATTCAGTAGTCCTCCTCTTGCTTTAAATATCGACATAATCTTCCAGACTGAATTATTATTAGATAAATATTTCGGGAACGTTTCGTAATCTAAACCACAGTATTCGTCGTGGAGCGTAGAACTACGGGCTGAATTAATATTCTGCTCTTTGTGCATGACTGATAGCCTTTCAACTAATCGCAAGCAGTTTTCTTTCCAACATCTGATATTAATATCGCTTACGTTGAAGTTAAAAGAAACACTACAGTCAGCTGCTAATTTTTCCCATTGAGGTACCCAGAAAGATTTATTTTTTATTGTTTCAAGTGCTAGGTATTTTGGCAACCTCTTATCATCATACTGCAGAATTTTTAAAACATAGTCAAAATGTAGTTTCAAAGTGAAAAGGGCCATTTTTGACAACCCAAACTCTATCTCTAACATATAGTTAGGGGTATTTTGTGGTAAATTGAACACTTTTTTTATGAAATACCTTTGCAATCGCTCCACTTCTTCTTAATCTGAGTAACCCCAAACTTGACAACCATAGCACAACACTGCTCTGGAGACTGCTTCAAATACTTTCATTTTACCTGATACCGATACTTCCTTTTGACACACATAGTTACTCCATGCCGCGTTTATTCCTATTTTTGCAGACCTAAGCCTGGAATTAAGATGTGCGTGGAACGACAATTTGGGCGTTAGTTCAATCCCGAGATATTTATACGTCTTAACTACTTCTATATTTTCATTTTGGTACGTCCAATTCTCTTTTGTAGATCTTTTGCCTCCCTTACAGAAAATCATAATTTTTGACTTTTCAAGATTAACAATCAGGTTCCAGCGATCACAATATTCTTCCAGGCGTTTTATCATTTTTTGAAGCTTTTCTGGTGAGTCTGCTAAGAGAACAATATCATCCGCATACATTAATAGCCTTATAATGCGGTTGCTTACGACAATTCCACCTCCAAGAAATTCGAATAAGTCGTTCAGAAAAAGAGAAAATAGTAAGGGACTAAGCAGACAACCTTGTTTTACACCCATGTTAGTTATAAACCAGTCAGATATAGTTTTTCCGTTCCAAATAGCTGCTTTCGTATCTAAATATAAGAGTTTTAACATATCTATGAACTTGTTGGATACTCCTAGGCACACTAGTTTATAGAATAAGGCTTCTCTGATAATGCAGTCAAACGCTGCTTTAAAATCAACGAAGAATGCGTATATCTTCTTTTTCTTTTTTGTGGTTTTAAGCTTTACGATACTAGTAAGTGAAAATATGCTGTCAACAGTTGAATACCCTTTTCTAAATCCAGACTGATATTCGTTTAAGATGTCAAATACGTTTGTCCATTCCTCAAGCCTATTCAAAAGAATCCCAACAAAAATTTTTACAATCGTGTTCATGAACGATATTCCCCTGTAATTTTTTGGATTATTTGGGTCACCTTTCTTAAATAGAGGGAAGACTACAGACTTTCTGAACATATCCGGCATAACTCCTTCATTATAAATTTGGTTAAATGCTTCTACAACTCGGTTTAAAAAAGAAGCTGGAGCATTTTTGAAAAACTCATATGGGATCCTATCTTCACCAGGAGCTTTTCCATCTTTAGATTTTTTCAGAACCACTAGCATTTCGTGAATGTTTAGAGGTCCATCTAAAATTGGAGATACTGCATATGGTTCCGCGTACAAAGTAAGTCTAGCAGTTTTTGGTGGATTAAGAAGACTTTCAAAATATCTCTGAAAGTCATGCATACTGATATTATTCCCACATATAAATTTCTTATTTCGGAGCTCGCGTAGGGCAACCCCCCATTCTTTAGCATCTTTAATATTTCCTAATCTCTCCGCAAGGCGACTGTAGTAAAGTTTTGATTTTTTTGAACATAGTGTCTTGAATTCAGAATTTGCTTGGAGGTATAATTTTCTTACATATGTTGAATTATTTCTACGTAGTAAATTTAATAATTTAAATGACTTTTTCCTAGCTTTATAGCAATCATTATCAAACCACTTGCTCTTATATTCAACTGATTTGTATTTGTGGGTCCGCCTATTGCCAGCTGCTTGATAAATCATGTTTATTAGTGAATCTAGACTAACCAAATTCCCATCGTGTGCCGATACTAAATCATCTAGTTTGTGTATATAAGATTCCAAGTTTTCATTTTTCCATATTAATTTGGGTAATAGTTCTAAAGGTTTTTCGGAAGAAGCCGTACTATTTCCTTTGATAGATAAAACAATAGGTAAATGGTCAGAGAAATTTTCATTTCCCACTTCGAAATTTTGCACTAGTTCCAGTGCGTCAATTGATACACAACATATGTCATTTACGGACGTCCCCATTTTTCCTATAAAACTAAGTTCCCCAGTGAAATCACCTACAGTTCTGCCATTTAGTACAATCCCTCCTACATCACTCATATGATCTAAAAACTTTTTTCCTTTTGAATCAACTGTTGAATCCTTTGATGAGCGAATTTCTTTAATTACCGGAAATAAACTACATAGACTGTCATCAAGTGTTTGGAGACTACCGATTCTAATGTTTAGATCACCAATAATTATAAATTGTTTTAAAATTTCGAGTAGCTGTTGCAGGTTTTTAAAATCAACTTCCCATTTGTTACAGTTAAGGTATGTTGGTAAAAAATGAAACCATAAATTATTTAACTTAACTTTTAATACTATAGAATTATTAATATTTTCAAATTTCATATGATAAACTTCTGCGGTACTCTTTCGGAAACCAAATAAACACCCCCCGCTTGCTCTCCCGAAGTTACTTTGCTTAACAGCACCAATCCAATATAATTCATAATTTGAAAAGTAATGTGTATATGTTTTAAATTTATCTTCTGTAATCCATGTCTCAAATAAAAAAAAGATATCGTGAAGATTCACAAAATTGAAAAAACTTAACATTAAAAATTTATTTGATGGACCATTAACATTATACGCTAAAACTTTTAATTCATCTAAAACTAATTTTGGACAGACGGCATTTATTTGCTATTTATTTCGACTATTTTTGCTATTGAAGTTACTTAGAAAATTAGAAAAATCAAAATTTAACATTTCGTTAAGCTTTTTTATACCATTTTCATTGTTGCGAGTAGTAAGTATACCATCTTCTGATATGAGAAATTCCACATCATCTATGTAGAGTTGATCTCCAAATATTTTGACGTTTATATCTTTGTTCACAGTATGAATTTGTTTTCGCAGAGCAAATAAATATGACCTCTTTTTGCAAAAACCTTTTATAAAGTCACGGTTCACTGACATTTGTGTGCCTTTCAATTTTTTGCCATTGGACAATATCCTGTTAACATCAATATGTGATCCCAATTCCACGAAGATCATATTTTCATTCTTTCCCATATAATACGCCCGAACTACAGTAATCATTTCTAATCCCATTATATTTTTACAGAAATTTATTACCTGTTCTTGTGGATCTTTTCCCTCTTTGGGTATTCCTCTGAAAATTAGATTTCTGCGCCGATTTTCGTTATCTTTTCTCTCTAACATATGCATAAATGTGATTTCTCTCGCCTCAGATGCTTTTTCTCTCACCTCCAGTTGCAATACTTTAGACTTCAGTTGATTGCATTGCTCTTGTAATGAACTGCATTGGTTTTGTAATGTACTTATCTCCTTTTTTAAATCATCTTTTGTGGCTAAATGTTCGAGTTTCTTATCCAGCAGTTTGCTGAAAGCTAACATTAGCTCGTCAAAGCTCATTTTACCAACTTCCATTGCCATTACTGATTGTTGAAGTTTTTTTGCTTCAGGTGCTGCTTCCGGAGATATCGATTCTATTTTCCTTTTATTGCTTTCGATGTCATTGTTCATTTGGGTGGTCAAACTGTATCGGTTGGAAATTCACTTTTTATTTTTATAAAAAATGATAACAAAAATTTAATTTTTATTCGAAACGAAACAATAACAATAGAAAAGCAATAAAAACAACAGTGATGGTATTCCCGTTTTATATGCAAAATTCTGTCACTTTCAATATTATATTGCAGATAACTCTCTAATTAAACATTTTTTTGACACGAGACTTACAATATTATGTAGTTTTTATTACTATTTATCACTGGATTCTAATATTTTTGTTAAACGTGCAAAATAACTATTTAATTTTAATTTTTTCTTTTAGAGATGTTTTAACACACATCTACTTTGATTTAGCTACAGTGCCAACCCCCCTAAATTTGTGCATTTAGTATGAGTCGTGTTAATTTATTTTTGTTTGGCCATTAGTTTTTTTTTAAAAGTAGATTCATTAAAATAAAACAAAAAAAATGATTTATCTGTTTGTGTCACTTAACCAAAATCAAACGTAATAATAAAACAAAAAAAATTCTATATGTGTGTGTTGTAACCAAAATTAACAGTAACCGCGCTCTCTTAGCGCAATTTTTTTATAAAAATATTAATAGTCTCATTTGTGGTTTTCAAAACAAAAACCAAATCGTGTTATAATTAAAATGCATATCGAATAATAATCTGTTTTTAAGTACACACGTAAAATTAAAAATGTTAAATTAAAATAAAAAGAAAAAATTTTAAACCGTTTTGTGTTGTATTGAAAATAAAATTTATTCTATTTTTGTGATTTTGATTGCTACTTTGTGTGATTGCAATTAGAGCTTGTCCTTCAAAGTCGGATTTAGTACAAAATCAGTTCAAAATTTTTATGCTCTTACTACCGTATTACAACAGTATTTCAACGCAACATTAATATAAAATTTGTGCTATTACTACCGTATATTATTTCACCGCATCATTTGTATCAAAGTTTTGCTGTTACTACTGTATATTATTTCAACGCAACCTTTATGTACAATTTTGCGGTTAGTACTGTGTTTCAAACGGGTTTCAACGCAACATTTGTATCAAAGTACTGCTGTTACTACCGTATATTATTGCAACTCAACATTTATATCAAATTTTTGCTGTTGTTATCGTATATTTGACATATTTCAACTCAACATTTATATAAAATTTTTTTTGCTGTTGCTATCGTATATTTTACCTATTTCAACTGATATCCAATTTTGGTGTGATTACAACTGAAGTTCAACTCAACATTGATATACACCTTTCTTGTGTTATTACAACCGAATTGCAAATCAGCATTCAAGTATTATTTATGCAAGTTCAACCGTAGTACTTTACCTGTTGGATTATTCGTCGCTGATGGAGGGCTAAGGCCGTACGTCTTGGAAACCGGGAGGATTTAAACATGGGGTGAGTGAACTTGATTTATTTTATTTAATTTTTTTTTCATAGAGGTGTGAATGCGTGTGAAAGGGTGTGCTAGTGATTGAATGGGGGCTTGCCTGTCGATGCGTGTGTGTGTGTGAGCTGCCGATGCATGTAGTCTGAATTGGAAGTGATGCTAATCAAAATATTTTTTTTTTCTCCGAGGTAACGTCTCGTTTTCCAAATACCTTTTCTTTTATTATATTACCTAAATTTATGAATTTATATTTTTAAGTAAGTCAAAAATCATGTTTTAGGTTTATTAATTCTATAATACATTAACCAACTGTAAACTACAGGTATTGAAACAAACTGGTTTGGGCATGTTTTTTTTTTCAACTTCCAAATCAAATAATAATTTTTTTTTTGAGCTGTAAATATTTTTTTTTGGGGGAATTACGTATGGTTTTATAAATTTTTAAAAATGATATTAATAAAGAAAAAGGAAAATAATTAATAAGACTTTCAATATAGCGTGTGACGCTCTCCTGTGCTCGAAGAGTTGATTCTCGGTTTACCAGCAATGGCAGTGGTGTACAAGCTGCATCAGATTGATCAGCTGGCAACAATACAACCTATGTTTGATTACTACCATATGTGATACTTGCTGTGGATCTTAGAGCTTAATTGTCTTGCTTCGCAACCTGAGTGTGTGGGTGAATGTTAGCATGTATGAAGCGTGAGTGTGTGGGCGTATGGGAATGATTGCGTGGGTTGGACGCGCTGATCGTGGTTGTTTCGCAAAAGGGGTCGTCAGAGTCTCCTGTTTTCACTTGTATCTTTTTTCCATTTCTGTATATTTTCGTAAATTGCGTACATTTCTGTATTTGTGTTGAAGCAGCAGGTAAAAATCTATCAAATCCACGATGGCTGAGCATTAGTCGTTACGGCGTTAAATTACTCTAGGTACGCATCCTGCTATGCCATTCTCATTGGTTCGCCAATGAGAAAGCTCTTCATTACAACTCGTTAATAAACTCACTTAATAAACTCTGCTATTTTATCGTGATAAATACAATAACCAACAGTTTATTAATAAACCAAAAACTCTATAATTGACAATCTAAAATTTGTCCGCACGAAAAAGCTTAATCATACGTTTGCCTTTAATTACTTAGAAGAATCCCCATACTGGATGACCGTTAAACTATTTCCTTTCGCAAAATCTATAACTTTCTGTTATATAATTCATAAAAATTACTTAATTTTTTTTTAAATAATTACACTTGTACAATAATAATGTTATTTTGCTTTTGTAATTTAAAAAAAAATTTCATTTCTCCAAAAAATTATATCTAATTATGAATTTAAATTGCTAATAATTTTTACATTTGAACAAACATAAGTACTTGAGTTGAAGAATATGTGATGTAAGAAAGAAATGTATGTTCGTAATATTTATGTAATATAATTTTATTGTTATTCTATTTAATCCAAATAGTGAGTCCAATCGAAAAATTATTAAAATTTTTGAGATGATTCAATACTTTAAAATATATCCGTTAAGGTGGTTTTAATTATTTAATTCGACCACATAACATCCCCGTAAAATTATAATTATTTTTGTTTTAGTTTTTTGTGAAATTCGGATATGGCATCTAATTTAATGTGTAATATTTTAACTGTAACTAATCGTAATAAATAATATAAGAATTTTTTTGAAATGGTTGACTAATCACTAAGTAATATATATTTTTCTAATCTAAATTTACGAGTGAATAATTGCATTAATATCGATTAATTATGAAGTGTGAAAAGAATTAATTTGTCATTTCGAATAAGTAGCCAGGACAAATTGAAGGATTGCAATCCAACATTAGCAATAAAATTAATCGTTAACGATATAATAATTTCTTTGTTCACTTTGTAAATTCCCCATCAACGAGTATAAACATCATTAATCAAATAAAATTTTCTAATTTATTTTGATCAAGGTGTATTTAAATTTATTCAAATTTGATGTATTACTTTTTATTCTTTCTTAGATGTGATGAAGATGCTAATGTGCTTGATTTTATGTATAACAAATTGTAAAAAAAAAGTGTAAGAGAAAGTAAAATTTTTTAAAACAATTTTACAAGATAATCGTTAACTAATTTTTATATCTTCAAAAACGATCAAATTATTTAATTTGTTGGTTAAATAATTGCAATGAAATGAAAATAAAAGTTGGTTCGATGGTATAAATGTTGTCCGCTTGATGGCGTATTGTCGCTTGATGGCGTATTGTCGCTTGAAAGTTGAGGTATTTGTTAAAAATACTTACAACGGAAAAAGAGCTTTATTTGTTAATTTTCCGTTGCCTCGAGATATTGTTACAATTTAGTTCATTTAACACAAAGAAATTCACAGAATGTATTATTTTTTTTGTATAATTAAAATTTACACATAAATGCATAAAATTTACTATTTTGAATTAACCTTGAACAATTAATTTTTTTTTATAATAAATTAAACATGAAATTATATCGAATTTTTAATGTCTAAGTTTGGCGTTGTGGGAAAATTTTGTTTGGTAGATTACTTGTTTTAGATAAAAGTTTGGACAATTAAGTTTGATATATTATTTTAACGTAAAATTTTATTGGAATGTAAATTTCAGAAGTCTAAATTTTATTAGACAGCAATTTCAAAACCATGTTATATAAAAAAAAATTGGGTCATACCTTGATGTATATATGTACATATGTATTAAACTGTTTGGGGTCAAATGGAAATCGACCATCAACTTTCGACTTCATTAGTTGACACAAAATTGTTTGATTTAAAGTCAACTGTTAATATCACTCTATATAGCACTGGTTTAAAGGCGACATTTGTTTCGCGCTCACATGTCCGGTCATACCTTAAACAAAATTTTCTTTGTGTAAACTCGCAACATCGGCACCTTACTGTAGAACAGTAATCGAGGAAATATTTTCTGATTCTTTTGAAATACTTATCTGTGGCAATAACTTCCAGTTCCATTAAAAAAATAAACGAATCAGATTTTCACCTGTAATCAAAATAGAACAAATAATTTTGAGATAAAACAAATAAGCTGTTAATACACTGAGGCTTAAAACTACTCTACACTGCTCTACTCTACATTGCTCTGCCTACACTGCTCTGCTCTGCTATACACTACTCTGCTCTACATACTACTTTGGTCTACTCTATAGCACATTTAGCAATAATTGGTGACCATCCGACTAAGAGCACAGCGAATAAAACAATTCTTCTATTTTGTTCCAGGGTTTTTCTGTGACAACTTTCTCATTTATAATCGCGGCACAACACCCTGTTACAGTTACATTCACCGCAACGGCTTTTCTAAATAGCTGCCGTCGACCAGTCTATTCCGCTAATACCTTCACGGTAACGCATGAGCAGCTTGATAAGATATTGGACGCTCGGATGGAAACTGCATTTACCATAATGCAACTTCATCAAACATCTCCTCCTCCATTTACACCCTCTACCCTAAAACCACTACATGCTAGTTCAGATGAGGTACCTCTTCCAGCATCCGACTGATGATCCCAAATTAACGCCATTACCCCCAAAATTGCTTCTTTTTGGTATAATAAATCAGAACATTGGTTTATCATGCTTGAAGTTTTTCTTCCTGGACAACATTAAGTTCCAGCAGGATACAGTTATGTACTTGGTGTAATAACGCCGAACCTTGCTACACTGGTTAAAGACATTTTCCTCCTGTAACGCCTGCAAGCTGCTGGGGTAATTGTGTGTTGTGAGAAAATCAAATACAATAACATCACTGACACAGTTGGTTTCACCGCATGCACAGTATTAATATTTCTTTTAGGAAAACAAGTTGTGTTGTTGCTTGTATATTTTTTTTATGGAAACGACGCTCAATAATATTTTTTTTTTGAGGGAAACAAGTTGTGAAGAAAGTGACAGAATGACATTCAGTTTTTTTATTGTGATGACGAGGATATTGGAATTTTCGTTTGATTGGTTGTGTTTGGAAAGGTTTATGAAGCGGTGAATAGAGAGCGGTTTGGAGAGTTTATGTTTGGAGAAAAATTCAGAAGAGAGCTGTAGGTGAGTCGATGTGATGAACTGAGTGAACTAGCAAAAGTTAGAAAGTTTTTGGCGTTGGAGACGTACACATCAGAAGCAGTAGTGACAACTGAGTATTATTGGTGGCTATTTTTTTTTTAATTGTGTGTGATTAAATGCATACAGGCAAAATTATTTTAAGTTAGTGTAACAGTGTAATTAATGCCTGGTGGCGAGTCGGCCACTGTCTTTTTTGTTGTTTTCTTTTTTAGAAGCCGTATGGTTTGGGTGTGGTACGCTGATTAATTGATACACATATACACCAAAACACCATCATACGTCACATCCGGAATATAATGGGCATTCATTTTATAGGCCGTATCGAATGTTTGATCTATTACAATACTTGCCTATGGTGCTGACATCATATACACCTGTAAAGTCATACGTTTCACCACATGTTTTTCTATATATGTACCAATTACTCATCTGTTGAGCTGATTTGATATTAGTTCGTAAAGTCAACCGTTTCATCAAGAATTTCATACGCATCAATTAATGGCTCATTGAGCCGATTTAATATTTAACTGAAGGTCATTCGTTTCACCAAGTATTTTACATACAACTAATTAATTGTTTATTGTGCCGATTTGGTATTCATCAGTAAAGTCTAACGTCTCTTCAAACATTTTATATACCACAACTAATTTGATATTGAGCTGACATAGTATGCATCCGTAAAGTTGTACCTTCCTTCAAATGTTTTATATACAACAAATTAATTGTTTATTGTGCTGATTGGATATATATCTGCATTCGTCCCTTCCAATATTCATCAGTGCAGTCAAGCGTCGCATCAAGAATTTTACTTACAACTAATTAACTGTTTATTGTGCTGATTTTATAATCGTCCATGAAGTCTAACATCTTGTCCAGATATTTTATATACATCAATTACTGGTTTATTATGCTGATTTGACAATCATCAGTAAAGTTTAACGTCATATCCAGATATTTTAAATACATCAATTAATGGTTTATTATGCTGATTGGATATTCATCTCGCTGAATTATAAATTACTCAGCTTCCCATCGAGATCCAGAAAGGGTTCGTAAATATAATATATGATAAGCAATTTTTTGTAATTCTATTTCTTTGAATATATCCGTCCTGGATATTATTAAATATATGTATGATGAATTGGAATGTTTTGAATTTTCATATTGTTCTTAAACAGTCGTGTGAAATGTGTTAGTTTTTTTGTGAATGATGTGGTGGGGATGGCAGAGCGATCGACGCGGGTTACAAGGATGATTGCTGCGTGATGCATCGGTGCTGAGCCGACCCTGTTCCACCGACTAGAGATCTACCGGAAATGTACTCAGCACAATGGTTGTAACCCGACCATTACACTCAAACCAGACGCAGCTAACCCCTATGACAAGATTAAACAGACTATTTTTTTTCATCCCGACTATCAAACAGCATTTAAGATCGATTGCGCAATGGACTCGTCGGTATGGACGCGGGGGATAAAAAACCTTCACAATTTTTCCATGATTTAACTGTTGATAAATGCAACTTTGCTAAAACCAACGTTGGCTTCATTGGACATCATCTTTAAGCGAATGTCATCAAGCCAACACTTGAACGCATTGAGGCTATAAATCGCTACGAACTCACCGAAACGGTTAAGCAACTCCGCCGTTTCTTTGGAATGATCAATTTCTACCGCAGATTCACATTACACGCCGGTGATAATCAAATCACACTCAAAAATTTTCTAAATGGGTAAAAAAATAATGACAAACGCGTCATTCAATGGTCTAAGCACGCCATTTAAACTGACCTTTGCAAGCGCCAACTCAGTGAGGCGACAACTCTTGCCCATCCCTCGCTCTCTGTCCCACTTGCCGTGATGGTCGACGCTGCCGATAAGGTACTTGGCACCGTTGTCCAACAAAAAATTAACGATTGGTGGACACCACCCAGTTTCCTTTCTGTACGGCTTAACGAGTCACAACAGAAAAACAGCGCTCATGCTCGTGAACTTCTAGAAGCTCATTTTGCTATAAAACATTTCCGGTTTCTCCTCGAAGGTCGAACCTTTACGCTCTTTAGTGATCATAAGCCTCATCTACGCTTTGTTGGAGAATCCTGCCAAAGCAAATCCTTGTCAATTTCATCATTCAGATTTCATCAGTCAATTCAGGACTGATATTCGCCAATTCTTTAGCGAGAACTCCACTTTCACTTCTCAATCTGGCTTTGCTTCTCAATTGAAACAACATTTTAATCACATTCGCCTCGCCTCACTCATGCTTTAAAACACGATTCTCTCAAAGTTTTCGTTTCCAATTTCGAGTGTTCTTCGCATCTCCAAATCACTACAACCTCCATACGAAGGTCCTTTCTCAGTCATCAGTCGCGACGAAAAAACTTTCGTGATTGACCGCAAAGGTCAACACATTAAAATTTCCATCGACAGATTAAAACCTTGCTTTAGGAAACAATCTGAAGATGACGCCACTCCAAACTCACATTCGTCGAAAAACAACTATAGAGGCGCAGACGAACCATCTTCCAATCAGGTAATTATACGTCCATTACACTCTTTTGGAAACATCCTCACCCTCCTCTTCCACCTCTGAAGAAGAGAAAAAATTCAACGCTAAGGCAAATGTTCCAACCAGTAAAGCCAATTTCTTCATGCTATGGCACAATAATTTTTTCTGCATATCGTCTCATCTTCGACAAAACTAGATGGGGAGCATGTGGCAATAACTTCCAGTTCCATTAAAAAACTAAACGAAGCAGATTTTCACTTGTAATCAAAACCGAACAAATAATTTTGAAATAAAACAAATAAACTGTTAATACACTGAGGCTTAATACTACTCGACACTGCTCTACATTGCTCTGCTCTACACCGCTATTCTATACACTGGTCTAATCTACACTGCTCTGTTTTACACTACTTTGCTCTACACTGTTTTGCTCTACTCTGTAGCCCATTTAGTTTTATATCTGACAACATTTATGTTATTTTAATTTAAATACTAGCAAACGGATATATTTCCAATAACATGTTTGTAATATAAAGTAATACAAATTTAAAGACAAAAATATAAAAAATTATAATAAAAATTTTAAATTTAGTTAGCGAAAACCACATGTTCTCAATCTGCATTAATAATTTTAACAAACTAAATTTAATATCACACTTTAAATTAAATTACACAACACTGTTCACAGTAATCTCGAATTCAACATTTAAAAATCTAATACCTACAGATCATAACTAAATTGGCCTTACTGTGGTCAACACTTTTCAAGATTTCAACCGTTTAACTTCTGCAAATGACCTAACTCAACGTTCGCTACAATACAATACAATAAAGTCAACATCGACATATTAAAACCTTACTTTAGGTCACAATCTGAAAACAGTTAGACTCAAACTCTATTGCACTATAACACAACTCTCAGTCACACAGTCAAAACACTATCTCCGGCAGACAATCTCTAATCTACTTTTTCTGGTTCACTTATTCACTTGCAATCCTTCCGCTGCAACTACTCGATCAGGTCGAACTACTAAAAATAACATTTCTTCCTTCCATTTTTCTTTATATTGTTCCATGTTCGATGGCACTAATGGGAGAGTGTTGTGGTGAAGGAAAAAAATTATTATCGAAAATAACGAATAAACCTATAATATAAAATCATACTAGATATTGACCAAAATATTAGCGTATAGAAATGAAAACTGAGTAGTGGGTACTTCCAATTGTTTAATCCGATCAACTTTCGAGAGAAAGATCATCTGTATAAAGCTGCTCAAAATTATTGAACTCATAGCAAACGTTATAATCGGTTTCATTTAGTCTTATGGCTTAGCTTCATAAAAAAATATTCATCGCGAGAAAGGATAACAAATGTTACAACATACAACATCAGGTGCTCGGCGGTGGGGTAGACTTTAGCGAAACAATCTTTTCTGCTTATTCATTTTTTGTTAAATTTTTTTTGTTGTAAATCAAAAATTTATTACAAAAAAAAAACATTTACACCAAAAATAACATTAATAATTGTCGAAATATAATCAAAACCAAAACTTGGCAATATTAAAGCGTAGGTGTCGTAAGTTCGAACAAAAACTTTTTTTTATGGATATTAATCGTTATAACCTATTAAGTCATTATAGTTGAACCATGAAACAATATATTTCATTTTATATTTTTTAATCGAATAACTAATATAATAAAAAAATTAATTAATATTATAACTTTTGAAATTAAAAAATAAAAGTGCAGGTGGGACCCTTTAGACCTGTCAGTAAAACATATTTCGTGATTTCTTTAACAAAAACAAACAACAAAAAAATATGTAACAAATTTTTTAAGACAAAAAGATTGATTTCAGTCGTGACGGTTTCTTATATAATTATATTTTTGTTTTTATTTATCCAAAAACATTTGTTAAGAAATACTAGTTAAAAACGTTGTTAACAAATTTTATTATTTGAGCAACAACGTTTTACGTAAAATGTTTAAATTTATTATTGGACACGAATTAGTATCGAAATATGTTGATTTTATTGGTTCAGTTTAATTTGATCTATAATAAAATCGTTTAAACTCAAATTAAAAAATTGTTAACAATATTCTGATAATGTCCATGCTAATTTTTTGGCAATGAAAATAATTCTTATATTTTTTTATCCAGTGTATTATCTTACTTATAAGTTATAAGTTATAAGTAGACTCGACTGGAAATATGTACAATAAAAAATAATTTAATTCATTATTATTTTATTGTATTTACTTTCTGTTTCTATTTAAATCCAAATAAATAAATAATAACAAAAAAAAAACGAAAGCCAATTTCATGATTTAAGACGCGTGCTGTTTGGTATTTGATCATTTAAGATGATTTGATTGTTGATGGTTTTATTATTTGATTTTATTGTTCTGATACTTAATGTATTCAATGATTTAACTAAATACAATAGATTAAGATTATTGTCGCTTTATATTATTTGTGTTATTTTTATTTGAAAATCGTGTTTGAAACGAATGGATTCGTCTTTTGCAGTCGACTGTGTTAACATTTCAAGTGCTATTGGAGCTTATTAAGGTGACAAAAGTGATTAATTTTCGAGGAACTCATTTTACAGTTCAGAAAATAATATTTTTTTAGCAAGAAGAAAACAAAATTTAAAACAGTAAATAGGAAAACATAAATTTTGCGAAAAAAATCTAACAAGTCTTTACCTGCGATATCAGCGCCATTTTTGAAAATTTTATTTTTCAATATTTTCAACAGTGTAAGTAATAAATGTGCTATGTATTTTTTTATTTGTTAGTTTTTTAACTGTCCAACGCACATGAAACAGTTGCTATCAGGTGAGTCGTTTTCTTTTAATTTGATTTCAAAGTTTTCCTGCGCTTAAATTTTCTGAAATCTTTCGAGCCACCCTGTTCCCAAATCGAACACGTTTTTTATCTAAAAACAAAAACGCGTATTCTTTAGTTCCTCTTTACTCCTTGTTTGCCTCGATCAAACATAGTCCGGATCAAATTTCGACGTTTTGGGTCGTATAGAACGCGAACTGCATCAAGTACTAATTAAGTAAACGACAACAGTGATACTTTTGTTTTTAATTTCTGTCAAATAGTTCGAATTTTAAAAAATAAAATCATATTGATAACAATTGTTACTACACATTTAACAACTATATAAAATTTATAATAATTAATTATTGATAATTATATTTAATTGGTTTAATAACTAGCACAAATCAAAAAAGGTAAAATGTTTGTTTTTTAATGATTTTTTTTTGTTATTAATTTGTTCAGATTTGTATTTTATTTTTGTAGAGGGGTAGAGGTAATAATATTAATTTCATCCCCAATCCACATAATAATTCATATAATATTTTTGGTTCATTCATTTTTTAAAATTTGTTTTTTTTTTATTTATATTCAATATAAATAAAATAGATTAAGAAAAAAAAAAATACCAATTAAATGTCATATTTTCTCAAGTTTCATGAAAGTGAAAGTTCATTTCAAAGAAATATTTCTTAAATGTCATAAAGATTATTTACTTAATGTATATTTCTTTTATTATTGTTAATATTTGCATGGTTGGTTGTTTTTTTTTGTTAAATTTAATTTATTTTTATGTAAAACAATAAAGATGATTCTTGAATTTTGTAATATCGTTAACGGTATAATGTTCCGACAAGATTGACATATTCGATTGAACTTTTTATGTTTTACGGGTATCGTCGATGTTGATTTCGCGTAGGTGTGTTAAGCCGCAATTAGACTATTGCAGAACTCCGCAATATTGAATAATCACTACCTATGAAAAATTAGCGATCAAATAAGTTAGAGATCAAATAAGCTTACTTGAAAACATATTTGATCGCTAATTTTTCATATATCCGAACTGATCAGCTAGAGTTCTGATTATTTTTCATTCGTATATTTAAAAAGAAAAATTAAAAATTATATGCTAGCATATCTCATTACCACTTTTCGAAATCATTGCTTCTACGTCAACAAAATGTCTACGCAAAAACTTTATTTATAAGCGTAGCGAAGCACGCCGGGCCCTCCTAGTAAGAAAAATTTGCTGTCTCTAATAATATTTAAAAACAAAGAAAAATAATACGTTTATCCCCCCCAAAAGAATTTCATAAACTAAATTTTCTTATTTCGAAAATCATAAAAATAATAATAACTGAAAATATAAGAAAAATTTGCTGTCTCTAATAATATTTAAAAACAAAGAAAAATAATACGTTTATCCCCCCCAAAAACATTTCATAAACTAAATTTTCTTATTTTGAAAATCATAAAAATAATATTAACTGAAAATATAAGAAAAATTTGCTGTCTCTAATAATATTTAAAAACCAAGAAAAATAATACGTTTATCCCCTCCAAAAGCATTTCACAAACTAAATTTTCTTATTTCGTTTTTGTTGTTTCGTGTTTTTTTTTCTCTTAAAGCAGGCTACAGACCTTCAATCAATTTGTCAATCAATTGAAAACGAAAATAAAAGAAATAAAATTTAGGGGATTTTTACACTAAATTTTATTTCGTATGTTTTCGTTTGTTTTCGTTTTCCAAATGATTGACAAATTGATTGAAGGTCTGTAGCCTGCTTATCGTTTTTGTGAAAAAAAAAATATATACTTGGGCAATTCCATTTTCATATTGTATGTGGGAGGCTGTTGAATTCAAAAATACATTTCAATTCGTCTATAACTTTTTTATTTATGATCCGAAAAATCCCAAAAATCTGTCAAATCTAAGTTACACTAATATCAGTTAGCAGTAAAAATTTGAAATGAATCAAAATTCGAATAAAAAAGCCTTAGGCTGTACAAAGTTTTTATTTAGCGTATTAATATATAAGATTGTTGTTCATAAGGTGAGCAACAATCAACATATTCAACCGTTTCTCGACAACCTTACACAAAATAGGGGGAATACTGATTGGACAAAGTTCGTTTTTTTGAATGGATGGGACAAAGGTCCCTGCTTAAATCCTACAGGAAATGTGAACATCATCAAAACAGTATTATAAATATAAAGTACGTGTAGCTACGTGTAATATCAGGGAGGATCAGCTTAAGAAAAAAAATTGACTTCAGGGCAATCACAAGTAACAGAAAGGAAACACCTTGGCAGAAGAGCTTAGTCCATTCAAGACTAGATGCATCAAATCGCGATCAAATAATTCAGTGAGTTGAGTTCATTAAGGCTTAGATCAGCTGACATATTTGTGGCTTTGGAAACATGGAAACACCCAGGCTCTTAAGTTAGCCCTACAACTCCATAGAGGAGAGCAGATTCGAACTCGCAGGCGCCTAGATAGATTTTTAGATTTTAAATGGTAGGAAACCAGGGTTTGCTGGATAAACTTCTGATATGCCTTTTAAGATGGGCATGGCAGAAAAGTCAGTTTGACTTAAATCGGGTCTAGAGTAAATCCAAGACGTTACTTGGACAATGTCGAGGGCAAAATAACTGTCGGCAGGGAAAGATTTCAGGAGTTAAACGGAGATGAAAACGAAATTGGAAATACCAGGACACCAAAACTGAATATACAACGCTGTACTAGACGTGTATCGCTTACTGGAAAGAAATCTATTTAGATCGTGTTGCACTCACCCATAGCTGGGGAGTATATTGCTGAAACGCGTAGAGAGGTCTTGACGAATGTCCTTTACTTTAGTAAAATCGCAAACAAGCAAATAGATGATGTTATGTAGCCTGGGATGTGATGACGTAGTGCAGCTAGTCACCGATTTATGTAGTTTCTATTTCCTTACATATCACTGTTTTTTTTCATATATATCACGCGCAGTTCACAACAATCTTTCGTTCATCCGTAGTCTATACTCATATTTTCCGTATAGTTTCCGTTACACATATTCCCTTTTAGCACAACACCATTAACAATAATATTTTATTTTGCAATCCCCTATTATTGGTTCACACTGCGTTTTCACCAGCATTGCTTCACCATACTACATAAATTTGAATTCTCCGGGTCACTAACCGTAATTGCTCTAAATATTTTCAAACCTCCAATAGCTGTGCATATTTGCTGCAATCAGTTTTGTAATTGTCTTCAAAACATGTTGTATTTCTTATATAGGTGTTTTTATCAATTTCTCTTTCCGTTATAAATCTGAATTTTACTGTAATGTGGTTGTAAGCTATTCTTTCGTAATACGTAATCATCCTAAAATCGGTTGAACATACGTTTAATCCATTCTAATATATTAATATTTCTTCCAAATGCGTTGGAAATAACTTATTTCGTGAAATTATCTTACAATTTTATGTATTACAAAATAACAATCACTATTTTTTTTAAGCGGAAAATGTACTAACATTACTCGGTAGATTTCCCCTTCAAAAAACTTTGTAGCTCAATTTTCGATATTAAATTCCTATATAAGAGATGAATATATCGTCTTTTGGCTCTCTTAGTCTATTGCATTTTTTTCTATTGGATTGATTTTTACGTTGGTTTGACACTACCATCTTGATGAGTTGGCAGTAAAATTTTAGAGTGGTCAGAAATAAACTCAAATATTTAATGTTGTTGATTTTTTTTATAATGTGTTTTCAAAGTAATTAAGTGTTAATTTATTATCTCTGTTGTGTAAAGTTTAATGGTCTTAAGCGAAATATAGTTAGTGGATTATAAAATTGGCATCCGAACAGTTAAACTCACATGGAAATGAAGGTAATATGATCGAGAACTGTATGTATCCATCGTGCATTTACTAAACTTAACTAACAAAAGTAAACCTGTAAACAAACTAAAACTTACCATTCTGGTCTTAAACTTTTGCTTTATACTTATTCAATGGATTAAAATTTAAGCATTAAAATAATTAGATTCATGTTTATTGTTATTGTGTTGTGAACAAGTCAAAAGCGTAAAGTTAAGTTTTAGTGATATCAAATTTAATTTGTTATCGGAATAATATGCATTATAAACATGTGGTTTTCAAATCTACGTACAAAAAAACCAAAAAAAATATAATTTTAATAAAAGAAGAATTAGATGTATACACGAATATCTAACGTAATTGTACAAAAACGCAATTTATTAGCTACTAGAATTACCAAAAAATTTTTGAACAATTAAAAGTTAGAATTTGATTTAAAATTCTGGTGTCCAGGTATGTAATGTTTATCCTTTTTTTTTGCAATTTTTGTAATAAAATCAAATATATCTAAAGTGGATCATTTTCATTGCTGTGCGAAAGAAAGTAAAGCGACATTGTATTTTTTTCAAACCAATCGGAAGTGTGATTTGTGATATTTGGTTATCTTACTAGCTGGTACCACTTTGTCGGCTATAGCAGCGCAACATTGGCACACTATTTATCAGTTGGTGGCAACAATCGCCTTAGTTCTTTCGGTGATACATTCATACCATATCCATTCCATTTTATCAACAGTCGCCTTGGCTATTTCAACGCAACATTTTCGTATTTATATCATCTTTTTTTCATCAATCGCTTAGCTATTGCGGCGCAACTTTCCTGCAATATTTACACAAGATTTGCTACAGTTTTTACCAGCTATCGTCTACAGTATTTCAACGCAACTTTTATACCATATTTCTACAATATATATGCAATTCGTACCACAATCGCCTTAGTATTTGCGGCGCAACATTACTACAATAGTTATACAATTTTTTTCATCAATCGTTTAGCTATTGCGGCGCAACTTTCCTGCAATATTTATACAACATTTGCTACAGTTTTTACCAGCTATCGTCTACAGCATTTTAACGCAACTTTTATACCATACTTCTACAATAGTTATTCAATTTATCATCAATCGCTTAGCGGTGCAACATTTTCGTATCTATATCAATTTACACATCATATTAATAGCAATTTATACATCGTATTTATATCAATTTACACATCATATTAATACCAATTTATACATCGTATTAATATCAATTTATACATCGTATTTATATCAATTGGTACCTCGTATTTATATCAATTGACCATCAATCGCTTAGCTATTGCGGCGCAACTTCCTGATATCATTATTCAACTTACAATACTTTGCCTGAAGGAATTTTCACCGCTGATGAAGGGCTAAGACCTTAAGACTTTGAGGCCTGGAGGATATAATCATGGGGTGAGTGAATTTTTGTTTATTCTATTTACTTTTTCGTTTTTTTATAACGTAGAGGTGTGAATGCGCGTGAATGGGTGTACATATGAATGAATGTGGGCTGTGCCTGTCGATGCGCGTGTGCGAAATCGGGTGGTGAAGATATGCGAGACACCATAAAACAAGTACTACACGAAGAAGTCAGTTTGATTTTTGATGAATTAACTTTATAGATATATTTGTCTATTAAAACTAAAATACCACTTGCAACAATGGCGATATTGAAGAATATTTATATCCATTATCTCATTTTGTTTAACGTTTCATTCAATTGGGAAGTTACTGGTGTTTCCACCCAAACCAAAATCGAATATAACTGTGGTACAAATTCTATTAAATAATTTAAGGGGGAAGAAATTTTTATTGCAAAATATTATATACGATTTATCGATTGATACAGTTTTGATTATGTTATTTATATTACTACCTACGTTAATGAAAACCGAGTTTTTGAAAAACATATGGAAGACAATTTGTTTAGAAAATGTAGACCGTTGTTGTCATATGGCAACGAGTGGAGTTTTATGGTTTCTAATCGACAACTGGTGTCGCACATCATCATTTACATCTTGGTTCATCAGTACAGATAATAATAATATCATTTATTGGACCTTTAGGATAGTCCATATTTTTGCATGGATTTTGATCAACGGTGGTGGTATACCTATGGATGTAGCTGAACTTCTTGGATGGAAACAAGTTGTTTTCGAGTGGAATAAGCTTAATACACTGATGTCATATCAATCCCTCGAACTACGACGACTTGGTAGTACCATACGACATCCATCATTTATTGGTTTATCATTGATTGTGTGTCATTAATTTTCCTACGAATGGTACGACATTGCATCGTGTTATGAGCGTATATGTAGACCTGGTTGTTTGAATGTAAGCGTGAGTGTGTGGGTGGACGTGAGCGTGTATGCAGTGTGCGCGTGTGGGCGCATGGGAATGATTGTGGGGGTTGGACGTGCTGATCGCGGTTCTTTCGCGACAGGGGTCGCCAGACTCTCCCTTTTTCATTCGTATTTTTTTCCATTTCTGTATATTCACGTAATTTGCGTACATTTCGGTATTTGTGCTGAAGCAGCAGGTATTAAACTATCAAATCCACGATGGCTGAGCTATAGTCGTTATGGCGTTAATAATCTCTAGGTACGCCGCCTGCTATGCCGCTTCATTGGTTCGCCAATGAAGACTCTTCATTACAATGACTGCGACAAGAGCAACAGAGTGACCTAAACCAACACGAACAAAAAAAAAATAAAATAAAATAAAATAAAAAAAAAATGAAATAAAATAAAATAAAATAAAATAAAATAAAATATAATAAAATAAAATAAAATAAAATAAAATAAAATCAAAAAAAAATGAAATAAAATAAAATAAAATAAAATAAAATAAAATAAAATAAAATAAAATAAAATAAAATAAAATAAAATAAAATAAAATAAAATAAAATAAAATAAAATAAAATAAAATAAAATAAAATAAAATAAAATAAAATAAAATACAATAAAATAAAATAAAATAAAATAAAATAAAATAAAATAAAATAAAATAAAATAAAATAAAATAAAATAAAATAAAATAAAATAAAATAAAATAAAATAAAATAAAATAAAATAAAATAAAATAAAATAAAATAAAATAAAATAAAATAAAATAAAATAAAATAAAATAAAATAAAATAAAATAAAATAAAATAAAATAAAATAAAATAAAATAAAATAAAATAAAATAAAATAAAATAAAATAAAATAAAATAAAATAAAATAAAATAAAATAAAATAAAATAAAATAAAATAAAATAAAATAAAATAAAATAAAATAAAATAAAATAAAATAAAATAAAATAAAATAAAATAAAATAAAATAAAATAAAATAAAATAAAATAAAATAAAATAAAATAAAATAAAATAAAATAAAATAAAATAAAATAAAATAAAATAAAATAAAATAAAATAAAATAAAATAAAATAAAATAAAATAAAATAAAATAAAACAAAATAAAATAAAATAAAATAAAATAAAATGAAATTGAATAAATTTAAATAGAATAAAATAACAAGAACAAATAAATAATGTCAGAATTATTATTAGAATTAAGTATACATGTATTAGGATTGCCTCCTCTTTTGAATCGTTGTAAAATAAAAATAAAACAAAATATAAAGAAGAGCTTCCGCACCTGCTTCTGAGTACGACAACACAAATTTAGATGGAAGCTTCCTTTTAACATAAAGAGTCGCTCCACCTCCCCTAAAGCACAGCCTTCCATATTTATGAATTTTGTACCCGTTATTATGAACCACTGCATCAGAAACATATGATTTTAGCCAGTAATCGGAAATGTTTATGACATCAAGAAGATTCCCTTCCAGTACGACCTTGAGCTCCAGCTTAGAACTTCTAGGGGTTGTTTGAATACTTTGTTTAAGGAGTAGTGACGACGATGCATCAGATTTGTGCGAAAATGCTTTTATCGCTTGCAACTGGACCACAGATGTCACCTAATTTTCCGTCTATAGGAGCCACAGAGTAGACATCGAAACTAAGATCACTACATCAAAACAGATATATGAGTTTAACATAAAAAAAAAACAAATAATAACAATTTCAATCCAAAATCTTAGAATGTATTATCTACTATTTCTCTTGGTGTGTAATCTACTATTTCTACAATAGTATGAAAAGTCTATTTTCATGTCGATTTAGTGACGTTTCGCTAAATTATAGATTGTAGCTGCTATATTTTCATGTAATTCTTTCGGTCTGAAAGAAGTGGTTCCAAAAGTGAAATTTAGCATTTATCGACGTTTTAGGTCATGACGATTCCAAAAATGAAAAAAAATGTAACGGCCGGCAGACAGGGCCGTCACAACAGACGAAATCTACAAAACCGCTGAAGGGATTTTAAAAATTTTGGTTTCTAAAAATAGAGCCGGAAGGACGATGTGTTCGATAACCGTACTGGAAGTGTGTCAAAAAAATCGTCAAGTGTGTCAAAACAAGGAGATATGAATAGTTTTTGCTTAAAAAACGTTCGTTTTAAGTGATTACGAGTAGGAACAAAGAATGTGGAGAAATCTTAATGGTCGGGATTTGTATGTGAGATCAAAAACTATATTATTGCATTAGAAATTTGTCAAAAAAATATTGTCAAGTGTGTCAAAAGAAAGATTTTTATTTATTATTTTACCCAATTTTTTGGAAAAAAATAAAATTAATTATTTGTATGACATGAAATTTTATTATTATTATAGAGAATTATGACATTATAAATTTGTCAAAAAAATAATGTCGTGTGTGAGAAGAATGATTTTCATTTATTTTTTTAGAAAAAAATAAAATTAGTTATTTGTATGAAATGTAATGAACATTTGATTATAGAGAATTTTGTTGCATTATAAGTTTGTCAAACAAATGTTGTCAAGAGTGTCAAAATATGATTTCATTTATTTTTTAGCCAATTTTTTGGAAAAAGAAATTTAGCTGTTTATATGACGTTGTTTATACGAAACGAGCTGTTTATATGACACGCATGGCATGGACATTTTTGAATTTGTTATAGTTTTTGAAATATTTTTGGAATTTTGAAAAAAGTTTTAATTTTTGATTTTGTTTTGATATTTTTAGAATTTCGGAAAAATGTTTTATTTTTGATTTTGTTATAATTTTTGCAATATTTTTAGAATTTAGAAAAAAATAGAATTTTTGTATTTGTGAATTTTATATATATATTTTTAGACTTTTGAAAATGGACATTTTTGAATGGACATTTTTGAATTTGTTATAGTTTTTGAAATATTTTCGGAATTTTGAAAAAAGTTTTAATTTTTGATTTTGTTATAATTTTTGCAATATTTTTAGAGTTTCGGAAAAATGTTTTATTTTTGATTTTGTTATAATTTTTGCAATATTTTTAGAATTTGGAAAAAAATAGAATATTTGAATTTGTGAATTTTATATATATATTTTTAGATTTCTGAAAATGTTTCAAGTTTTGATTTTGTAAGAATTTTTGGAATATTTTTGGAATTCCGAAAAAAAGTTGTAACGGCAGGACTATTGCTCTTTTGCTCTAAAAATGATAGTTTTTATTTTCAATTATAATTTCATTAATTTTCTTAAAGGTCGCAACATTTTTAAATGCTACTGTTGAGATTTAGTTGCGTCACTCAATTTCAACAATAAACATGTTTGATTTAATGTTTTTTTTATACGTAGGAGAAATTTTTGATATTGTTGGAAAGGGAAACAGAAGCGGATAATCTGGTTGTGTACGAAAATGCAGCATAAAAAAATTATAATATAAAAATGAGAATTTTTCTAATTAATTCGATTAGTATAATTTTGAAACTTAATCAATTAATACATATTTTAAAGTCAATTTAATATTATGTATTATATTGGTTGTGTTAAGTTCAGTATAATTTTAAAAATCAAAATTATCAAAATCAATGTTTTGTTTGTTATAAGAAAAAATTTTATATGTCTAGTGTTAAGAAAAATGTTGTTTAAATTTTTATAATTGTTTAAGTTTTCTTTAAATAATATGGAAATAAAAATATCAAATTCTATTGTGGAAAAAAATATTAAAGAAAAAAATATGATTGTGTTTTTTGTTAATTTATTTTGCATAAGAACTGAGAAGTAGTGATGATGGTGTATAAAGAAGTTTATTGGTTCAAAATCCTTGTGAATTGTAATTCATTTTGATTATTGTGTGAAAAAGGAAACAAATGATAAATTAAAATACGTAGTAAAGATCCAACAACACAGTTGGTCCGGGAATCGTGAACAACGATAATTAAATTGTGGAAATGGTTATGATGAATTTCCAATTGGCTGCAGTGATGATGAATTTCCATGGGGAAAAGAATTGAATACAATTAAAATTTATACGTGGTGCATGCAGAAGTGAATGTGAGTTTACATAAAAATGGGTCGGGTATCAAAGGAAGCACAATGTATGTAGCACTGTTTCCGTGTACTCAATATATTGTACAATCAGGACTTGTTAATAAAGGGAGTCGTCACTATGAAGAAACAACATTGAAGAGCTAAACTAAATGTAAGTTATTTAAGATATTTGATTTGTATAAATTTTGATAAATTAATTTTTTTTATGTTACTAAATTAATAGTAAATTTTCTGTGAAATTGGCATGAGATTTCCAAGTGTTATTCTGTTTGTTTGTCGCTAAATTCAGTGGTTCAGTTTTTTTAATAATTTTTCAGTTATCCGGCATAAAAATATAAATAAAAATATAAATATTTTGAGAATTTTTGAAAAAATTTTTAATCTTTGATTTTGTAATAATTTTTGGAATATTTTTAGAATTTTGAATTGAGAATAATATCAAATATTTAAACTTTTTCTAAATTCCAATATAATTCTAAAAATTCTTAAAAATTCAAACTTTTTCCAAAATTCTAAAGGTATTGCAAAAATTATTACAAAATCAAAATTTGAAACTTTTTTCAAAATTCCAAAAATTATAATAAAATCAAAAATTTTTCAAAATTCTAAAAATATTGCAAAAATTGTTACAAAATCATTGTATATTTGATTTTGTAACAATTTTTGCAATATTTTTACTTTTACTTTTTTCAAAATTCCAAAAATATTTGTTATTCAAAAATGTCCATGTCCCATTTCATGTTCAATTACATTTACGTCATAAAAACAGCAAACATTTTTTTCCAAAAAATTGTCTAAAAAAATAAACAAAATCATTTTTTGACACACTGGACATTATTTTTTTGACAAACTTATAATGCCATAATTCTCTATAATAATAATAAAATTTCATCTCATACAAATAATTAATTTTATTTTTTTCCGAAAAATAGGGTGAAAAAAAGTCATCAACAATTTGGTCGTATTATTCAATGCTAAACAGTGCACTGCTGATAAATGAAAATTGTGACACGTAATTGTCATAACATAAGTAATTGTTTTAGTGAATTTACAGTTAACTAATGGTCTCTTGATTTTTTTCAGATACTGTAAACTGATTGCATTGCTAAAGAAATTGGCTGACAGATACAAGCCTAAAAAGTCGAATATTTTGGAATCGGATGATGTCATTAGATTTTTACAAGAAGCTTCTGATTACGAATATCTGTTTATGAAAGTTGTCGCAATAATGGGGTTATATGGAACAGGTCGTTCATATGAATCGTATAAGTTAAACGTGATTGTTTCACTCATTGATACCAAAACCAAGAAAGATTGGTCGTTTTGTATTCCCGACAAGGACTGTGGACTGAGTGTGTTGGAAATTGTAAAATAACACATCACCATGCGTCCCAAAAACGTGCCCCACAATAAGCTTTTCATTAACTACCGACAACAAAAGTGCACTATCCAGCCTGTTGGGATTAATACCTTTTATAGGGTACCTAAGAAAATTGCTTATTACCTGAAACTTCCAATTTCAGAAACAAATATGCTGGACATTGTTTTCGTCGTTCTGCAGCTACAATGATTGCGAACTCTTGTGCTGATTTGATCACAGTTACGCGCGTGGGTGGATGGAAATCAATATCTGTGGCAGGGACTTATATCGAAGAATCAGTAGTTACTAAGATTGACGCATCGAAGCATATACTTAATGGCACTGCAACTTCGGCCATCGGCACAATTGTCCATCAGCATAATTGTCTGTACAACACATCAGCACAATTACTCAGAAAAAAACCTCAGTTTTTGGTTCTGTTCCTAAAATCTGGTAGCGTTAACTGTTCTGGTAACGTTAACTGTTCAATTGAAGTTTTTATTAATACAAACTGTCCAAATCAGGAAATAATTATATATTTTTATTTATAAATTAATCATAATTTGCTATGTATTTAGTGTATTTAATGTAGAAAAAAAAATACTTTATCTACCCTTGCTGTTAAAGTACTGCTTTTAACTTTACCTACCCTTGATGGTAAAGTGCTATTTTCCCCTCTAATTTTAGTTGATAAAAGCACGTTTTAACAGTTGCTATAGAAAAAACAATTTTTTTTATTAAATAATTGAAATCATTTTATCACATAAAAAGCGTTAATTAAAAAAATAGATAAATAAAAAAAAATCATCAATAGCAATAGAAATTTTGTTCCGGACGGACGGGCGTCGCACTTATTTTAAAAATAAAAACACACGCGCTTTAATTTTATTTTTTGTTTTCGGGACTTGCTCTAGCCTCGTATACACGATGACAGTAAACGACTGTAAGCGACTGTCATGACTTTTGTCATGGAGTGAACGAAGAAATTGTCATGACAGTTCTGTCGCACTATCAAAATTGACTTGATAGTGCGAAACTCCTGCCGTGACAGTGACAGGAACTATCATCGTGTGAACGGAATTGTTTTGGCAGTTCATTATCATTTTTAATTTCTGTTATCAGTGGCTCATTTAGTGTTGATTCTGTAATTTTTTGCAGAAGTTTTTTATTAACATTTGCATTATTTTTCTTTAAAATTTAACCTAAAATAAAAAAACAATGCATCGCTTCTTCCTCTATTTTTCATATACAACTGTCGAGCAAGCAACCATGGGAACAGCACTGTCACATTGCATAGCAGTTGAATTGTCATGGCCGTACTACCGCGGTAGTTTACTGTCATCGTGTATACGAAGCTTTAAGATAATACAAGAATGTACGAAAAAACTTTTTGTGAGCTAAAAAAAATTAAATAAACGATTTTGTTGGAAGATAGTAATTTGATAAAAATAAATAGAATATAAATATACGCGCATATAATACGTTTTGCGATTTCATTTTCTTTTGGTTTGTTTTGCTTAAAATTTGTAAGGAAATAAGTGCGTTCGTTATGATTGTGTATTTTGTTTATGTTTTTTGACGCTTTTAACAAAATATGAAAAATGTGTGTTCTGGTGTATGAATAGATGGAAATAAAACATTTTAAAAAATAAATAATTAATAAAAATAATAATCAAAGAAAAATAATTAATTAGTTTTTTGTTTTATTTTTATTTTATCAATCATACTAATTTCTAAAATCTTTCTTAGTAAACGACAACAAATATAAAGCATAATAAACAAATATATGTATAACTGGTTGAAAAAAAATTGAATTTTATTCTTTTTTTCTTTTGAGCGAAATAAAATAAAATTTTGCTTATAAATATACAACACACAAAATTTTATTAGTTTTTTTTAAGTGTGGAATAGGAATTATAATATATGTCACTACAACACATAGATACCTTTTAAGGTATCTATGCGTGGTACGTAGCAGTTTTGCTGTGATATTTTCAAAAAAATAAACGATATAATTACACTGTCAGTTACATAACCCCTCCCAGACCGATTTTGAGTATTTATATTGAGTTTCAAACTAACCTGCGAAAGCTACAAATTAACCTTTTTGATGTTTTTTCGCTTATTAACAATTTTTTTTTTATTTTGAAATTAATGTTATAAATATTTCATCTTCAAAATGACTATACATAATCTGATATTTTTAAATTGATTAAAAATAAATATATTTATATTTGTTTGAGGTGAATGTGACATATTTAGAGTTTGATTTCTTATCTCTAAAGTTCATAATTTGAATATGTTTTTTCATCATCATCATCATCATTGCTATATCACCATGTTTAATGATTTACAAGTTGTGATCGAACGTTTTTTTATTTTCAAGAATTATTTTAAAATCAATTAGTTTGTTTTTACAATATTACATTCGCAATCGTTAAATACTTAAAATAGTAAAGCTATCTTGAAAATGACATAATTAATTTCTATTTAACCTTAAACCTCATAAAACTGTTTTCGCTTTTCATGGTTATCTCAATTAGACTGACTTTTTAGTTTTCTTCATTTGTCCAACCAACCACATATCGAGATAAATCATTTATTGAAGATAATTGGTTTTAGTCTGCGGGCGGTTTAACAGTGAATATTGATATACATTTTTATTTCTCGTTTAAACTATTTGCATATTATTTTGCTAATATTTGCCAAAACCATTAAAATGAGTCGCTGACCTCGAAATATGTATATTTTTTATAGTCTCGCGTTTTTAATGTATTGAATATAATTTAGTTTAACTTAATTGTTTGAATAATTATGATTTATACAGTTATATTTAAAATTAATTATTTAATAATATAATATTTCAATTTTAGAAACTGTAATATAGATTAAGTAACCTGATTATATTTAAGTGCATAGTTTTAACGAAAAACAAGGTAAAACAAAAGAATGTAGCAAAACAAAAGTTGGGATACATTTTGACTGATGTGACTGAAACTTTAACTGTGTCCTTACTAATTTTGTCAACTGAGTCAAACAATACATGTTTCCATAAATATATCATTCCACAATGAAATCAAGATAAAAAAAATTAAAAACAAAACAAAATCAAATGGTCTCGTTTTCGAGTAGAAATAAAAATAATCGAACTTCATTGACGACTATTTATATAAGAAAACCACTTTACAAGTGTTTATATAACGAATTTATTTATGGCCTGACAAGTTTCTACAATATCCGATAGATGATGATCTATAAATTAAGATTATAGTATAAATTGTGAAATATGAATGACCGTATGTTTGGGTACTGAAAATGTTAAAGAGTTGGACGAGTTTTTTTTTAATTTCCAGTTGCCGGATATTCGTTGGTTTTAAAAGTGAAAACAAACTTGATATGAGATAGAATTATGCAACAAAGTGATTCTAGTTAATAACGTCCGTGAGAGAATAAAATATATAGATATTAAAACAAATTCAGGCTATATGTAAAAAAATGTATATAAATTTAAAAAGAAACAAATCAGTCGATGAGTGTTAATTAATGATTTATTAGATAAACGAAAAAAAACCAAGTCAAGTTTTTATAGATCCTAAAAATCTGAATTACTTAAATTGTCAACAATATCATCAGATAGGTCAAGTTCAGCGGGTTGTAATCAATATCAAAAATGGTTTTAAGAACTAATTAAACTAAAACTATAATATATTCTTGGCGCTTATATTTGGCGTCAATTTTATGTCGCCATTTCTTTTAAATGTAAAGTGATGTTTTAGATATATTATTTTATGTATTTATTGCATTTATTGTTTTTTCTTGTCGTTTAGACTAAATAAGAAATATAAATTTTATGTGAATGTATATTTCGTATAGATATGGGTCATTCTTTTATAAACCGAACACCTTTTTGACCGACACATTTTTGATTTGGCTGAATTTTTTTTTATGAATTTTATATCGAAAGAAAGATATACGTGTTCGTGGATTTTGTTTTTTTTTTTTGGAAAATATAGCGGTTCTAAATTTGGAGATTTTCGTGATTTTTGGCTTGACGAGTTATTTTTAAATATTCATAACTTCGATTCTATAAAATATAGAAACTTCTGTTTTGTTTTATTTTAAAGTTAAAAGATGCTAGTTTAAAAAAAAAATTAATAAAAGTTATTAACAAATTATTGTTATAAACAAATAAAATGTTTAAATCGATCTTTAGTCATTGCTCCACCAACGAAATGAATTTTTAGTATGACTATCGTATTCTACGTTTCATTTCCTATAAAAAAACGTATTTTTAATTAACGGAGACATGATTTATATTGTTCGAAATAAATTAATTTATCGAGCGCGAGACAACGGAAAATTGCATAAATGGATCATTCTTTTACATACCTAAAAGATTAGGACAAAATGGGACTAATACATTTTTGATTCAGCTGAAATTTTTTTACGGGTTCTATATATATAAAACGATATACTTGTTCGGGGATTTTTTCTTTTTTTTAGGGGAAATAGAGTGGATCTAAATTTCGAGAATTTTGTAATTTTTGGCTTGAAGACTTATTTTCAAAGATTCATTACTTCGGTTCTGGTAAAGATAGACACTTTTTGTCTGTTTTATTTTAAAGTTAAAAGATGGAATTTAAAAAAAACGGCTATTTATAAAAATTATTAACAAATTCCTATTGTTATAAGCAAATAAAATTTTAAAATTAATTTTTAGTCATTATCTAACAAAAATAAAGAGTGTTTAGTATGACCATCGTTAATCGTATTCTACGTTCAATTTACAATAAAAAACGTATATTTAATTAATGAAGAAATAAAGTTTACTGTTACAAATAAGTTAATTTTTCGGGCGCTCGATAAATTAATTTATTCCGAACAGTAAAATTCATTTCTCCATTAATGTTTTTTATAGGAAATGAAACGTAGAATACGATGGTCCTACTAAAAACTCATTTTGTGGGTGGGGCAATGACTAAAGATCGATTTGAACATTTTATTTGTTTGTAAAAATTGGAATTTGTTAATAGTTTTCATAAATTTTATTTTTTTTTTTAAACTAGCATTTTTTAACTTTAAAATAAAACGGAGGTTTCTATCTTTTGTAGAACCGAAGTTATGAATTTTTGAAAATAACAATCACAATAAAAATCACAAATTTCTCGAAATTTAGAACCGCTATATTTTCAAAAAAACAAAAAAAAAAAACAAAATCCTCGAACACGTATGTCTTTTTTTTCGGCATTAAAGATTTGTTTGTAAATATTTAAACTCAAGTTAATTTCCTTAATTCCTTTGTATTTTTCAATTCAAAAACATATTTTGTTTTTTTTAGAGAAAAACTCCATTTTTCTGTTACGCGTGTTTTGGTTGGCACTTGGCAGACACGGTATCCAACTACTCCATCGAGACGTATACGAGAAAATCCAAAATATATTTTCGATTTAAAAGATTCAAATGTTTTACTTAATTATTTGAGTTTAAATGCTCAAAAAAACCCTATTAGTTCAAAACATATTAAAAATTCATGTATAGTGAATTAAAAATTTAAAGCAAAACCAATTTTTCCTTTTAAAAATATTTGCAAGGCTAATAAAGAAACCTTTGTATAATACCTTGCTTTATTTGTAAACCACTTAAAAGTGGTGAATTAGGTGGTAAGAAAACTTACTGCCGCGAATATTAAAGGCTCATTTAATATTCGCAGCAGCATGTTTTTTCTAGTACTAAAGTAATTCGTTTTCTTTTTACAGTACTAAAAATTAAATTTTAATTCTTAATCTTTTATTGCTTTACAATAATCTGAAAACAAAATACAAAATACATTTTATGTAAATAACTCTGCACTAAATTAACGATACATCTTCATCAGACTAAACCCAAATCAACACTAAAGAAACATCTCAAATTGACACTAAAATAAAATTTTTAAATCCACTATTTTATTTTGTAATTAGTGATTGCAAATTACCCGATTTCAAATTACCCGGTTAATCGATTAGTATTTTCCAAATTACCCGGATTACCCGGATAACCCGGGTAGTTATAATAAAATTAAAAGATGAAAAACAATAAAAAAAAACCTCACAGTAGTAAACTAAAAATTGATCATTTTTGTAATTGTAAAATAATATTTCAAAAATATTAAAGCATTTAGGGTAGCTGTACTCATCCGATTTCGTATTTTCTTTTTTAAATTCCTGCAGTAGAAAAAACCCGCTCGGATAAAGTGGATGTTGGCTTCACGGTCAATAACGGGTGATTTAAATTTTCTATCATTTTTTCGGTTTCCTTTATTTACATACAACATTTTCAGCTCTTTATCAACTGTAGTACCCCTGTTATCTATAGTAGATCTTGTGTAGACAGCAATACATTTTTGTAGTTGTAAATTTTCAATATTATAATTAGCGGCATCATTATCCGATTTAATTTTTCATTGCTGACGTATTTCCCCATTTAGTTGAAATTATTCGTGCGCATCCAACTACGTGGCACCGAGATTTATCTGATGACATTTTCTTGAACTGGTCCCAAACTTTCGATGCCTCTTATTTTAATTATTAGTTTAAATCTTAAATAAAAACTTATCATAATATATTGTTACGATTGCAGTAATCTAGACGATTACAGAAAGATCTAAACGATTACAGTCACTTCCAGGAAAATAAAATCAACAAACAAGTTAATGAAATGAATATTGTTGTTGTTGTCTCTTCTTAGAAATAGGGTCAACATAAACGATTTTATGAATCAAATCAACATAACGTAAAATAATCGAATATTCTAATGTTTTCTCAAGGTTTCTGGAAAGTGATGTCGAATTATCTAGAAGTATTGCAGAAAGTATATAAGAAAAATACCTTTTGTAGTTTTTAATTAGTTTATTTTAAACCTGCGATAGTGAAGCTAAAATTATAAAAGTGATCTTTAAATTAGTTTTGTGTAAAGTTATAAGTGTAATAAAGTTATAAGTTTTATTGAGTAGAAATATTTTGTGTATTATTTTCAACGTTGTGAACTGGAAATTTCTACAATCAACCGTTGGAGTTTCTGAAGCTGTTGAAAGAATATTCTAGTTAGGAATATTGTTTACTGTATTGTTTTCCTATTGTTGTGGAACAATTAAGTTGTTGAATACTTAATAAAACCTGGTGTTTGTGCTTACTAATCAGTGATCGAACTCAGAAAGAGATTGGGAATTACGTTTATCGACTTGTGAGTTAGGCCAATTCGAAGGAAGTAAGGTGTGAAAAACGAACAATGGTGACATCGGCGGATTAGTTAGCTGTTAATAATGGTTTTGTTAAGTGATTTGAAGGTTCTTGAGTTAAAGAAAGAACTAGAACAACGTGGATTGGCAACAACCGGCAACAAAACTGAATTGACTATACGGCTTCGAGAAGCTATGGAAGCTAGTGGAGTAGTTGTGGAAAGTTACCAGTTTGGAGTGATTAGTACGAATGCTGATTCAGTAACAGTTGATGAAGAGAAAAGTTCTGTTGCGGAAACAACAACCTCATTGCCACCTGCAAATTGTGATTTTACGCAGTTAATGGCTATGATGCAACAGATGAGTTTGAACATCAGTCAACAGAATCAGCAATTGGCTGCCGTAAATGCCAATATGAAGCAAAAACTGGATGATGTAAATACAAACATGGCTACCACAAAGAAAGAAATTAGTTGCAACATCAATCAACAATTGGCTGCAAATAAAGAAGAAATCAGTTTGAACGTCAAGCAAATAATGGACGAGAAACTTCTCGAAATATCTACTACGTTACGGGAGGAAGTAGGCAGAGTTCATCAAGAGGTGAAAGAGCTAGAGCAGAAAGTACTTGATGAAAACAAAAAGGTACTTGCAAAAGTAGATGATTTCGAGAAACGGTTGCAAGATGTTGAAACGAATAAAGTCACTTCACATGTGGTACAGCAAATAGCAAATATTAAACTAAAGCCACCATCGTATGACGGTACCACATCTTTCGGCATCTTCAAGTTCCAGTTTGAGACCGCAGCTGATCAAAATGTTTGGAACGCTGAAAATCGTCTTGCTGCATTGATAGTTGCGCTTAAAGGTGAAGCAGCTGAAGCACTACAGGCAGTACCAGAAAACGACCGCAAAAGTTATGCTGAAGTGATGAATTCATTGGAACGTAAATATGGTAGCGACCATAAAAAGGAATTATACAGAATCGAGTTAAAAGGTCGCTTGCAACGGAATGGGGAAAGCCTTCAGGACTATTCTTCGGCGGTGGAACGGCTAGTACATTTGGCTCACTCAAATACTCCGCCGTACTTTATGGAAAAGATGAAGATAGAGGCGTTTACTGATGGCATTCGTGATCCAGAAACACGAAAAGCAGTAATGTTGTCACCAAAAGCAACATTCGCAGAAACTATTGCTTATGCCTTAACAAATGAAACTGCGCAAGCAATTATTAAACCATCAATTAAAATACGCCGGGTGGAGTTGGCTGATGAAAACAACTACAAGTCAAGACCACGAGAGAGTATACGAAGTGATAGAATTCGATGCTGGTTATGTGGCAAGTTGGGCCATATTTCGAGAGAATGTCGAGATGTTAGAAGGAAACGAGCAAGATCAGCATCGCCTATGCAGTGACGTCAAGCAGAAGAACGGGTGCAGCAAGCTAGGGAAGACGATGGAGCATCGCCGCATCAGTTAAACTACAACGAGTCAGCCTAAAGGGGCGTAAGCTGGCTCCCACAACCGATTGCCCCATAGCCTTCATCCATGTTTCGAGATTGACAAGAGGAGGTGACAGCCTTACTGTTAGGGCTAATATTGATGGAAAAAGTTGTGTCATCACGTTAGATACGGGAGCAACAAATACAATTGTCCGCAATGATATTGTGAAAGGGAAACTAAAACCAGCAGGAAGATGCCGAATGCAGACAGCTACTGGCGAAAGTGCAAGTATTAAAGGAAAGAAAGTGGTCAACTTTGAAATTGGGAATACTCACTTTCAACATGAAGTGGTTGTAGCTGACATTGTGGATGAAGTCATCCTAGGAATGGACTTCATGAGGCCAAATGGATTCGTTATTGATGCTGGCAAAGGAGTACTCACGTACGGAAATGTCGAGTTGCCACTCCAATTTAATGGTGAAGATTCAAATTGTGTCCGTCGAATAATATTGGATCACAGAGAAAAGCTGCCACCCCAATCAGAAACAATCATTTGGGGAAAATTGGAAGGAGGTTCTGGGTCACCCAGGTTGTGGGTTGTGGAAGCCAATAAACAAGATCAAAATTATAAAGAAGTCGTAATAGGAAAAACCTTAGTTAGATCGGATGCTGATTACAAAATACCAGTAAGAGTTTTAAATCTGTCAGATACCCAGAAAACAATGAAGAAAGGATCAATCATAGGACAATGTGAAGAGGTAGCTAAAATAATAAAGTGCGAGCAGAAAAACATCAATTGCTCGGTCAACACAAAACAACAAAAGGCAGAAATGGAGCAACTTGTGCAGAAATGGACAGAAGGGCTTTCAGAAGAACAGAAGAAAGCAGCACGTCAATTGTTGGAGCGGCACAAGTCTGTATTCTGTAGTACACCTGAAGGGAATGGCAGAACCAATATGGTGAAACATCGTATTGATACCGGAGCAGAAAAGCCGATACGTCAAGCACCAAGGAGATTACCATTGGCTAAAAGAGAGGAAGCTGATAAAATGGTAAGAGATATGAAAGAAGCTGGTGTAATTGAGTTTTCAGACAGTCCCTGGAGCTCACCTGTGGTGTTGGTTGGCAAGAAAGATGGGAGCTTGAGATTTTGTGTTGACTACAGGAAACTAAACATAGTTACTAAGAAGGATAGCTACCCATTGCCTAGGATTGATGATACACTAGATACATTATCGGGATCAAGATTGTTTTCAACACTGGATCTGCAGAGTGGTTACTGGCAGGTGGAAGTTGCGGAGGAAGATCGGGAGAAAACGGCGTTCAGTGTAGGTAATGGACTATGGCAATTTAATGTCATGCCATTTGGGCTATGCAACGCTCCCGCAACTTTCGAGAGATTAATGGAACGGGTACTTAAAGGCTTGCACTGGAAAACATGCCTTGTATATTTGGATGACATCATCGTCATGGGCAAAGACTTTGATGACCACTTGAAGAACTTGGCGGAGGTACTGGAAAGGTTGCAAGCAGGTGGTTTAAAATTAAGTCCCAAAAAGTGTTCACTTTTCAAGGAAGAAGTAAAATATTTGGGACACAAGGTTACGGCAATGGGAATTCATACAGATTCCGACAAGATTGCAGCAGTTATGAACTGGCCAAGACCAAAGAATCTACATGAACTACGCAGCTTCCTTGGATTGTGCACATATTACAGACTGTTTGTGCCAGAATTCGCCAACGTTGCCAAAAGTCTGCATGAGTTAACCAGAAAAGATAAGGCATTTGAATGGAATGAACCTCAAGAACAAGCATTTGTGGAGCTCCGAAAGAGATTATGTACGGCCCCAATTCTGTCCTATCCTATACCAAATGTTCAGTTTATTTTGGACACTGATGCCAGTAATGAAGGTATAGGAGGAGTCTTGTCGCAGAAAATAGATGGTCAGGAAAAGGTGATAGCTTATTTCTCGAAAATGCTATCCAAGCCGGAGCGGAATTATTGTGTAACTCGAAAGGAATTATTAGCTATTATAGAATGCGTCAAACATTTCCATAAATACTTGTATGGTCAGAAATTTCATCTCAGAACTGACCATGGTGCGTTAAGGTGGTTACTCCAGTTCAAAAATCCAGAGGGACAAGTAGCACGTTGGATCGAACGGTTGCAGGCGTACGATTTGGACATTGAACATCGAAAGGGTACTGCACATGGGAACGCTGATGCATTATCGAGACGACCCTGTCAAGTTGAATGCAAGCATTGCAGTCGTCAAGAAAATAAGGAGGACATCATCGATGTACGATTACTACAAGTGCCACCTGGCGATAAATGGACAGCTGAAGCCATAAGAAAAGATCAATTAGAAGATCCGGATCTTGCACCCATCATCGAGTTCAAGGAAAAGGGTTGCAAACCAGTATGGGGAGAAATTTCTGATAAAACTCCAACTTTGAAGGCGTACTAGGCGCAATGGGACAGTCTCCAGTTAGAGAATGGATGCCTAAAGAGAATATGGGAAAGCTCAGATGGCAAGATAAAGCAATCCCTTACAGTGGTACCAAAAAGAAAAATAGAAGCAGTACTGAAGGAGTATCACGAAGGAACGAGTGGAGGTCACCTTGGGATCAATAAGACTCTTGCAAAAATACGACAACGGTTTTACTGGTCAGGGACTCGGCAATCAATTGTGGAGTGGTGTCAAAAATGCGATAAATGTGCGGCGGTGAAAGGACCCGTACGAAGAAGTCATGGAAAAATGAAGCAATACAATGTAGGTGCTCCATTTGAAAGGATCGCAATGGATGTAGCGGGACCATTTCCAACAACTGATAATCAGAATAAATATGTGCTTGTGATCATGGACTACTTTAGTCAGTGGCCGGAAGTGTGTGCGATTCCCAACCAGGAAGCAACCACAATCGCTGAAGCTGTGATAAATAATTGGATTAGCCGCTATGGAGTTCCTATGGAGATCCACACCGATCAGGAACGGAACTTCGAGTCAGCTGTATTCCAGGAAATTTGTCAAATGCTGGGGATTAACAAAACGAGGACGACAGCTTCACACCCATAGTCAAATGGGATGGTTGAGAGATTCAATGCTACTTTGGAGGAATTTCTAGCAAAAGTGGTCAGTAAGAATCAACGTAACTGGGATCAACACATTCCTTTGTTTTTGATGGCATACAGATCAGCAGTTCATGACACCACGACCATGACACCAGCTCAAACTATTTTTGGAAGTGATTTAAGACTTTCTGGTGACCTCAAATTTGGAGCGGTACCATCAACATCATTGTCTGCGCAAGAATACGTCAACCGAATCAGGAAGAACCTTGAGGATATTCACAATCTTGTTCGGCAGAAGATACAACTGACCAGTGATAAAATGAAAGCCCGATATGATATACGATCTAATAATAAAGGTTTCGAAGAAGGACAATTAGTATGGCTACACAACCCACAACGAAAACGAGGGTTATCACCAAAACTGCAAGCTGCATGGGAAGGACCTTACAACATTATAACGAAGTTGAATGACGTGTTATTTCAAGAATCAATACAAACTATAAGCTAAATTTGAAAAAGAAATTTTTGATGTATTTAATATTTTTTTTTTCGTTAAACACATTTAAAGTGGTTATTTCATGAAACATAATATATTAACTACGATAGGTGCGTTTGAGTCATCATTTAAACTGCTAAAAAATGCATTTTAAAAGGTTTTCGTATAGAATATATTCCTGGCTGGGGTAGAGTAAGCGACATATTATATGAGGGATACCTCAATAGTGGTAAAGCGGACGTCCCTGATAACTTTATGCACTGGACATGTCGAGAAAACAAAACTCAATAGCACATGCTATCAACGTTGAAAGAAATTCAGAGGATATTGAAAATCACATCGTAAACATGTTCCGTTCTTCTATTGATCGTCTCCACAGGGAAGATATTCAACACAAATTAAGAGCACTGAAATACAATTGCTCATCTCCATCGAAATATGTAGGCTCTGGGAGAAATGTACAATATGGCTATCTAACTCTTTCTCAAATATACAATTTTTTTATATACTAAGATATACATGTCTATAGTGTTAATTTATATAAATTATAAATTAATGTCTCTCAATATCCGAAGATACCATGCCAATTGTAGGTAATCCAATAGACCTAACCTATCGTCTGATTGCCCTCTTAAGCACCTGCTATAAATTGCACGAACGACTTATATATAACTGATTTGGACCCATCTTGAACGCCTAGAATCTAGATCCCAGTCGAATAAGCTGGTTTCCGTACCAATCATATTTGAACTAATTGCTCGTTTTAATATCCTATTTTGAAGCTGGTTATCAAAAACAATTAAAAACATTCATCGATCTCACTGCAGCGTATAAGATAGTCTGGCGAGTTCCAGTTATATATAAGCTTTCAAAACGATACGTTTTAGCACTATCCCACGTTTAATCGATTACGCTGATGATTAGACCCTGATCAATTAATATACAAAGACATGAGAGTCTTTAGAAATTTGCTTTCAACTGACCTAACAATGATGAATGACTCTCTTTGAACGTCAAGTTTATGACTTAACCCAAGTAAAACCAAGAGCTTTTATTTCCCACCACAAACTGACACAAACGGACAAACACAAACACTGGACACACAAACACAAACTGACTTGAACGGCATAGGGTGCTACTTCAGCTACCCGCTCTTCAGCTACCCGTCCACGCCCCTACCTTGGTTCCTTGTGCACATTTTGTAATGAAGCTGTTATTCAATCTTCGTAATTTAGAGTCACACTACTTTCTCGCACGCATTAAATTTATATTAACAAGAACTTTCAACCTTTTCAAACACACTTTCTTGTATTCAATTCGAAATCGTCTCTTACAATAATTTCTGTTCAAATTTTTCATAAAACAGTTGTGCAATCTCCTTAATTTGGAATCGCTCTATTTCCCAAAAAGACAAGAAAAATCAAGCAATAGGTTACTTCTCGTTTACTGTAATATCATGAACTTTTGAAGTTGTTTTTGCTTCCTTAAAATATAAATTCTTACATTCAATGCGTAATTTTGTCATACATAATTTTCTTTTGGTTTGTTATAAAAGAGTTGTGCAAACTCCTTAGTGGGTATATTAATCAGCGAAAAGTTCCCAAGAAACAAACTCATCCTTTTTATCGTTTTGTTATTGTTTACAAACGGCCGTTAATAATGATATAAATAGAAGCGATATAGGACTTCTCTCTCTTACTTTCTTTTATGTCTTGTCAATTCTCTCGTGAATATTGAAAAGCAAATGGAATTTCTTTTTGAATTCACGTTTTGTTTTCTAAATTTAAGTAGTGAAATTTTTAATTAAATCAATTAGTATATAAATAGTTCAATTAGTTCATTTTTTTTAATTTAGTGTAATTGATCTAGTCAAATTTAGAAAAAATCTGTATGTTTGTGTTGTAACAAATCAAAAGAAAAACTCTCTTAGATCTTTCTGTGCTAAACGGTGAACAGCTGTTTGCTGTCATATGTAATTTTTTTGACGTTTAGACATTGAGTTTTGTTTTTGGGTGTGGTTTTTTTGCAACTCATTACAAAATCCAATTAATTTGATGCCAATCATTAATAAAAATCAAAGAAAAGATCCGCAAAAAGAGGAACAAAAATTCTGGTTTGTACGCATATACAATGCTGACCTTAAATTTGTGTTAAAGAATATTCAAAATATAATAGGCAAAAATCTGTTAAATAAATTAGTGAAAATAAATGATAATTGTTTGCATGCCCGTGGTTTTATCAAGTTCTATGTTAGTGAATATTGTAAGAATAGGCAATAAACTGTTAAATAAATTAGTGAAATTAAATCATAATTGTTCGTATGTGCAACATTTTAGCGTAATTCTATGTTAGTGAATATGGTAAAAATGTGCAATAAACTATAAAATAAATTAGTAAAAATAAATGATAATTGTTTGCATGCCAAACGTTTTTTAGCGTAATTCTATGTAAGTGAATATTGTAAAAATATACATTAAACTATTGATTAAAATATTGAAAATAAATCATAATTGTTCGCTTGTCCAACATCTTACCATAATTCTATGTTAAATAATATTATAAAAGTAGGCAATAGACTGTTAAATAAAATAGTGAAAATAAAACATATTTGTTTGCATGTCCATCGTTTTATCATAGTTCCATGTTCGTGAATATTGCACAGATAAGCAATAGAAATCAGTTGAATAACATATAAAAAAAATCATATCCATATTTTTTTTTTTGAAAAAAAATTTGGTGATAAATTCTTTTTTTGTTAAAAAGACTGCTAGTCAATGAAAATTCGTAATTGTGCGAAGTTAAGATAATAATTTTGGGTTAACGAGTGTCCAAAACGGAGACGATCAGCCAAAAACCAATCTGTAAAGTACATAAAATCAACAAACAGTCCGCATTGAACAATTTATCACGTGCCACAGTTGCGCCGTGTGTGCTGAATACGGCAGTACATTTCCAAATCGACCATTTTGTATTTATTTGGTGTGATCCATAAAAGAAATTTCTGGAAGAACAACCACCTCCAAGGCTGAATAGGAGATTTCCTAAATATCTACAAGAATTGCCGGCGGAATTCTACAAACCCTATATTGGATGAGGATGTATGAGTAAGAAGGCTCTTTGAGGTGGGATCTGGACTAACTATGGGGTGAGTCATATTTTAACTTTATTCTATGTGTGGGTATGAATGATTATGGATGTGTATGTAGGTTTATGGGTGTGAATATGTGGTTGTGTGGGTGTGGATACGTATGAGAGAGTATTTTTTTTTTACATGCGCGTGTGTCTGCCAGGATTTAGTTGAAGCCATATAAACGAGAATTGTACATACATATTGCGAAACTTGTTGATAAAAACTTATAAATAATTAAAATTAAAAATGAATGGCCTATTAATATTTACTCAACCAATTGTTGTAGTTTATCGTAAATGATGATCGTGGATGATGGAATGACAAACGAAATTCGTGAATTAGCAGTCACGAATAGACCAATAAAAGAAGATATTGCGGATGAAAAATATCGTCATTCTATTGTTATCCTACAAATATTTAGTCCAATTATTGCATCGCAACGGATAATTCTTATACTACATTATAATGTAAAAGTGAATTCAATTTTATTTTTGAAGAATTTCTTTTAATATGTTTTTATTAAATTTGGAACAAAATTAGTAAAAATTTCACAACGGCATTTCGGTTTATGCATCTCGGTTGTTAAACAGATGAGTGGTTCTGATGTGATTTTACAAATAACAAAAAAATAACTTCCAAAGCGTGCAGATATAGTGACATCATCAATTGATTCACGGATTGAGGTGTTCAAGTATGATCAAGTCAATACTGATAGAAGCGGTTGAACAACCTTTAATAAATTCTGATGTACAAACTGGTGCATATGGGCATGAACGTGTGCATGGGTGTATGTATGTGTGTTTGTGTGTGTGTGTTTGTGTGTGTGTGTGTGTGTGTGTGTGGGTGTGTGTGTGTGTGTATGTGTGTGTATGTATGTGTGTGTGTGTGTGTGTGTGTGTGTGTGTGTGGGTGTGTGTGAGCGTGTTAGAATTATGGGAGTGAACGTGGTGATCGCGGTTCTTTTCGTATACGGGGGTCGCAAGAGTCTACTTATTTTCACTTGCCTTTTCGTCTAATCCGTTTTTTTATCATGAGCCACGCCTACAATACCGTTATTTGAATTGGAGCAGCAGGTAATGTCTACTCGTCCCCACAGGCTGAAGCTACCTTGGGGCTAAATAAATCTCATCTAGGTGCGCGGCCTGCTATGCCACTTCGTTGATCATACAACGAAGCAGCGCTTCATTACAATTTGTATTGCTTTATTTGCACTCAGACACATGAAAACTATGGCGACCTTTCTCATTGTCAACTAAAATTAAGATAACACTCTTATAAAACTGGCAGCAGTCTGGTGGCTTCTGATTTTAATTTCTTGAATGCCTGGAATGATTCCTGTGATCTTTTCAACACATCAGACTTTACGCTTGATAACCTGATTTCTTTAGGCTGGGTTTAAAGTCATATTTGAGCAACACTAAACCGAATAAGAACAAATCACGGACGTTGCGCTGACTTTTCTACAAGTAGGCATTTCAGAGTGACTGCGGCGTTACACAACAACCCATGAAATACATTGCAACTGCATGTCCAATAAGACAATACCATGGCGACATTTAAGTCTGACATTTGGCCACACAGGACGTAATAACATGGATAAACTCACTTGGAAGGAAGACGGAATGCAGCACTATTGAAACCCGCGGTCTAAGGGGTTATGTACCAAGTTTCGTTAACATCGATTGACAGGACTTAGAGTTATCGAAGACCTCTGAGGGACCCGATCTACCCCTCTCCCTCTTCAACTTTGTCCAGTTTTGAAAACAATCTAGATTTCCTTTTTCACGAAAAACCGAGTCATATATCAAATTTCATCATCCTTTACGATTCCGTGACAGGCTTATTCAGACACATATACACTTCTTTTGTTATTCTACAATATTTTTTATTGTCATTTTTAGTCAAAAATTGGTATATTATTGTAAATAAACAAGGCTAATTATGAAATTTCATAATATTTTAACAGTGTATGCCAAAAAATTAATGTGTATTTAATGGTCAGTTTTCTACCTTTCCAATGCAGATAAAACAGTTAATATATCGGCTGAGCCATTCTCTTTCAATTTGATTTCAAAGTTGCTCCGAATTTGAAGTTTCAGGAATCTTTCCGTTCACCCTGTTCTAAAATTAAACATTTTAACATTTAAAAAAATAAAAAGGAATTTTTATTTCACTTTCCTTGTTTGTCAAGTATAAAGTCGATCTAGAATGTTCGGATTGAATTGAAAAATTGATAAAATACTTGACCTACGGCATCAACCTCATCTTTAAAAAAATTATTTCTTAATATTTTTAACAGTGTAGGTAATATTTTTAGATAAGACCTTTCCAACGCACATAAAACAATTGATATCGGTTGAGCCATTCTCTTGCAATTTAATTTCAAAGTTACCCTGAATTTGAATTTCCAGCAATCTTTCGGACTACCCAGTTGAGCTCTCTAACTACGACCTGTATTTCAAGTATATAATCGATCAAAAAGGTTCTGGTTTAAATTTAATTTTTTTGGTAGTCCGGAACATTAATTTTATCTAAAACAAATAGGATTGATAGCAATTGGGCACAATAGCAAATTTGGAGTGTGATTCACACTACAAAGGTTAAAGGATCGCTTTCAACAGAGTGGGGTGTATGTAGTGGAGTGTTTATCAACAGTTGAGTGCGACTTATTTAATTTACGCACTCCTTCATATTTTATGAAGAAGACGAGAATCGTGGCGGTAAGCCCGGTGTTCGAGCTTCAGTAACATCGAAAACATCAAAAGTGAAATATTCCCAAACAGTGGTAGAACTGCCATTGGAAGCAGGGCACGTGTCGATAAAAATAATATTGCACGGGCGTTAATGGAAAGTTGACGGATTAAGAGAAAACTCGTTGCTAACTGTGTAGATACGTACAACCGAAAATGGAGAGCAGGTAAGATTCAACCACAGGAGTAGAAAGTTCGTAATGGCTATGTGAGAAATCGGATTATATCTCACATGGTTGCTCAAGCGGATATTTTTTGGGTAGGGATAGGGTATTCATAGATAAAAATAAAAAACAAAAGTAGTCTTGAAAGGAGTACATCTAGTTACCTTGATTGTTGAATTTTATCTTTTTCTAATATTCTAAATTTGAAACTTAATAGTCTCAACTTCAGTTAGTATACATATATCTTTACCGTCTTACAATTAAATCACAAATTGCAATATGATGATTGTCGTAATTAAATATATCAAACTAAATTAGGTTAGTTAATTTGTTATCCATGTATATCAATCAAACTTTTATATTTGATTTTTGTGTTAAAATTAGATTTTATGAAAATTTAGATTGAATAATTTGGTTTTGATTGTCTTTACCTTGAAAATACTCGTTGATTAACTTTTCTCCTTTTTCATAATATTTATAACAGTTTAAAATTTTTGGTAGTAGAATAAGGCTTGGCTGTTGCATTAAGATTTAGATGTATATCAACATAAGTATAAAAAAAAAGTTTTATCTTAAGTTTTGATTTTTAAGTAATATAAAACAATTATTTATTTAATTGTTTTTGAAGTGAAGGAAAACATGTTTCTATGTTGCAATAATTGTTGCTTAGCACAATATTAGGCAAAATCAAATTATTTATATATTTATAACAGATATAATTTAATAGACAAATTTATAATGTGACTATGACATTTGGTATATATTTTACAAATTAAACCACACCTTCATTAGTATATTAAAAATAAAAGAAAACTGACCAATTTCATTAATATTATAAATATTATTTTACAAAATAAAAATAATTATTGAAACTTATTTAGAAAATTTCAAAACAAAAAAGCATGTTTTGTTGTTGTTCTTGTTTCTAAATTTATATTAAATTAAAAACTACAAATGTTATTTGTAATTTGTTAATAAAAACGGTCTAGATTAGAATCGTTTATTCAATTTTTGTTTTAATAAAAATTACAAAAAGAAAAAATAAATTAATTGCACTGGAAACATAGCACCACACCTTCGATCATACTGAAAAAAAAATTGATCGCTAATTTTTACATTCAATCATGAATAATGAGAAAATGTTAATACATTTATAAATATTTAATTGTTTTAATTAAAAAAATCTAATTTATTCTTTTTGTGTACATATGTACAGCCCATCGAGTACCAGGGTACAAGTATCCTTTTATTTTTTATTTGTTATCGGGGCGATTCCTACCCTAGGTATATCCGACCCGACCTCCATAGGCGTGGGATTGGAAGCGCCTAATCTGTGCGAATGGCGTACCATGCTACTGGTATCTGATCCTTCCTGCAAGGGAAGGAGCACAAGACCCCTAATCCGCGATATAGGCTTTCAACCACAGCCACTGCGAATCCAACACTAATGGTCAGAATGGGAAAAAATCCCACGGCTTACTGACCCTCGCAGTACAGTTTATACTTCTGTTAGATACCAGTTAGACCTTCTTGCATTCCTAGCACTAGCGAGCATGGGTTCCCAAGGCTGCTAAACCCAAAGACAAGTTAGTGCTTCAGAAGGCAATTGCTTACCATGAAGAACACAAACCTGTTCTCTGCGATCGCTTCCTCCCAGGAGATTCGAAAACAGTCCTCCAACGTCCCTCCAAGGCAAAAAGATAGTATTTCTACCGATTACCCATCATTTCCTTACAATATCCATACACCCAAACGAACATATATCCAACTCAACGTAAAACACCCTGTAACATGCACCCAGTTAGCTACTTGAACTAATTATGTTAGCTAATACTAACACTTACCATTGTTAGGCACACGCTACTTGCCCAATTTCCCACTTAGCAACTTAGAGATACAATCCACGGTTTAATTCAGGGTATCCGTCACTGAAAATTCTCATCGCCTGCGGAACGAGTTTTCCTCAAACGATTTCACCCTTATGTACGCTTCACGGTTATCGATAAGCTGATCAACACTATTCTCTGTGATTGACGGAAACATCAACAAACCCGTGCGCAGATCTTCATATATAGCGCAGTTTTTGAGAATATGCCACCAGTTTTCATATGGGCAGACACATCTAACCCATCTAACCCAAACCCATTTATGCTACCATGACCTGTTATCAGAAAGCTCCACAGCTCTATTGACGGATCGAACCAATGGTTAACCTTTCGGAAGCTTACGTTAGTAGTGAACAGTGTAGTCACCGAACCATTTTCTGAGTTACTCCACCTGTACTACCAGGTATTTTTAACGATCCAGTCTGCCTTAGTGACTATTTCCTTCAATGTACACTCCTCCACATCCTCCCTTTACAAAAGATCAGTCTCAGTGAGTCGAAGATCCCTCCTCAGCCGGTACACTGCAGACGCCTTGCGAACCATAAGATCTAATGGTTCAATCCCTATCAATATCTGCGTGGCATCGGTCGAAAACGTCCGGCACACCCTTAATGCTTTTTAAAGCACTATCCTCTGGATTTTGTTTACCGATACAACAGCAATTGCGAACTTTAAGATCGCACTCTATACACTTGCCCCATAGCAAATACAGGGAACAATAAGCCCGCATACAAATGTGTAAAAGTGGAGTCTGACAAACCCTATTCCCTTTTAAGGACTCGGCCTAGCTGTCCCATAATAGCAACAACCTTCTTCCTTAGCTTCAATAGATGTCCCTTAAAGCCTTTCCCCAACAGTGATACCCAGGTACTTTGTCATTGTTGTGTACTTAACACTAAGTCCATCGATCTTTACGATCGGTGACCGATTTTTAGAAAGCAGCCATTTGAGGAGCATAGCTACTGTTTTTCCCCGGACACCTCTTGCCCAACCCTTCTACCCCAGTCTGAAACCATAGACATCGCTCCTGACCCAGTGCTCTCCAGATACACTCTACTATCTCCCTCTATAAGAATCAGCAGATCGTCTGCATATGCGACCACCTTGACTCCATAGCCATCTAACTCAGACAGTAAGTCATCCATCATAAGATTCCATACCACAGGACTACATATTGACCAATGTGTACAGCCTCTTTTTACCTCCTCCTTCCAACAACACAGACCCGTCTATCGCTAAAGTAGCTATACCATATTCCCCGGTCTAAAGGACAAGTCCATGTTAGCTTTCTCAGGATTTCTGGCCACTCTAAGTTATCAAATGTCCCACGAAAATCAATAAAGAGACCCATTACATATTTCTGCTCAGAAGTATTAAAAATGCCTAGCACCCTATGCCACGCATCGCTCATACTTCTGCCCTTTCTGAAACCAAACTGATACTGATACGTTCCTTTGCAGGAACGGTGATTTTTCTAAGCTCTCAACCATTATGCGTTCCAAAACCTTTCATAGAACAGGCAGCAGACTAATCGGTCTGTATGACCTAACTTACTGCTTGTCTTTATCCGGAGCTTTCAGGAGTATAACCCCTTTACCAATTTTTCAGTTTACTGGGAAGCATCCTCTCTTGAGACAATTTCCAAACATGCTTGTAATGAATGCCAGGATTGCCCTCCAGGTACTTTTAACCATTTCAGTGAGCATATTATCAATGCCGGGAGTCTTACGCATGCGCATACTATCTATGGCATACTGCACTTTATCATCTGTGCATTACACACCATCGTAGAACTCTTCTTCACGAGGCACCCTATCACGTGGAAAGAATTCCTGCAGCAGAGCGCAGATGGTCTCTTTCCAGGTATTTGTGAGAACTCCATTTGTTTTATCGCTTCCCAGAGACGGTCTGTAACTGTTAAACTTTCTTCTGCAGATCTTATACACAGGTTCCCATGGATCTGCATTGCCTTTTTCACGGACAAACCTTTCCCAATGGTGCTGTTTGGATCTACGCAGATTATCTTTGCAGACACTCAAAGCCATTTGAAACTCTTCGTTCCCTCTTTGAACTTGCCTCCTAGTTCTTTTAACTAGCTTCCTCTCCGATGAAAGGGTGCTGTTTCACCAGGACACTTTGGTTATCTGGTTGTTACGCGTTCTATGCAGAGCTAATCTATTAGCAGCATCAACCCATTCTCCCACCAACGCAGCTTGCTCATCCGGGATCAGCCTGGAAGTGTTCCAATCCATAACTATTTGTAAGAGATAGGTTGCAGATTTCACACACCATGTACAGCTTTGTTTCGCGACTCTATGAGCATCACCTATGCGGTATATCATGATAGCGGCGTGGTCGATAATGCTCCAATCTGACCTTATATCCCAATGCATTGATTGTTGTACCCAAGCCTCATTTGCCAGAGTGACATCAATACCCAACATCCCCTGTGTACTACGAGATGTAAAGTGCTCACTCATGCCATTCAGCCCAACAAGGTGGTTTCCGATAATGCACTCTTCTAAGCAATATCCCCTTTCCTCAGCCTCCTTAGATGCTGCAGTTCCCTTACTGCGCCATAGTGGGGAAACCGAAGTCACATAAAGAGCCCCCTGATCAGTTCATAGCCACACACATACTACGTGCTCCGATGTTAGTTCACTAGTTCACTATCATTTATATCGAGCTATCATTAATCACAATAGCCGCCTTACATCTTCCCGTCTTACCTACAACTCTCATTTCGGCTGGAAGCCCTCTCATCCCTTCTGCAACTACGTACGGTTCTTGTAGCAGGACTACCTGAATACTATTTCCCTCATTGTGTTTCCAAGGTCACACATTACGGTTAATGCCCTTTGGCAGTTCAAGGGGGGGTGCCCTTTGCTGCTGGGGGTGCCTTTCTGCTTTTGCTTTTGTTGCCAGAACCTCATTAGCAGCAGAAATAGCACCAGTTACGTTAGCTCTAGCAACAGCGGCATAGGTAACTGGCACTTGAGCTGCGACCGTCCTTTGGTCCAGCTTTCCGTCCATCCTTTCAATTCTCAGCATCAAGCGCATCAGTTGCTCCTCACACTGACCTAGCCTGGTAATTAAGAAGGCTCCTGCCACTTTACTGATCTTATTCCTCTTCACAAAGATAAAATGTTTTATCTCATTTGACCGAAAGACCATTTTTGACAGCTCATCTTGATGAGATTCCTCATCCTGAAGATCAACCCTACTACGCTTAGTGTTGCGAGTGCAGCTTTTAGTGCTTTCCACCCTCGAAAAACTACACAGACGTCCCTGCGATGCGCTTATGACTCTATCGAGATTGTCAACTGATCCTTTTCGTTGCGGATTATGTAACACCTAAGCAGGTCTTTGACCCTCAACTCCAGTACTGGTCTTACTGAGATTGAGTTTCAAAGCACTAGTTACATTTCCCTTAACGGTTCCAACTGAGCCCCTCCTTGGTGGAGGCGATCTTGCGAGCCCATCCATCACCCCTTCCAAAAATACTTGCGTTTTCTGAACTGGCTGGACCGGCTCCTCCATCTCCTCTTACAGTTCTCCTTGTACCTCTTCTGGTCCTTGTTGCATTATCTACTCTGGCCAAGGTCCCCACCAGAGTAGTATTGCAGTCGCTGGCTATCGATGGGGGGAGCCTGCTTGCTCACTCCCATTACCCGCCGGTACTGGGAATCCATCTCCCTGCACCGTACGTTTCGATCCTTCTCCTGACCTCCATGTCAATTTACTGTCGCGGTTTTATTCCCCGCACCAGATTTCTTTAAAGTCTACCACCCGAAGGAAAAGACTGGGATGCTGTAAGGGAGCCGCTATGTTTAAGCCAAGGTCCCCGTTCCCGCTAGACTTGAACACAGGTTTATTGTGTGCAATAGGAGGCCTAGACCTCCTATTGCTCAGACACCTCGGGTTTTCCAAGTCCCGTATCATAACCTGATCAGGCTATGACCCTTGAGAAAGTACATATGTAAAATCTGTGACCCTTGCTTAAATTTTGTTTAGAATTAAATTTAAATGTTGTTTACTATCGTCAACATATAATCGACGCGATAGATCTCAATTCTTATTCGTGAAGTAAGTAAACAAAACTTAAATAATTATTTATTTTAATTTACTATGCATATCAAATTATCTGTAAATACGAATAACAAGTGGTAATCGTTAAATCTTCAATAAAATTATTATTATACTAAATAAGACTCAATTGTTACCGTCTTCAGACAATACTTTTAATTAATTTGAATAAATAATAAAAACAAAATAAAAAAAATAATTTTGACTTAAGAGTTGGTTAATGTCATGGATGAGTAAAATTACTATATCATGAATTATTATTATTATTAACATTAATTTTGCTTGTGTTATTATTTATAACTAATTTTCATTGTTATATAAACAATGAGTATGTCTGTCTGCCTATGTTTGTATAAGAGTTAGATGAATTAATTTTTTGTAGATGAACTTTTGTAACTCGCGCCTGAGTACTTATTATGATTTAGATTTCGATTTACATAATTTTTACACATTTCCGGGTTTCTTAAACACATAAATTTATATATAAGGAAAATTTGGTTTCTCGATTTAACTGAAATTAGATAACAATCGAAAAATTAAATTGTTGATTGGGAAATATTTGAAACATGGAATACAAAATATAATATTAATTTGTACTGTTATTTCGGGGTTTACTGGAAACGTGTTTTGATGAAAAACGTGATCTACGCAGGTGAAAAAGTCGAAATTTGAACTTTAGCATTTTTGATTTTCGTGAAACTTAACATGTAAGTAGTATTGACAAAATAAAAAATACGACTTATTTTAAAATTTTTTTAAAGTGCTTAGTTTGAGCATAGGGGGCACCCCAACATGTATGAAAAATGAAAATTCTGCCAATCCGATGTAACTTTGAAATTAAATTGCTCAAGAACGGCTATACCGATTTCACCAAACTTTTTTTTGTTTGTTAGATGATTAGATAGTCCTTTGGAACAAAAATTAATTAATTTTTTTTATAACAAATTTTTAAATAAAAATATTAAAAGAACTTTTTTAAAGATGGCGCTAGGGTCGAAGATCAATTGGAATTTAATTAATTTTTTTTCTGAAAATAGTTCTATCCTTACTCTAAAATATATCAAATTAACTCAGAGGCGTTAATTTTTGTTCTTGAGATATTTAATTTTAAAGATTTTTAGTACGACTGAAATTCGAATTTTTCTTCATTTTTTCAAACAACTTCCATTAACAAAAAATTTTAAAATCAATTAAACTTTAGCTTTTTTTATTTAAATATAGCTCTAACCTTACTTTAAAATATATCAAATTTACAAAGAGGCATTAATTCGTGTTCTTGAGATATTTAATTTTAAAGATTTTTAGTCCGATTAAAATTCTAATTGTTTATTATTTTTTCGAACAATTTATATCATCAAAAAATTTTAACCACTGAAGTTCGAGAAAAAAAATTAATTAAATTCCAATTGATCTTCGACCCTAGCGCCATCTTTAAAAAATTTTTTTGGTGCACACTATGCTCAAACTATGCACTTTAAAAAAATTTTAAAATAAGTCGTATTTTTTATTTTGTCCATACTACTTATATGTCATGTTTCAGGAAAATCAAAAATGGTCAAGTTTTCACAACTCTGTCTAGAACACGTTTTTCATCTTTTATCATGAACACAGTGCTGGGACTAGGCTTAAATACGCCCTAGACAAGAATGACATTTGAGGCCTTAGCCACCACTTTTCTCTACAAAGATATCGATCCAGATATAGTTTGAGTATCCAGCTCTAGTTTGAGTATCCGTTGTACCAGCTCTGTATTAACATGATGAAAATTAGACCTTTAGTCAAATAAGTCCACACATAATAGTTTTAAATGATCAAAAATAAATGACAGAAGTATTGCTGGAGATGAAACTGATGGTTATTCTCTCTTATCATGTATAGTGCTGAAAAATAAAAGCATGAAACTAAGATCCAATAAAATGATATGACATTTAATATTATATTCCAATTTAATTTATACTGTGATCCAGGTAACCTGGTTGTATAAAACTAAAATGTTTTACAAAACTAGTACGAAACACGTCTTTGAAAAATTATAACATTTCAAAAATTAACATAACAAAAGAAATGAGGTGAAAGAGGATAAACTCAGCAAGCTTTTCAAAAACGTCTTCATTTAGCGTTCAATTTTTTTTAAAAAACCGACATATTACCCGACAAACATTGCACGAGTGTATGCACATTTCGTGCACTTTTTTATTTTTATTTAAGTTTAACATTTTTAATTCATGTTAATATGTATACAAAATGTGCATAGAAATTTCAGTCATAAATACATAAATATTTGATGTATGACTTTCATGACTAGGATCTTCTAATACGTTATGAATTTTGTCTAGACTAATATTTTTAGTAATTTTTGATAACGACAAATGAAGATTACGGTCGTATTTTTAAGTTATAAAATGAAAACGCATGTGTGTGATTGCATTTGTAAATGCAACGTCTATGTTCTCACCATTTTTTAACGATATATTTTAAATGAAAATAATAAATCAGAATTCAAAAAATTTAAATATTTCGCTTGCATATAAAAAAAATATTAATTTTCCACAATTTTCTTAATATTATAAAAAAATAAATTTAAATATCAGTAAACCGGCATGCAAAATGACAAACAAAAAATATAAAATAAATGTAAATTTTTTTTTGAATCACTTAAATTAATTATTCAAAAGGCCGGTTTGTTGTTTGTGCATGTTTTCATTACCTTCACAAAAAACCAGTTAAAACCAGTCATTTTAGAAAATGTTAAACTACTTTTTCACTCTCTCTTTTTTTATTCTTTTTTTATTTTGTAGCATGCACTTTTCACGAACTTTTTTCAAGATTGTTCCATGGGTTATCTACCCAGACTAATTTTTTCTATTTATCCACTAATCTTTTTCATTTAGGTAAACGTTTATTTTCAATAGATTTTAATTACACGAGCTGAGTGACCAAGGCTGGATTCAATCAAAAAACTTATCACAATACCTTTTCTTTTAGTGTAAATACATCTTTGACACATTACAACTTTTGTAAAAATACGACATTTAATCTGCAACCACATGATATTTTCCAACTGTTACTATTAGTTGAGAGTAGGGCCGGGCGATATTTAAAAAGTTATCGAAAATATCGATATAAAAAAATATCGATAAAACCGATAAATCGATATATCGATAAATATCGATATATCGATAAATATCGATATATCGATGTATCGATATATCGATATATCGGTATATCGGTATATCGATATATCGATATGTCGATGTATCGATATATCGATATGTCGATGTATCGATATATCGATAATATCGATATATCGACAAATCGATACATCGATATATCATAATACGATATCGATATTCGATATATCGATATTTATCGCTATATCGATATTTTTTTCCCGGCCCTACTGAGGAGTAGGGCCGGGCGATATTTAAAAAATGATCGAAAATATCGATATCAAAAAAATATCGATAAAACCGATATATCGATAAATATCGATATATCGATAAATATCGATACATCGATATATCATAAAAAATAGGTAACGAAATGAATGACAGTTGGTCTCACATACAAATGTTACTACTGATTATCAAAGTATGCAAAAAAACACACATAATGATGTTTTTGAAACTTTCCGTACAGTTATCAAACACAGCGTTCTTTCGGCTCTGACAATTTACGAAACCTATTTTTTGGAAACACCAACTTTTCAAATCGCTCTTGCTGTTTTCTAGATTTCGTCGGTTGTGACATGTTTCTCGTTATTACTTAAAACGTCGAGAAATGCCAACAAATTTGGGGAATAAGATTTTGACATTTGGTACGCGAATGTAATATTTAAGTAAACTAGTCGGCCGAAATAATATATTCAACTCTTTGAAGTATGAACACACCTCTTTCCCTCCACTTGGTTCCAAGCTTTTTTGACATAAAAATTTGAGACTAGAAGTTTGATAATCTCTTAACGAAAAATATAGAATCAAATAATTATACTTTTCCATTTTGAGTGAATGAGAGGGAGTAAAGGGTGAAGAAAGATCTTTTGACCCAAATGAGTGGAGACCGTTTAAAAAAAACATAATTAAAGAAAGATTGCAATTTTGCAGCAGTGCACGGGTTTTAGATTATTGTCAAAAGAGTGAGATCTTAAGATTCCTAGTTTTCGAACTTGGTTAACGATAAAAATTGAAAAATTTCACAAAGACAGTAAAACTAGCAAATTTTTTACCGAAAACTTTAGCGAAATGTCAAATAACTATATTTCTATGTTTTGAGAGGATGGTGGGGAAGGATGGAAAAAACTTTAACTCGAACGAGTTTGAATATCACTTAATTTAAGATTTATTACAATTTTTGTTTATCTTTTAATTTTTTAATTTTGTAGTGCGTGATTTTGAATTATCGTCAAAAAAGCTGACATCTCCGAAAATTGTAACAACGTGTTTTGAGGGGCAAGGAGTGAAACATGAAAATGGAAAGCATTTTTTATAACCGGACAAATGGGTTGTCATGTGAAAAGTTTATTTTTAAAGGGACAATTTTGTCTTAATTTTTAGACCCTTAGGTTTTGAAATACAATAAAAAAAGTGGTTGCTTACGCCCTTAGCTTCGAAAGTAACCGAAATTAGCAAATTGAATAAATAACCAAAACTATAGTGAACTGTCTTAAATTTGTTACTTTGTGTTTTGGGTGAGTTAGAGTGGAAAAGGAAAATCGTTTTTTTTTTGACCTCGTCGATGGTATCATCAATAATGTAAAATATTAATTTTTTTAAGACAGATTGCAATTTCTTATGTAATTTTTATGTTCCTTTGTTTTAATATATTACTAAAAATATGGGTTTTAGGGTTCCGTAATTTAAAAAAGTAAAAACGATACCCTATTTGTGTGACTTTGGTGTCCGTCCGAATTTCTACATAATCGATTTACTCACAAACTATAAGTGCTATCAAGTTGAAATTTTCTATAGTTTTAAATATGTTTTCCCACGCCTACTGATAACAAAAAAAATTCAAATATTCGTTTTCATCTATATTTTATGAACATAGATAAGGAGATAGTAAAACAAAAGTGTTTTGTAAGGAATCGAGTTTGGTTTAGAAAAATCGAAAAAGATCAAAATATTTCAAAATTTCAAGGATTTTTCGGCTCCTTAGTTTCTTAGATATTGCTAAAAACGGGTGTTTTTTTCTGGTTCCGGCGTTTCCTGTCCTGTCCTGTCCTTTAACGTTTTTTTCCGTTCCATACACAAGAAAAAATTCATGGCTATGTGCAATGTTGTAAAAATTGAACGAAAACTATAGCGGTCGGCTCATCATTTCAAATGTTATTTTGAGGGGGTTGAGAGTTGAAATTTTGAAACAAAATTATTTTTGACCTTATCGAGTGTCATATGAAAGGTGAATTTTTTTTAGTCCAAAACAATTTTTTTGTAATTTTCAAAATCGCAGTTTTTGAGTTATGTTCAAGAATTTCCTGACAATCCCCCATCCAGTATGCAAAAAAGCATATATTTGAAGACATTACTTTTTGGAATAAGTGCTTAATGTTTCTGTGAGTTCCTCAGCTATTCTGACTGCACTTTCAGGGGGATTAGCCCTAACCTTTAGCGCTATCGCTCTTTTGTTCACAACTGACAAAATTAGCGTCCTGCCAGAACGGGGAAGATCTTCTACACTTCTCAAATGTTTGAATTTGAATAGTATTTTTTTCACAGTATTATGACTTCTGTCGATAATACTAGCAATTTTCCTCAGAGATTCGCCTTGAGATGCTAATTTTACCACTAAATTACGTTTAATTATTTAGAATTTTTTAATGAAACTAAGACTTTATCACTTTAATATTTTGTTTTATTTTTCCAAATATATTTTCGATCTCTAGGAGATCTTCTTCACGGAAGAAGTTTCTATAATTATTAGAGTTTATAGAAACTTCTTCCCTGAAGAAGATCTCCTAGAGATCGAAAATATATTTGGAAAAATAAAACAAAATATTAAAGTGATAAAGTCTTAGTTTCATTAAAAAATTCAAAATAATTTAATGTAAATTACACTTTAACTAGCTAAAAAGTAAAAAATTATAACTAAATTACGTGTTTCTATTGTAGTTTGTTTGGCTATGTTGAATAATATTAAATTATTATTATTGGAATAATAATAACTGCACGGATCTTTGACATGAAGATATCGACAATGCAACAAAACAAAATAAAACTATGCAGTTGAAAAAATCCCGTTATAACAAAAAACAATCAAACAATGTGAGTGTACACTTTTTTTTGACGCGTAAAATCAGAGCATTTTGAAATTTTTTTTAAATTACAAGGATAACAACAAATAAATGAATTTTTGTTTTTGTTAAAATAAACTAATACTTAATACACTTTTTAAAAATGAAATGTATTTTATTTTACGCACAAACGAATCGTAAAACACATTTTACATCCTAGTTATCGTGGCTGAAAGTTGAACTTTACATCCGTAAAATAAAATCCCGTTGCTATATGAAATATTAATATATTTTTCTACTTTATCGCCCGTAAAATAATCACCCGTAAAATATTCATAAAATTAGAACAAACAAATAAATTATTGTATGAAGTTTACAGAGAAAATCATGGCATGTTTAGCATAATTTTCAAAATGTCTAGCGAGTTTAAAAAATTGATTTATACTACAATAAAGTTGTGCAGTTGTGCGTTAAACGTTGTACATACACTCAGGCTGAAAGGAAGATTACGCCCTTGGTTCAATAAAAGCCCTCGCTTCGCGTCGGGCTTCAATATGAACCGCTGGCGTAATCTTCTACTTTCAGCCCTCGATATGTAAATAACTATTTCCATTCTTCTTTTAAGATATATTAGTTCGGAAATGTTGAAGCATTTGCTGTACACTTTTTTTTTGACGCTGACTGTATTAAGTAAGATAAAATTTTTGAATAATGCCAAATTTTAGTGAATGTGGTCTAAAAATAGATAGAAAGTGGAATGATTATAATTGATTGTGATAACTGTAAAAATTGTTTCCATATAAAATGTGTATCATTAAATGTTTTTGGTCTAAATGCGTTCAAAAAGGAAAACAATAAGTGGATTTGTAAGAAATGTGTAGATGTTAGTCAAAGATCGGAATATAGAAAAATTTTATCTCAGTTGTCCGAAGTATCACCATGTATGAAAAATGGATTCGACAAATTGGAAGAGCTGATTAATCAGTTCAAGGCGCTTTCCTCGGAATACGAGATCTTAAAAAATGAAAATATGTTACTGAAAGAACGAATGTCGTTCTTGGAACAAAGGATAAATGTTGTTGATGAAGATTCTCTGAAAATGAAATTTGAAGTTGTAGGTACTCCTAAAACTGAAAATGAAAATATTGTACAAATTGTTGATGATTTGTGTGTAAAAGGTCTTAATCTTGTTTTAGAAAAAAATGATATAGTGAATTGTTACAGACATAAATCAAATAAAATTATATGTGTGTGTGCTTCAAAACAGGTTAAAGATGTTATTCTTAAAAAACGAAGAGAGTTGAAAAGTAACATTACCGGTCAAAAATTTGGTTTAAATAATAATAACAAAGTCTATGTGAATGAATGTTTAACTGTTTTCAAAAGCAATTTGCTGTTCAAAGCAAATGAATTTAAAAAAAGGGGTATAGTTAAGTATGTATGGGTACGTGACAGCAAAATTATGGCAAAAAAGAAAGAGGGCGAGAAGGTCATTTATATTAACTCTCTATCAGATATTGATAAACTCAAAATTTAAATGATGAATGAAGATAATAACTTGTATTTTAATATAAATGAACCTTCTTGCCATGTAATAAATTTAACAGAATATCCTCAAAAAGATTTTAAATTTTCTGTAATCCATCAAAAAATTTGCTCTATGAGACAAAATTTTGATTTCTTTGTTTTGCATTTAATGTCGTTGAAAATTTTAAGAGAAAAGTTTCCGGATTTAATTTTTCTGAGTGAAATTTGGGTCAAGAATCATGAACTCTCTCGTTTTACAATACCGGGTTATGATCTATTTGCAAATTGTAATGTGAATATGGCTTCTGGTGGAGTCGCGGTGTTTGTGAAAAGAAACTTAAATTATTCGATTAAAAATATGCTGATTGCATCAGATGCGATATAAAAATCTGTGGTGTTTTTGTTTCGTTTTTGTGTTTTTATCGTCTCCATGAATTTCCTATTTGGCAGTTTCTGAATCAACTGAAAGTAATTTTACCAAAGGTTGGAACCAAAAATCTTGTTTTGGTGGGAGATTTTAATATTGATTTATTTGCAAACTCTAAGGACGTGGAAAATTATCTCACTATAATAGCATCTGTTGGTCTCAATTCTATACTGAATAAAGTTACAAGGCTTGTTAGTGGTAAATGTTTTGATCATATTTTTATTAGAAGCAATTTTAATTTAGATATAAAGTTTGAAGGAAATGTAGAGCACCATCATATTTCGGACCATGGCCTTGTGTCTTTAATAATCACTTTGCCTCAAACTAAAATTACCAAACCTATAACTGACCCTTCCAAAAAAATTATAAATTACGATAAGTTGAACAATTTGCTTGCAGCAGAAAATTGGTTTAGTGTTTATACCTCTTCAAATTGTTCAAAAGGGTTCTCCAACTTCTTAGAAATACTAAATACACATGTGGAAAATAGCTCCAATGTTCATAAATATAAACAGAAAGATATAAAATTGAAACCTTGGATGAGTGACGAATTGCTAAAAAAATTAATTTAAAAAAAAACTTAGCAAAAATTAAATAAAAGTCTAAAAAATTGCAAAGTAATCGAGAGAATTAAACATCTATCCTCTCAAATTAAATTTTAGTTGGAGGAGCCAACCAAAAATAATTATTTTAAAAATATGTTCAATAAGAATAATGACGCGAAAACGCATTGGCAAAACATAAATAAATTAACGGGGCGTGTTAAAAACAGTTCTAACGTTTCGGAAATTATAACTAAGGATGGTATGTCATCTGATGCCTCTGTAATTTCAAATGCGTTAAATGATTTTTTGTTGGTATTGGTGCTAATGATTTGGATACCTCGTTTAATTTGAATAATATTGATAATTCTACTCCTTTTGTTCATCAAAATCTGTTTATGTATGAAACAAGTTGTGATGAAATTTTCTCAATCACTCATGGTTTGAAAAACTCCTATTCGTCAGGTTTTGATGGATTTAGCAGTTTATTTTTGAAAAAAATTTGTGTTAATATTGTTCCTATTTTGTGTTTACTCTTTAATAGAAGTATGTCTGAAGGAATTTTTTCCCGAGCTTCTAAAAAAAGCTGTTGTCGTGCCATTATTTAAAAAAAAGAGATCGCACTAATCCAAATTATTACCGTCCAATTTCTATGCTATCAGTATGTTCCAAGGTTTTTGAAAAAATTGTCAAAGTTCGAATTTTAAGTTTTTTAAAAAGATACGATGTGTTAAGTGACAATCAATTTGGCTTTCGAAGGAAACTTAATACGGAAGATGCATTGCTAACTGCTTTAAATATTATTTATACTGGTATAAATGAGAATATGGAAACGGGTTCTCTTTTTCTTGACATAACTAAAGCGTTTGATATGGTGAATATTAAATTATTATTAGACGTTTCATGGAAATGTGGTTTTAGAGGAATAGTGTTAAAATGGTTTGAGTTATATCTTTCTGGCAGGAAGTCGGGGGTTGAGAGTGGCAATTTTGATAAAAAATTATTTTTGACCTTGTCGAGTGGGTTGTCATATGAAAGGTTAATTTTTTTCTAGTCCAAAAGAATTTTTTTTGTAATTTTCAAAATCGCAGTTTTTAAGTTATGTTCAAAAATGTGAACAAATTTCCTGTCCCCCCCCTCCCCCCTCCTTAACTTCGAACATTACAAAAGAAAAACTTTGGAAAAATTCATGCTTATGGGCAATGTTGTAAAGATTGAATGAAAACTATAACGATCGGCTCATCATTTCAAATGTTATTTTGAGGGGGTTGAGGGTAGATATTTTGAAGACAAATTATTTTTGAACGTGTTGAGTGGGGTGTCATATGAAAGGTTAATTTTTTTCTTGTCCAAAACAATTTTCTTTGTAGTTTTCGAAAACACCGTTTTTGGTTCATTTGATTAAAATTCTAGAATTATGTTTTTGTGAAGGACTATAATTCTGTAAGGTCTGATACACTACCATCAGTGCAGAAAAATCGTAGCCACCATCACTTCGATTTTAGCTCTGCTGGCAGTTGTTGTGAATGATCAACTAACTGAACTTCAAATCCTGTTGGTATACCGATCTCCCCAATGTTCAGTAGACAAATCACTCGACTGTGTTAGAAATGCACTCGTTGGCAATAATTTGACGCCATTTTTTACTCCAACTATTGTGATAGGTGACTTTAATGTTGGTTTCAATAAAATCCTCAAATCTGGCTCTCAAACTTTTTTCTACAAAAAAATTTACAAAGAATAATTCATGAACCAAAAACAGTTGAAGCTACAAAAATTGATAATATATTTCCAATATAAATAATTTATAGGCTGGCGTTATTGAAGCTTTCTTTAGCCACCATAAACAGCTTTGAGTAAGATGCAACCCAATGTGAAACCTCGCTAGCAAAAACTGTTGCTTTCTCAAATAATATATACACGGAACCCTCAGTGAGCGAATCATATTCGCACTTGTCTGACTTTTTTATTCTATACCAGATTTTGTTCCGAACATAATCCTCCAAAAAATTTGATAAAATTTACGACAAAGGCAAATTGACTGAATTTTAAACGAAAGCTAAAGGGTGCTCTCTGAAATGTTTTGCTCTGTGTCTTAAGACGCTAGGAGTGACAAATGAAGTGGAAAACGAAATTTTGTTTGACTTGTTCGAGGTGGGGGTCATGAAAGTTGTGTTTATGTTTATGCTTTTATAGAAAATTGTAATTTTATATTTTATTTATGGATCCTTAGTTTTGAATTATCATCAAAAATATGTTTTTGATACGCACAAACATGGCATTTTACATCCGAGTCTTATTAGGAATTATATACGATCTGAGTCCTATTTAATTACATTTGGTATTTTTTTAACTTTCTCAGTTATATAATATAAAGTAAACTAATGTAAATTTTGGGTGGTTTCAACATAAAAGTTGGAGCAGATTGCTCAGAAGTTTCTATAACTGAAGATTGAAGATGCTTGACTTTTCAAAAAATAATTGAAATATGCCCAAATATTTAATATTTATAAACTCTATTAAAATATTATGATCCAAACGGTCATTATAATAGTTTTATGTATTCAAAGGGTCACACAGTCACACAAAATCAGGAGCCCTATTCCCGAACACATATTTGTCAATCGACAATATTGTCAATTTCACAAAAATGCTTCAAACTTTTGTGTAAAAATAGTATTCGATAACACAAAATTTTTGTATCATACATATAGGTTTGTGTCTTAGCTACGAAATTATAACAGATTATAAAACATTTGTGGTACAAATAAAAATCAAAGCTATTTTTTTGAAAACTAATTTTTTTAATCTTTAAATATGGAAAATGTGATAAAAATTTATTTAATAAATAAATATAGTTAAATGATATAAATAAAAATATAATTAATTAATATTATTAAATACAGTAATCCCTCCGACTGCGCGGGTTTTAACTGCGCGATTTCCACTGCGCGAGATGAGTTTTCAATACTAATTTTCGCACTGCGCTATTAAAATTTCACACTGCGCGATTAAAATTTCACACTGCGCGACGTTTAAAATTTTTTTTTAGAATATGTAGGTGAATTTCGTACAATTAAAATGAAAAAAAAAATTACATTTGCCATATGGGTCATTCTTTTACAAATCGAACAGATTTTTACGGGTATGATATTGAAAAAATATACGTGTTCGAGAATTTTTATTATATTATTTTTTGGAAAACAGAGGCGATCTAAATTTCGAGAATTTCGTGATTTTTGGCTTGACGGCTTATTTTCAAAAATTCACAACTTCGGTTCTATTAATTATAGAAGCCTTTGTTTTATTTTACTTTAAAGTTAAGAGATAGAACTTTAATAAAAAATATATTCAATAAAAATTATTAGCAAATTCCGATTGTTATAAACAAATAAAATGTTAAAATCGATTTTTAGTGATTGCCCTACAAAAATAAAGAGTATTTGATATAACCATCGTATTCTACGTTCAATGAAGAAAATAGTTCTACTGTTAGAAATAAATTAATTTATCCAGCGCGGGACAACAAAAATTTATGGAATTTTTTGTCTTTCCGCGCTCGATAAATTAATTTATTTCTAATGCTACTCGTACACGAGAGAGCAAAATTGCAGGTGTCAGAGAGAAAGTGTCTGACTTATTGCTTAACTGTTTTCACATAGGAATTTGTTTAACAATGTTTGTAGATGACGATTTTTTTTAAAAGTTCATCTTTTAGCTTTAAAACAAAACAGAAAAAAACTTCTATCGTTACCAGAACTGAAGTTATAAATCCTTGCAAATAATTCTTCCAGCAAAAAATCACGAAATCCTCGAAATTTAGAACCGCTTTACTTTCGAAAAAAAAAAAATTTTCGAGCACGTATATCTTTTTTTTTTTGGGAAATGGGAATTTGGGAATTTTCCTATATAAAAGCCCTAAAAAAATTTCAGCCAAATCAAAAATGTGTTCGGTTTGTAAAAGAATGACCCATATATGTAGCAATTAGCATTAGAAATTCAGTTTATTTTTAACTGTGTGGCTGGAACATTCAATATAGATCAAATTCAATTTCAAACCAGTAAGGATAGAATATTCTAAACAAATTCATATTATTTTTTTAAATTTGAGTTGTTTTTTTAAATGTTATTTATGTTAATTTATCTGTTAACTTATAAAGTGTTTTCTTTTTATGAGTTGTCGAAGTAATACATGTTTTTCAGGCTGTATATATTCATTCTTGTTTAATTATAACTTTAAAATATTTTTTTTTGAATTTTTTTTCAAAATTTGGAACCGAACCCCCCATTTTCATACAAAATAGGGTTCACATTGCGCGGTTTTGTATTGCGCGGTTTTTCTGGAACGGAACTACCGCGCAGTCAGAGGGATTACTGTACTTATTTTAGCATTATAAATTAATTTTTACGCTAATCGATAAAATTTATATTGAAAAGTTTACACACAAAACAAAATTGCGATAATGACAGTAACTATATTGTTTTTGTCAGATTCACAATATTGTGTAGATTTTTACACCACTTTGGTATTTCGGAATACGAATTTTACAATATTGTTTAAATTTATAATATTGTGATTACATTTATGTGTTCGCGCATATGGGTCGTAGCCTCTTAATAACTGCTTAGACCCAGCTGCCTATTTCCAGAAAATATTTTTTGTGCGTATATCCAAAATGTAACGAAAAATGTGAAAAAATGTTAATTGTTGTATTCTATTCTTGTAATAGTTAAATTGGGGACCTGTGTACAATTGCGATGGTAAATAATTTTGAAAGGTCTTGAGAATTCATCCAGGTACTTGCATAGGTGGTTTATCTTCATATTAGTTGAAAAAGGGTTATTTCAAAATGGCGATAGTAATATTGTTCAAGCTCACACTAAATTTATGATAAATGTATCAACTTTATTCGACTGAGTTGGGATCACAAGTAAAATAGAAGAGTAAAAATGTCAACAATTGTAGAGCCGAATCAACAATGCAAATTGTTTATAATTTAAATGTTATTTATAAATCCGAGATGATGCACATTTATGAAATCTACTTAATATATAAATATATTTATCGATTTAAATAAATGGTAAAATAACGAAATTGTATTTTCTCCTGCAAATTTGACAGACAGTTTTTTTATATCACGATTGACAGATAGTCGTTGACAGTCGTTAACTTTTATAAATGATTTGTCAAAATGTCAATCTCAAACGTTATGGCAAGCTGGTTTTTGGATCAAACAATATGTTTTCATCAAAAAGTAGAAATTTGATGTTTATTATTTATTGTGAAATTGTTCGGTATTCTTGTCCAACCCAGTAGAAACTAAGCATAACCGACATTTATGATTGACAGCATTTCATCTACTAGTTTTTCAAATCATAAAAATTGTATTACTCACAAATTGACAAATGAATTTTATTAATCAAATTTAATCAAGTTCAACATTAAACGATTTCTCCTTTAAAAAAAAATGTACACATATCAAATTAGATCGATTTTTGCCACAACATTTTTACAAGAACATTTTCATATTATCTTAACATTCCACCTTTTACTTTCTATGTTTTTTTTTAAATCGTGCACTTACTGTAACATACAATATTATTTTACATCTATTTTAATCTTTACTTTAAAGGGCGTTACCACTTATTTGTTGACTTAAGGAATTTACAAAAAAAAATATATGTATATATAAAAAATCAAGAAATATGTTAAGCTGTGGATCGCGTCTCATTATTCTCATAGATTTCGTAATAGCAAAGCACGAGCGCTACTATAAAATTAATAGAAAAAGTAAATATTAGTCAGTTTTGAAATTAAATTGGAATTCTTTTATGTGTACAAACAATTTATAATTTTTATTATAATTTTCGTAAGTGTAATTTTAAAATCGATGAACTGGAATGGAATGACATGGTCGTAATAATTACAATCGTGTTACACACATTAAACATATTTCTGCAAAATAACAACAATTATGGTTATAACAACTTCATCAGCATTTGTTTATGTTTTTGTTATTATTAATAATGTTACTTCTTTAACAGACGTTTTCCTTGAAAATATTTGAAAATTAATCTATTTCCGGTTTAATTTTAACGGTAGGAAATAACGATTGTAATTTAATTAGAAACAATGAACGATGAAGGTGGATGTTAATTTGAAATTGAAAATCATAATTTTAAAACATGAGTTTGTGTGATTGTCAAATACAAAATGTTTAATCTACAAGAAAAACATATAACAACGGTGGGCAAATGCGGCTCTTAGAGCTTAGTTTATTACTTCTGTATTACTTCTTTAATTGAATTTTTGAAACTCTTGCCAGAATCAAAATATCCACATCTACAACAATCTGCTTGTCGTCTCATTTCAATTTTTTGTATAACATATTGCTATGAATATTTGTATTCCACAATGAAGTTCGTGAAGTCGAGCTATCGTTCACAGTTAACCGTTGACAGTGGAGAAAAATAACAGAAGAGCATTTTTTTTTAATAAAAAGAACACGTGCAGCAAAATCATCGAACCCAATTTTTTGACAACATCGTTGGTTTTTTATATATCTCATGAAATATGCCGATTTCAAAAAATTATTTAATCATTTTTGTAGAAAAATCAATTCTCTACAATAAATTTTGTGCTCATTTTTTGCCTTAAATGTATATCTCTGATGACATTTTAAAAAAAAAACCTCAAAATCCTTCGTAGCCCGTAAAAACAAATATGACGAAAAAGTACTAATTTTTGTTTTTCTTTCCACGATTATATTTTTACTCTTTTTATTCCATAGCAGAAGAAGAAAATTAGTACTTTTTCGTCATCCTTATTATTTATGTTTTTATGGGTTACGAAGATTTACAATTTTTTTTTTCTTCAAAATATCATCAAAAATACTGTTTCTTATATAATGTAAAAACATTTCCATAATATGGAGTCTAATGACAGTTGAAAAATTCAACTTAAGTAAGTAAAAATAAATAAGTGATGAAGAAGTTTCAACTTTGAAATTGTCATCGCCTCAGCGGCGTAATCGATAGCGTGTCTGCCCAAGGATTCGAGCCGGGCGACTGAAGAGGTAGGTTCGAATCCCAACCGAAACACGAAAAATGTGAAGTGGAGTTTTTATCTGAGAAAACTTCAAAACCATACCTTTGAATTGAAAAAATTCCAATTACTTCTTTACCTACTTGAGTTTAATTGATCTCAAATATTCAAAAAAAGTTTCTTATACGTTTTAGGCAAAAACTGACTAGGACTTTTTTTGTAGAGAATTGAATTTCTACAAAAATGTTTATATGATGTTGTTCGAAATCTAAAATTAAAAAATCTAAAGTTTTATCAAAAAATCAAAAGTACAAGTCATCAATACGTTGTCGGAAAATTATAACAGATCATAAATTAACATAATTTAGTGAAAAGATTATACAATCAGCAAACTACTCAAAACCTCTCCATTTAGCGTTTCGAGAAAATATTTCAAAATCACAAATTCATATTTCTTTCAAAATTCCAAAAATATTGTAAAAATTTAATAAAATCAAACTTTTTTCAAAATTCCGAAAATATTCCAAAAATTAGAATAAAATCGAATATTTAAACTTTTTCTAAATTCCAATAATATTCCAAAAATTCTTAAAAATTCAAACTTTTCCAAAATTCTAAAAATATTGCAAAAATTATTACAAAATCAAAAATTCAAACTTTTTTCAAAATTCTAAAAATATATGTAAAATTCAAAAATTTCATTTTTTTCAAAATTCTTAAAATATTCCAAAAATTCTTACAAAACCAAAAATTGAAACTTTTTTCAAAACTCTAAAACTATATTATAAATTCAAAAACTCTATTTGTTTCAAAATTCTAAAAATATTCCAAAAATTATAATAAAATCAAAAATTTAAAATTTTTCAAAATTCTTAGAATATTCCAAAAATTCTTAAATTCAAAAATTGAAACTTTTTTCAAAATTCTAAAGATATATATAAAATTCAAAAATTCTATTTTTTTTTTCAAAATTCTAAAAATATTGCACAAATTACAACAAAATCAATAATTGAAACTTTTTTCAAAATTCCAAAAATATTCCAGATATTAGAATAAAATCAAATATTTAAACTTTTTCTAAATTCCAATAATATTTCAAAAATTCTTGAAAATTCAAACTTTTTCCAAAATTCTAAAAATATTGCTAAAATTATTACAAAATCAAAAATTGAAACTAATTTCAAAATTCTAAAAATATATATAAAATTCAAAAATTCCATTTTCTCAAAATTCTAAAAATATTGCAAAAGTTATAACAAAATCAAAAATTGAAAAATTCCAAAAATATTGTAAAAATTAGAATAAAATCAAATATTTAAACTTTTTCTAAATTCCAATAATATTCCAAAAATTTAAACTTTTTCCAAAATTCTAAAAATATTGCAAAAATTATTACAAAATCAAAAATACAAACTTTTTTCAAAATCCCAAAAATATTTCAAAAACTATAACAAATTCAATTTCATTTTTAATTACATTTAGGTCATAAAAACAGCAACATTTTTTTTCCAAAAAATTGGCTATAAAAATTAAATGAAATCATTTTTTGACACACTTGACACTATTTTTTTGACAAACTTATAATGCCATAATTCTCAATAATAATAATAAAATTTCATGCCATACAAATTATCTATTTTATTTTTTTCCCAAAAATTGTGTAAAAAAGTAAAAAAAAATCTTTCTTTTGACACACTTGACAACATTTTTTTGACAAACTTATAATGCCATAATTCTCAATAATAATAACAAAATTTCATTTCAAACAAATAATTTAATTTTTTTCCAAAAAATTGGGTAAAAAAATAGATAAAAATCTTTCTTTTGACACACTTGACAACATTTTTTTGACAAACTTATAATTCAATAATCTAGTTTTTGATCTCACATACCAATCCGTACCATAAAGATTTCTCCAAATTCAATGTTCCTACTCGTAATCACTTAAAATGAACGTTTTTTACGAAAAAGACGAAAATTTAATGTTTTTGGCACACTTAATGATTTTTTTGACACACTTCCGGTACAGTTATCGAACACAGCGTCCTTTCGGACCTGTCCCTTGAGTATACCTATTTTTAGAAAAAAAAAATGTTTAAATCCCTCCAGCGGTTTCTCCTGCAGCGTAGGTAATGACGGCCGGACTACTACTCATTATCACTTAAAATGAACGTTTTTTAAGCAAAAAAAAAAGCAAATTCCTCGTGTTGACACACTTAATGATTTTTTTGACACATTTCCGGTACAGTTATCGAGCACATCGCCTTTTCGGCGCTTTCCATTGAGTATACCTATTTTTAGAAAAAATCCCATCAGCGGTTTTCGAGATTTCGTCGGTTGTGACGGCTTTTTTAGAATATGTAGGTCCTAAAACGTCGAGCAATGTCAAAAAAAGTAAGGGCAAACATTTCACTTTTGCCTCGAGAATTCAATATGTACTTTGGTTTTTTCAAAACCGAAGTAATAAACCTTTCATATGACAATTCATTTTGACCGGTTCAAAAAAAATTTGTTTTAATTTTAATGTTCCACTCCTTGTTCCAAAAACACGTAGCTACAAATGTCAGAGCTGTCTCTAATGTTTTCATTGCATATTTATTAAATTAGCTACAATTGCAAATTTTATCAAATTTTTAATTGACAAGTTTATGAAGTAAAGGACTGAAACAGCGAAGAATTCAAAAATCAAGAAAAAAATTAAAACCTTCCTTAAAAAATCAACCATTCATATGGCCTGGATACCATAAGAAATCGATGAGATTTTGCCATACGATTTATAACTGCACATTCATACTATAAAAAAATAAAAAAACAAAACTAGCAACTCTTATTGAAATTTAATTATTGGTGAATTATATTTTGATTTATGACAAAAATGGAAGCTGAGCTGAGTTTTCAAGTAAGTTTATTTGATCTCTAACTTATTTGATCGCTAATTTGTCATATATCCGAACTGATCAGCTAGAGTTCTGATTATTTTTCATTCATATATTTAAAAATAAAAATAAAAAATTATATGCATTTCTCATTCCCACTTTTTGAAATCATTGCTTCTACGTCAACATTTTGTCTAGGCAAAAACTTTATTTATAAGCGTAACGAAGCACGCCGCACAGTGGGATTTGTTCATACATGTTTGGCAAAAAATATAAGGAGTGCTCGTAGAATGTTGAAATTTTGCTCTGAGCCTTTGGTTAGCTCAATTAAGAAAAATATAAAGTTTCATCAAAATTGGTCACGCCCACTACCCCACCGCCCACAGAACCCAAAATTTATTTTTGGTCCAAAGTTTTTGAAATTTGGCACAGAGCCTTTTATTACCTCAATTAAGAATAAAATAAACTTTCATCAAAATTGGCCACGCCTACTACCCACCGCCCATAGAACTCAAAATTTCATGATTTTATGATTTTATAAATTTTATGATTTTATAAAAGATTATTAATTATTTAAACTTTTTTTTTTTTAATTGATAGTATGGCGTCCTACCTTTCATTTTATTATAGCGGGAGCACCTAGCACGACCGAGCAACCTTTTTTTTCTTCCAAGGAAGTTTGCAATCACGGCATATTATAGAACAAATTTTATTCTATCATATCTTTTAAACCATATAAGCGATCTTTATAATTTTTTTTTCTAAATACGCAGAAAAGGCTATATTTGAAAATAATCACTATTTAAATTAGAGGAATAAAGTTATCTTACGTACAAACACTATAGAAGTGCGTAAACAGTTTTCAATATTTTGGACCAAAATTTACATGTGACTTTACTTCATCATTTCAAAGACAAATAAACGTTTTTTTAGGATACAATTTATGGATTCTTCATACTGAATCAATTTATTACAAAACTGCATCATTACATTTTTTAATTTTATGTGTCGAAAAAATTACTTATTGCACAAAAAATCCCACTGTGCGCCGGGCCCTCCAAGTTAATTTTAAAGCATGAATAGAACACATTGAAATTTCATCTATAATAATGATTGATGTATTATTAATATATATATGTGCCATATACACTGTTTGGAGTTATATTTGGCATTGAATTCTCTAATAATGGAATTGATAATTTGAAAACTTTATGCAAAGTTCGCCTCCCAATCAAAAGAGTTGTTGCAATAATACTGAAGGTAGTTACAATACACGAAAGATTTAATGAATTAAATTTATGAATGATTGCCGTTTGAACAAAAGTTTTGCCACAACCTGCATGAGCTGTCAAGAAAAAAAAACATTACTTTCAGTATCATGGAATTGAGCTTCACGCAAAACAATATCAATCACAAAACGTTGCTCATTATTTGCATTTTCATACATTCTATCGAAAACTATAGCTTCTTCTTCAATATCAAAATGACCTACATCGCCAATCTGTAAGTTATATTGTGGAATCGGAAGACCAAGATCATCACATGAAGTATTATGTGTAAATGCTCGATTAATTGATACATCTTCATCGTAATTTCGTAAAAAGTCTTCAATCATACTATTTCTAAATTCAATCCATAGAGCTAAAGCATTCGGTGGAACATACCACAGATAAATGAAAATAATTGACGTAACTGTTTTGGTGATTGAATTTCTGAAGCTTCAAGTAAACATTCACGCCATTCATTATCATTTGTTGCAATACCTCGAGTTTCACATGCTGCAACAAAAGTAGGGTACTCAACACCTTCATACATACGTAGATCAGTAAAAGATTTTGAACCACGAACATGCAACAGAAGCAAACGCATATGAAACAATTCTATATCTTTTGGAGTAACCATATATAATCGCAACAACTTTATCAACCCCACGTTGTCTTCTTTTCCACGATTTACTTTGATCATGCCAAACATAATGTAAAGGTAATTCTGTATACAAAAACTTATTAGCTAAATTATCAATGGAATTCAAATGAAAAATGCTAGCAATTTTGTTTTTGATACATTTGCGACTGCACCAGCCACATTACCATTTCTGATATAAATATTTTGTCCATTAGGCAAATAACAATCAAGTCGAATAATTGTATGAGATTGAAAATGCATTGGAAATTCAAATATGCGCCAAGCAGCTTCAGTCGAACCTACCATCCATTCAAAAAATTTGGAATTTCATTTCCCACAATCGCATCACTGCATTCTCTCCATTCACTCTCAATTCAACATTGGCAGAATCATACCCTTTATATACATACTTGTAAACATATTTCACACTTTTAACAGTCGTACATATTTCCACATTAATATGACAATTGAATTTTGCATCCGCATAAGAAAAACTTCACATACATTGGCATTTCTAAAAATTAAAATGAAGAACAGAACAAAATTTTCACATTCATTCACTTCAATGTACATAAGAAGACTAAAAAATAAAATACAATGTATAAAAGAATAACAAATTAACATCGTAAATAAAATTTAGGGGATCTTTACACTAAACTTTATTTCGTTTGTTTTCGTTTTCGAATTGATTGACAAATTGATTGAAAGTCTGTAGCCTGCTTATCGTTTTTGTGAAAAAAAAAAAAATATATACTTGGGCAAGTCCATTTCATATTGTATGGGGGGGGGGGGCCGTTAAATTCAAAAATACATTTAAATTCGTCTATAACTTTTTTATTTATGATCCGATTTGTGTGAAAATCTAAAATTTAATCTTTAAAATCTAAGTTACACTAATATCAGTTAGCAGTGAAAATTTAAAATAAATCCATCTGGGAATAAAAAAGCCTTAGGCTCCTCAAAGTTTTTCGTTAGCGCGCGTATTAATATATGGGATGATCCACGTCAAACGGGCCACCGCTGCGACCAAAATTTGGAGAGGTTTAAAAAAACATGTGGTAGCTCAAAATTTTTGTTATAATTGTCTCTTTCCGATACACGTGGCGTTCTAGAATTTTTCAAAATGGTGCCTTGAAAATGGAGCGTTTATTCTAAAATTTTTTAGCATCGAACGGGGAAACTAGTTACTAACAAGTGCTATTACTTCTAAAAAATTGATTGTTAATTTTAAAATGATTGTAGAAGCACTGTCTTTAAAAATCAATATGATTAGTAAAAAAAATTCAACATGGCGGCTTCTAAATGGCGCCAATTTCACCGAATTTGCATTTTTCCAGTCAAAATTGCTTATTTTACAATTCTACAGTAGAAATATTATATTATAGGTTTCAAATACACACATCAATTTTTCAAATAAGTCCGATAGTTATTCAAAATGGTCGATTCGAAATGGCGTCTTTTTATTGATCAAATATACGGTTATATTAGCAAAAATCAGTTTTAAAGTAATTGCCTAAAGATATATATTAGCCACTATTGAGAAATCGTGCTCAAGAGATTACTACAGTAAAAATCCCCATTAAAGGAAATCCTTTTAAGCGGAAATCCCCGTACACGGAAAGAATGTTCCCTTCAAAATATTTTAATACATTTCTTCGAAACTTTTGACGGAAGCTCTCGGTTAACGGAAGGAATTTTTTTTTTGTGCCTTGCGAATTAATTTTTTTTTTGCAAATTTTACTCCTTTTAAGCGGAATTATTTTTGAAACTAACTTAAAATAAGTAAAGAAAACATTTGTTCTGCGTTTTTTCTCAAATCGGCCGCTTTTGCGTTTGGCAAGCTCCGAAAAATGCCGATTGCCCGCGATCTTGTAAATTTGCTACCACATTTTTTTTTTAACTGTGGGGGTTGGAAATTTATTTTAGAACAAGAGGGTAAGCTTGTCCGACCAAAATGTGTCTGCTATTCTCGAGTCCGACAACTGATATTTTGTATGTTTGGGTTGTCGGACTAGACAATTGTAGACAAATTATTGACGGACAAGGTTACCCTTGTGTTCTTAATCAAATTTCCAACCCCTATAGCTAAAAAAACAAAAATTTACAAGATCCCGGGCAATCGGTATTTTTGGGAGCTTGCCGAATGCAAAAGCGGTCGATTTGAGAAAAATCGCAGAACAAATGTTTTCGGGTTCGTCAAGGACAGGCGCCTCACGAAGTATAAAATTTGTAGTAATCATCACATGAAATCGGCGCCGGCCCAGGGACTAGTTTCTTGGCTGTAATAATTTTATAACTCAATCAATGTTTCTGTCGAGTTTCAAGATTTTCTGTCTGTTTTTTAAGTTTCTGTCGAGACTTAATTCAATCGACTATTTTGGATGATCAGAGTTTTTCGGTAAATTGAAAAACTGGAGTGTTGGTAATATTAAAGTTGCTATTAAAAACAAACTTAATTTTCTAGATTGAATTTGTAAGAACCATTACCATTAAATGAATGTATAGTAAACTATTGGGAATTGTAACGCCTCACACATTGTTTTTTTCATATTCAGCTTGTAACTTGCTACACATATCAATTGTAATTTCTTTACGGAACTTGAGCTTCGGTTTGGGAACAGTCTAAATTTTGTCATTATTAAGATAGTCAAATTTCGGTCATATGCTTAAAGGTTTGTTTTACAACTTGGTGATGGAGTATTCAAAAGATTACAATTATGAAAAAGTCCTTAAAACGCTAGAGCATATTTTAGAAAAAGTTTTTAAATGTAAATTGACGCTCCTTTCCAGGTTTGATTGAAAAAAAAAGTCAGCCCGGATCACTCGAGGATGTTCGTGGGAATAATCAAATGATTTTGGTGTTAAAATCTACAAAGTGTTAAACCCTTCATGCTATTAATTTTAAGAATTTGATTGTGTGTTTGTCAGGTTTATGTACTAGTCGTTTTACCTATCATCATATGCTTTGCAAACAACCAGTTCGATGTTGATTATACATAGCAAAAGGATTACTAATTCTCTTTCGAATAATATGTCGTTACAGCCTCGATTAAATAACAAACTTTTGCAGTAATTCTAAACCTAATTTTTGTACCTAATAATCTCAAGCCTCGAGGAAAACGGAAATATGGTTGCTTTAACCAGCATCAAATTAACTTATAAATCATTAGATATTTAAAGTTAGAACTTTAAAGATGTGGCGAACTTAAAGTTGTTTAAATATTTATGTATGCAAAAATATTTCCTAATGAATCCAATTGAACAGTTCTTTGACAGCCCTATTATAAAACGGAGCGTACACAACATCGCTTATATTTACTAATACAGTCATCTGCAACCTGTAGTGGTTTGTTGTCCAGATAGAAGGAATTAACCAAATAAATAAGCTATTAGCGTCGGTAGGCAGTGTGAATAAGCCGCACAAAACCACAATGTTCAAAGCAATTTTAACAATTTAATTTTTCTACCAACTTATAGTTTTGCACAAAACTTCAATTAAATTTAATAATAGTCTAATAATAGTTTTCTCACTGTGGGAATAAAATGCCTCACTGCTCCCTAAGGAGAAAGAAACAATCCGCGCCCTCAAATAGGAAAGCTGCGTTACACTTTATATATAAAACGGGCAGTAAAAAACAATATACTCCTTAATAACGGAAACTCTCGAAAGACGGAAAAAAGATTGACTCCCTTGAGATTCCGTCTTTCGGGATTTTTACAATATAATATTACTAAAGATAACTATAATATAATATTTATGCTGTAGAATTGTACAAATAAGTAATTTTGCTTGTAAAAATGCAAAATTGGTAAAATTGGCGCCATTTGGAAGCCGCCATGTTGAAAATGATTTACTAATCATATTGATTTTTAAAGACGGGGCTTCTACGATCATTTTAAAATTAACAATCATTTTTTAGAAGTAATAGTACTTGTTAGCTAGTTTCCCTGTTCGATGCTAAAAAATTTCGGATTAAACGCTCCATTTTGAAGGCGCCATTTTGAAAAATTCTAAAACGCCACGTGTCATTGGAAAGAGAAAATTATAACAATTACTTTGAGCCATTGCCTGTTTTTAAACCTCCCCAAATTTTGGTCTCAGGGTGGTCGGTGAAAGATGGCGAATTTCACAATATTTGGATCTTTCTAAGTCCGCCATTTTGAAAAGTGGTTAAAATTCTTTAATTTTTTTTTAAATATTTACTTCTTTAAAAATTATATTTATTTTTGGACAATTAGTTTTTTTAAAACTGATTTTTGATAATAAAACCGTAAATTTGATCAAACGAAGTCATCTTGAAAGCGGCCATTTTGAATAACTATCGAACTTATTTGAGAAATTGACGTTTCAACTATTTGAAACCTATAATATAATATTTATGCTGTAGAATTGTAAAATAAGCAATTTTGTCTGGAAAAATGCAGATTTGGTGAAATTGGCGCCATTTAGAAGCCACCATGTTGAAAATTGTTTACTAATCATATTGATTTTTAAGGACCGTGCTTCTACGATCATTTTAAAATTAACAATCAATTTTTTAAAAGTAATAGTACTGGTTAGTAACTAGTTTCCTTGTTCGATGCCAAAATATTTCAGGGTAAACGCTCCATTTTTAAGGCGCCAGGCGAAGAGAAAATTGTAACAAAAATGTTGAGCCATCACACGTTTTCTTAAACCCCTCCAACTTTTGGTCGCAGAATGGTCCGATGAAAGAAGGTGATTTTGACAAAATTTGCACCTTTTTAAGTCCTCCATTTTGAAAAGTGGTTCCAATTTTTTTATTAAATATTTACCTCTTTAAATATTCTAATAAAAATTATATTTATTTTTGGATTAGTTTATTTATAACTTTCTGCTAATATAACCGCAATTTGGTGAAATTGGCGCCATTTAGAAGCCGCCATGTTGATATTTTTTACTAACAATCAATTTTATAAAAGTAATAGTACTTGCTAGTAACTAGTTTCCCCGTTCGATGCTAAAAAATTTCAGAATAAATGCTCCATTTTGAAGGTACATTTTTGAAAAATTCTAAAACGCCACATGTCATAGAAAAGAGACAATTATAACAAAAAGTTTGAGATATCACACGTTTTTTTACACCTCTCCAACTTTTGGTCGCAGCGGTGGCCCGTTTGACGTGGATCATCCCATATAAGATTTTTGTTATTATATATCTTCCACTATTATTTCGTGTTGTTTTCTTTATACGGGAATTTATTTAAGTGGATTGGCTATATGGACCAGTCAAAATAGCTTTTTGTGAGGAAAAAATTAGTAACAGCATGAAAACTATTGGATAAGGAAGAAAATATTGCGCAAATGATGAAAAAACATAAATTAAAGGTGATCCGAGTTACGAGGGTGAAATTGGGTGAGCTTTAAGGGGTAGAAAATAGTTTTTTACGATTTTCAGGAAACTAGAGCTTCTTTCGAAAAAAGTTTAAAGTAAAAGTTGGAGGTAATAAAAAGGTCTATAACTTTTATATCAGCAATTTTTTCACATAACCTAAAATTTGCCGTGAAAATTTATATTTTTTAAAGATTTCAACGGTAAATTTTAACAAATAATGAACATTTTTAAACAATCATTGAAAATAACTCTTTAAAATCAAGTTTATTCAGTTTTTCGCATTTCCTGGAAAATGTTTCCGTGTTTTGTTAATGTTTATTTTTTTACACCATCTAAAAGTAGACATTTCAACAAACATAATGATAAATGTTTTTTTGAAAAAACTGTTTCCCACACAGGAGAATTTTCGTGTGAAAATAAGGTCACTTTTTTTGTTTAGAATCGAAATCAAACGTAAAAATATATATTGTGATTTCAAAAAATTACGCGTATTAGGGACATAATAAAGTACGTTTTCACCAAATTGTGTGAAAAAAAACATTTGTTTGTGGAAGATAAAAATTGAAAACGAAAAGACCTTTTTTTCTCGGTTTTATTCTATTTTCACGGCAAATTTTAGGTTATGTGAAAAAATTGCTGATATAAAAGTATAGACCTTTTTATTACCTATATCTTTAACTTAAACTTTTTTCAATAGAAGCTCTAGTTTCGCCGAAAATCGTAAAAAGCCATTTTCTACCCTAAAAGCTCACCCAATTTCACCCTCGTAACTCGGATCACCTTTAATTTATGTTTCCCATCATTTGCGCAATGTTTTCTTGTTTATCCAATAGTTTTCATCCTGTTACTAATTTTTTCCATTTTTTGCCTGTTTTTAAGGTATCTAGACGGGTCTAATACTATTATACATAAATATTTAATAAATATTTTTGAAAATTGTTGTCACTCAAAAAATAAAAAAAATGTACAGTTGAGCAAAAAGTTGAAATAATCTTTTGATCTCAGAAACTACAAACGACGTAGATGATTGTAGTAAAAGTTTTTTGTTTGTAGTTGTAATAAATTTGAGTATAATTTGTAATAGATTTGAGTGATAATCAGCAAAACAGGTGAATCCCCCAGACACAGTATACAAGATTGTTCGAAATCGTTTGTAGTATTATGTAGTAATGATATAGTTATTTGTGCAACTATTGCAAAAAGTGCATATTTGTTTCATGATGCATGAAGTTTGCAGCTCGAGACGAAGTCAAGAGCTGCAACCATGATGAGTGGAACAAATATGCTTTTTGCACGTGTTGCACACAACATTTTTTCTACGATCTTAAGGTACTTTTTACACTAGTGCAAACACTTTTTGCACTAGTAAGGTACTTTTTGCACTAGTACAAAAAATTAATCTTTTTGCAAAATACATAGTGCAAAAAATAGTCACTTTTGGCACAATCGTAATAAAAATATTTTTGGAAATTTTTTTTTCACTGAAAAAATAAAAAAAAGCGCATGTTGGGCAAAAAGTTGGAATTTTCTTTTGATCTCAGAAACTACAAACGGTTGATTGTTGATGATTGTTGTAAACAAATTTTGTTTGTAGTTGTAATAAATATCACTAAAATCATCAAAACAGGTGATTATAGTGATTATAGGTGATTATAGTTTTTATAGTTTTTATCCGGCAACCAGGTAGTCCTAGTAATGAGCGGTTAGAACAACATATACGAGATTATAATGAGATTACCATCCCTACTTACCGTCGAATCCAATAAACCATGTTTTCACCTGTTCATTCCATTGTGGAATGCATTGCACTCGCGATGAATTTACATTTTTAAAATTACTTGACAGTGGCAAAAGTCAAACACGGGTGTCACTACCGAGAAGAGGATCAAGTAACACCACTGCCCTTTAAAAAACAACAACCAAAAAAAAAATTAAATAATTGGTTTCTGCTTCAACCATCAAAACAATTAAAAGTAACTAAACGATAAGATTGCCTTACCTTTTGGAAAACTGCAGTTTTTTCTCATTCTTCAGTAATTTAACTAGTAGTTTGCTCTCCTTATTATTTTCACTTAAATCTTTATTAAATTAAACCAGCCAAATTTTTTACAGATAAATATTATCATCCAGTATTACATTTAACATAGAGCAAAATCAATTTAACTAGTAGTTTGCTTTAATTATTATTTTCACTCAAATATTTAACATTGAACAAAACAATTGAACTAGCACTTTGCTTTAATTATTATTTTCACTTATTCTCCACACGAAAAAAAATAAATTCTAAAGATATGAAACCAAAAATGACAACTATAACTATACCAAAACCAAAAAAACAAGAACAAAATAAAAATAAACCAAAACACGACTATGACTATCCGAGTCCAGTGCCACTTTTCGAGTGCCAACCAAAATCTGTTTTCCTCCAATTTTCCCCTCGGTGTTATCTGAGCTTTTTATGAAAATGCCCTTAGTTGGCGAAAATAACAACAACGAGAAAAACAGAAAAAAAAACAACGGAATTCCAGAAATTGAATCAAAGGAAACTTTCCCACAGGCCACAATTAAACGAAAAACTTATTTAGTTACAAAAAAAAAATGAAAGGCTGAATTTCAGACTTATGAAGAAAAGACAAAAAAATGAGAATTTAATAAAATGAAATTGGATTAAACTTATGTTAATCCCTAGTTTTATATTCATTGTTTTCTGATAAATTTACAGAAAACGAAATGTGGGAAAATTTTATAATTTAGACTAATGCCATTTTGCGTTATTAGCAAAACGGAAATATAGACATAGGGTTTTAAGAAATGGAATGTCATGAGACATGAAAAAAAATGTTTAAATAAACTGGAATTTGGAAGCTTGGGACGAAGGAAAGTAAAGACAAATTTTTGACACAAAAGTGGTGTGCCCCAGAATATTCTTCGTCACAAATCGTGGGGACGTCCCACACCCTGAGATAGTCTCAAGCCGGGCTTAAGACTAGAATTATTAGGACTAGGTTGCACTGGCATTGGTCCAGTTGGCATCGGGTGGTCCGAAAAAAAAAAGAAAAGGACATTTAAACAAGGGGAGGAAAAGCTTACTAAGTGTGGTTTGCGACCTCACTTGCCTTACGGTTCACGAGGACATACGTCACTATTTTCACAACTGCCACTATACCGGTGGTAATTAGGGTTGAAGAAATAAGACCAAATCCCAGCTTATTAATGAAGCTAGGGTTGTAGATAGCTTCCTTGATGGTATCGGCCAAGTTATCTTTATCTCCTTAGTTATCACTATACCGGTGGTAATTAGGGTTGAAGAAATAAGACCAAATCCCAGCTTATTAATGAAGCTAGGGTTGTAGATAGCTTCCTTGATGGTATCGGCCAAGTTATCTTTAGATCCATAGAAATCAACCCCCAAATTTACCAAGTTGCCAGTGTACTCATAGGCAACTTGAAACGTGAAACTTGAATTGAGAGAAGGAATGTCAATGCTGCAATATTCCTCCAGGTCATCTAAGTACATAATATAGCGGTTAGCATTGCATTGTAAGAACGAACTTTGTAACGTGCAGTTACTAATAAACTCTACATTCCCCGTACTTTTGATCTCGGTGGCTTGGAGAATGACGTATGGTGGCATTGAGCAGCCAATGCAGCCATAGGTGTAAATGACGTTAATTCGGTAGGAGGGTCTGACAATGTATAGGCTGTGGATGTCCACATTACCTATATCAATCCTTACAATGCCTGTTGTTTTGGCAGTTGTTAGGATTCTTCCGTCATTGTGCAACGTATTCGACAAAATAAAGTTGATACTGAGCCGGGTCGTGTCGTGAAATCGATGTAATGCTTGCTCAGGGGAAGTATATCTGGTCTGGCATCCAGCAGACATGCAGCTGACTGCAAATGGAGGGTAAATCTCTTTTTTTCCATCCAAGCATATTTGATATTCCCCTATCAAACCAATTATCGGAAAATTCAGTGGTGCTACCTGCAAGTGTGTAATTTCACTGCCATTTCGAACTAAAGTATTTGGCATGTTGATCCGATTATGGTGAAAACTGGAAAGGATAATAGGCATCTCCAATCCCGTAAGCTCCCCATCTATCAGGTTCACTCTATTGTTATTGGGAGTAAACTGGTACGAGTGATGATTTAAAGTGATGCTGGAAGGGTCGAACAGAGTCGTGCTCATAGTAATACTCCACGATTCAAAAGAGGCCTCGTACACTATAACATTTGGCCTGGCTACCCGATTTAACTGCCAATTGAGTTGAATTACACACAGTAATCATTTTGATAATCCAAGTATACAAGTTTATTCGAAATCGTCTGTAGTTTTTTATAGTTCTGATTAATATTTTCTGAAGTTTTTTTTTTAGCCACAATATTTAAAAATTTAAATTTAAGCTAAAATTTGGGCAGCTACAAACAAAAGAATATACTACAATCATCATCGTAGTTTTTAGTTTCTGAAATAGAATATTTCAAGTTTTCGCTTAACTATCTATTTTTTATTTTTTGAGTAAAAAAATTTTCAAAATTATTTATCATTACTACAGCATACTACAAACGGTTTTGAACAATCTTGTATACTCGGATTATCACTATGTCGGGGTGATTGGGTCAAACAGGGTCACCTGTTTTGATGATTTGAGTAATATTTCTTACAACTACAAACAAAACATTTTTACTACAATCATGCACGTCGTTTGTAGTTTCTGAGATCGAAAGAATATTTCAACTTTTTGCTCAACTGCACATTTTTTTATGAATTTTTGAGTGAAAAAAAAATTTCCAAAAATATTTATCACTACTAAAAAAAACTACAAACAATTTCGAACAATCTTGTATACTTGGATTATGAAAATTATCATTGTGTTTAGGATATTCACCTACATATTTCAAGTATTTGAGTGATATTTATTACAACTACAAACAAAAAAATTTTACTACAATCATCTACGTCGTTTGTAGTTTCCAAAAAAAAAATTTCTTTTTTTCTCATTATGGTCGGGTTTCAAGTTCACACAGCTACGATTATAGCCGTGTTCGATTTTATTGAAACAACTGAAAAATTAAATGCAATTGTTGTTGTTTTTTCAGGCGTTTCAGTCAAATCGAACGCACAACTTATGTTGTGTTGATGATTTTAATCTGTTTCTTAATATAGTTCTTACTAGTGAGCCAATTTAGTTGAATAATTTGATTGTTTCAAAGAATAGTTTCTTCCGAAACAGTAAAAATCTGTTTGTCATCAAATAATGTCAAAACAAATTTTGACAGCATCGTTTTACAAACACTACAAGTACAATTATTTTTTTTCAATTGAAATAATGTCCTTATTAAAATCTTAATTATATATTTACCATTTGACAAAGACTGATTTTTGCATAGAACACAATTGATTTGACAGTTGTTAAATGGTATAATTTATAAAAAAAATTATTTCATTTGTTTAATTAATTTTTAAGACCAATTGTTTACAGTATAAAAGTGTGACAAATATATTTTTATTAGAAAAAGTTTAAATTTCGTTTCATAATAATTACCTTGATCGTTTGTTAAGTTCAAATAAACTGAAATAAATAGAAAAAAAAATCAACATTAATAAAATATTTAAATTATATGGAACAAATTAATGAATAATTTAAATTTTTCTTCTATTTGTGAAATTTTTTTTAGTTTTATTTTCTATATTGCATAATTTCTAATATAAATATTTATCTTCAGGGGGTATATCAATTTCAATTTGTAACGTACATAATTTTTAATTTCTTTTCGAATTTTAAATTAAATAGCAATTAAGTATGTAGTTACAAAAGTTTTTTATAATTATTGAATATTGAATCAATTTCACATCATCAATTTTGCAAAATAGTTTTAATAACTCTCTTCAGACGACACATTGAACTTGAATGAACTTCGTGCAAATTCAACAATTTAATTTTTATGTAAAATTATGTGAATTAATTTTTTTTTTTTTGGTTTTATTATCTAAAAATATGGAAACGTTTAGCACTGTCATTTAAGAAATATCGAATTTGAATTTCGATATGGAAACTTTATCGTATTTTTAATGAAATATCGAAAATAAAGCAATAAAAAGAAGAGGTGTCGACTGTAAAACAATCTGTGGGTCTATTTATAATCGACTATTGTTGTCAACATTTTCAGTTTGAAGTTATTTATCAATATTTATCTCCAAAAAAATCGTTGAAATAATTATTTTTGATAAGAAAAAGTAGTAGATCAAACTGTTATAATTTCATAATTTGATTTCACTTCTACACGAATAAGTCTTGATTTGAATGTCAATTGTCATATATAGATTGTGTAAAACAATTTTGAATAATTTTCTTCTCAATCATTAATCAATTCGTAATAGTTTGATATATATTTTAAAAGTAAAAAAAATACAAAGTAATGTTCCAAATGATTGACCCAAATTAACAATATAGACACATAATTAGATAATTAGTAGACTTGTCAAAAATAACAATGAATTTTGCTCGGTTATGTTAGACATGCTACATAGTGAGCAATTTTTTTTTTTATTTTGACATATTTTGTCGCTATCGTCGATGAAAATGATTCATGGAATATAGAAAACGTAGTTATCAATCAAAACTTAAAAATAAAATCTATATTTGTCTTACCCACGAGTGTGGGTGTTTCCAATAATGCTCACGATTAATTTATTTTGTTTTATACAAAAATCGTTTATGTTTATATATTAATTTAATAAAATTTATTACGGTTGTGATTTGTTAAGATATCCTTGACAAGTATTTTATTATTTCATAGTCTCGCTTAAGATACAGTTTTTTTTTTGTTTAACGAGGAAACAAACATTCACTTTTTAATTTTCAATAATATATTTTTTCAGCACAATTAATTTAATTTTTACAAAAATTATTCAAAATTTGTGTTTAATACTGGTTTAATGACAAATAAAAGAAATGACGATGGTATTTGTCATCTGATAATTTTGGCTCTCGGATCGCAAAAACGCAATCCTTGAATTTTCACCAACCAAAACTATTCCAACTACAGCTTACTACTTGTAATGTTGTTAAAAAAGTAATTTTAAAAAAATTACTATAATTTAAAATCAACTAACAAAATTATTTTCATTCCACATTGTATATCGTGATTCGTGGTCATAAAAACCGCGGGTACTAGTATCTAAAAGAACTTTTGTTTACTTGTTACATAAGAATTGTTGGATAATAATAGTTTGTATAGCATATAAGCAAACATATAAACAAAAACATGAATTTCCGATTGAAGTAAGTAGTAGTTGTCAGACAGACAATGGTAGGAACGTAGTTGATTTTTTTTTGACATTGATACTGATTGATTATCTTTTAATTTTTAGTTTTCATGATTTAATAGATTTTGATTCAATAATGATTAAAGAAGGCGTACAAATTAAAATGATATAATTAAGATTTCATTTCGAATAAAAAAAAAACAAAATTTAAAATAAAGAGATTCGAGAATTGAAGCACCACTGCTGAGAAGCATTGAAAGGATTAATTAGTTTCGCTTTGTTTTCTGTATTAAGAATTAAATTAATCTTTTTAAAAGTGAATGTATAACATGTTTTTCGTACTAATTTTTTTGTTTGTCTAACTTTAACTTTATACAAAAAATAAATAAATCTATCGTTTATCATTTTTCTGGTGACCACTTGCAATAGACCTCCACGAAAAGTAGTACGAAACTAATTATAATTACAATTTTTGTTGTTGGATATAACAGTTGTCAGGGTTATGTTTGAATTAAAAAAAAACAAAAGTAAATTTAAATTCATTTAAGTTTTTTTGTGAGACGGTATGACGCTGATAATATTTCGATTTTTTTTTCAACAGCTAGTGCATTAATTTAAATAATGGATTTCTTAAATATTTAAGTGGTTATATGTAAATCTTTAAAATTTGTAATAGTTGTTTTGTTTTAGTTCAAATAAGCTAAAATTACCATTAGTGTAAAAGATCAGAATAAGTATACAGCATGAAGGCAGTATGTATACTTATATGTTTGACAAACGTTAGTGTATCAAGTTGCTTCTTTCAGAATCGTTTAATTTTTCGACATAAGTAGCATTAAAATCATGATAAGCTACAACTTTAAAAATTATTTTAACATTCAAAGGAATTTGTTATGTCAATGAAATATTCATGACTTGAATGAATTATATAGTGCAGCTTCTAAAATTATGTTTCCAGATGTATCTATATTTCCTACAGCTTTTTCTTCATCATTTATGTTTCTCTTTGAAACTAGACTATAAATAGATAGATAAATAACTTTTGTCGCCTTCGTACTAATGAATTACTATAATAGGTAAATGATAGTAATTTTAATTTCTTATTACAATATATCACGAAAAGGTTCATCACAATCATGCACCTACATAATCAATTACATAGATGAAGAAATTCTTAAAAAGTTAATCATCTCTTCTCACGGTTTCCTCCTTCGTTCTTCATAAAAAATTTTGCATTTTATTTATTTTTCATATTTTTGTTGTTGTCTTCCTACCTACATTTTATGTCTTATGATGATTTCTTTTATTTCTTATGTGTTACAAAATGTGCGATGTTTCGGATTGTATAACGTGTGTGGTTTAATAAAGATTATAGTAATTTTGATACATTAAAAGCAAACAAATTTAGTTTGTTTGTTTCATATAAATGTTAATCTTGAAAAAACATTAAAAAATTATTTTAACATCAAATTAAATAATTTAAATAAAATCAAGGTTTATCTGTTGTAGATGGAGCGATAACAATAATCATATAAACGTAGGAACGTAGGTGTGAAAAGAATAGTGGGTGTTGATGCCACAGTGTCTACTACTAATCGAGCTTCAACCTTTGTGTTTTTGATAAGCGTTTTGAAAAGGAAGGAGGAAGGTTCTGAAGGAAGGTGGATATTTTAGTTTTTAGCGAACAATGCAGAAAACCCGAGTCTAACGTTTCGTACCAGAACCAATCTGACCAATCAGAAGAGCCGGTATTACTATATGCAACCCGGAACTAGCCATAGTGAAGGATGGTTCTTCAGAGCACGGGTTCGTGTGGGTCGAAACGAAACGAGGTGCTTTAGAATCTACAGCTGCTACTATTCACCAAACGATAAAATTAAAAAATTTAAGAAAGATATAAATGCCCTAGAAGTAAGCATAAAGGCATCACAGAAGGAGCTTATAATTACCGGCGACTTTTAACAGCAAATCATCTGCTTTGGGAGTGCTTAGGACCGATAGAAGAGGAGACATTATCTGCGAATTCATGGCAGCAAATGAGCTTACACTGGGGAAATACAAACTCTATAACCGATTTGGCGATAGCGACACCAACTATAGCAAATAAAGTCATAGATTGGAAAGTAGTAGATGCAGCAACGCAGAACGAGCTTATCATATGTATATTGAATTGAACGATGAGACTCAGAAATTATCACATGTAAAACAGGATCGGGGGAATTCAGGCTGGAACTTAAAAAAACTGGATAAGAACAAGCTGGTAAAATACTTAAAAGAAGCCAAAATCATCACGGATATGGGATGGGTTCTTAAGGAGGGGAGCTTAGAGTCATCTGTGAGAAACATGAACAAAATGTTGACTGAAGCCTGCAACGCATCAATGCCAAGGCAGTCGCCCAAAAGACCAAACCGAACACCCGTTTTCTGGTGGACGACCAACATAGCACAACAGCGAGCACTATGCAACGCAAGCAGAAGGAGATGGTCTAGATCACAAGAGAACGAAGAACTGACAGGTTTATACAAAACAGAGCATGAAATGTTTCTGGGAGAAGCTTTTGCGAGGGGTGGAAAACGATACGTGGGGAGCTGCTTACAAGATCGTTACAAAAAGCTGGTCAGGAGACAAAACATCGCGGAGTTGAACAACCCTCAGTAGGTTAAAGAGATTATTGGGGATTTATTTCCAAAAAATCCAATTGCCGCACATACAATTCCAACACGGCTAAGGAATATGACTAGCAACGAAATAATAACGATGTTTACAGAATAAGAGCTTAGCAAATTGGAAAGAGCCAAAAGAACAACAAAGCTCCGGGTCATTAAGCACTTTCCTAAAAGCCTACTCCAATTGTTTAACAGATGTTTAAGTCAAGGAGCTTTTGTGAAAGAGTGGAAAACACAGAAGTTGGTGTTGTTAAGGAAAGGGCACAAACCAACTACAAAGACTAGAGAGCCATGTCCAGGAACAAGGTGGCCTCGCTGGAAACCAGTTCGGCTTCAGGAAATGACGATCAACTATCCATGCAATACAAGATAGTAGAATCTGTAAAAACAGCAAAACAGGAAAAAGATAAAGGAAAGGGTTTCACCGCGCTGGTAGCAATTAACGTTAAAAATGCCTTCAACTCGTTTGGATGGAAAGACATTATTGAAGCTTTGAGGAACAGATATATGCCAGAGTATCTCGTTAACCATAATCGAAGACTACCTTAGTGATCGATTCGTAGTTTTCGAGGGAAAATATTTTAAAATAGAGCAAAGGATGTCATGTGATGTTCCGCAAGATTCCAAACTGGGTCTTTTCTATGGAACATAGTATATGACGGTCTTCTAAACATGAGTATGTCCGAGGAATCAAAGCTGGTAGGTTTTGCTGACGACGTCATCGCTGTATAAATCCCTGGGCAAAAAATCGTATGGAAGAAATGCATATTCAGTTCACAAATGTTCCGCTCTGAGAATAACATCAGCATACAGAACTGTGTCGGATACCACAATTCTCGTGTTGGCCGGAACGCAGAACTCGTTTGACCTACTCGCAGCAGAAAGAAGCGAAATTTTCGCTAAATCGCAAGAAGAGTTTGTAACCAAAAGTCAAGTCAAAGCAGCGGCAAGAAGCTTAATTCTCGATAAATGGCAGGAACGTTGGGAAAGTAGTACGACAGGTCGTGGACGTTTCGTCTAATCCCAAATTTAAGGATATAACTGAGGAGGAAACATGATGAAGTGGACTTCTACACAACGCAGGCACCGACGGGAGACGAGTGTTTCAAATCGTATTTGCATAGGTTCGGAATACGTAATGACAGCATATGCGACCACTGCAAAAAGGAAGAGAACAATGCCTTCCACACTCTTTTCGTGTGTAAAATGTGGGAAAGTGCAAGGCATGCGGTGGAAAGTGCTCTCGGCGTTATGATAACACCTGAGAACATTGTTAATAGAATGATGGATACGGAGGAGAATTGGCATGCAGGAAAAGTGTTTTTCTCCACGATCATGAAATGCAAGCAGGAGTGGTTTAACGAAGGTGATGGTGAAGGAGTAGCGTAAGCTTGAAAAGGGGTCAATTGTGAAGTAATGCCGAAAGGTGGTTCCGTGATTGATCCTGTCCAGATATGGGGTGCAGAGATCGGACACTCTCTTATGTCAGTAAATGGTTCACATGTAAGGTCTTAAGAAGGTTTGTCCCCTCCACAGAAAAAAAAATATATATATATATATATATATATATATATATATATATATATATATATATATATATATATATATATATATATATATATATATATATATATATATATATATATATATATATATATATATATATATATATATATATAATATATATATATATATATATATATATATATATATATATATATATATATATATATATATATATATATATATATATATATATATATATATATATATATATATATATATATATATATATATATATATATATATATATATATATATATATATAAAACTGACGATTTTTAAAATCAAGGTCCAGTCCAATGTCCATCACAACATAAGAAGATTAGTGTTTTCTGTAAGTGCAGAATAAAATGCTGCATGCTTGAAAAAAGGAGAGACGGAAAACCAAGTGATGTAACAAAATGGTGAACTTTTAACTATCGTTTTTTTTAAGAATCGGACATTCGCGGAAATTTTCAGAATTTTTTTTTACAAATTTGGTATCAGTCGATCGGGCTTGGTCGTCTCCCGAAAACTTTATGAGATTGGGGTGGTAGGAATGGGGGCCAGACTCGGGGTAGTCCAAAAAGGGGTGGAGGTTGGGGGTCGGTTATAAAAAATATCGAATCTATCGTAGTAATAAAAATTGGGGTCGGACTCATGGTAGTCCAATAATAGGTGGGGGTTGAGGGGTCGGTTATACAAAGTATCAAGATTATTGTCATTATTATCGATTTTTACATAATTAAGGATGCTGAGTTCAATGGTGATTGTAAAAACGTTGACCGGACTCAGGGTAGTTCAATAAGGGGTGGGGGTTGTGGGTTTGGTCATGAATAGTATCAAAATTATCGTCATTATTATTGATTTCAACATACTTGAGGACGCTAAATCCAACAGCGATGTTTAAATTGGGATCAAAAATATAAAGGTGTCACTATAGGGTGGGAGTTTGGGCTGAAAGCCGAAAATATGTTATGGGTACCGATTTTGGATAAATTGAGGGTACTGAATGCAATGGTGATGCTGAAATTTATTATTTGGTGTCCGGGCAAGAAACTAGAGGATAAGAGTTTGGGTCTAAAATTAGGGAAATGTTCAAATAATCATAATAAATATTGGTTTTTCTCTGAGGATACTGAATCCAATGGTGTCTTAGAATATGCAATCAAGCAACCATAGGAGTAAAATCGGAAGCTGAAGGATGGAGTGGAGAGTAAAAAAATGTTCAAATATACATTATACACCAAGGCTAGAGTTACTTAGCAATGAAGCCCTTTAAAAGTGGGTTATTCTTAAATGTTAGTTGAATTATATCGTCAAATTGATGTATCATCGAAACATGGCAGAAAAATATTTTAAAATTATTAAATAAGAAAAATAATATACTAAAGTGTTGTATTTTATTGTACAATAATTAAATAAAATATTTACATCCAATATTATTATAATTTTCTATTCAGTTTCATAAAATAATTTACAAAATTAAAATAATTGAAAATGGTTGATCCAGTTTGCTGGTCGAATATTGAATGTCATTTTACTCTCGTTTACTTATTCGTTGTTTTATCTTATTTTAATTCTATTATAGCATAAATATTAATAACCTTATTTTTGGTGTGTTCCAATACGACTTAAATAATACAATTGACCAAGTGTCAGCCATTGATTTCACATTGATTGGAAACAATCAATAATGACTATACAATCGTGACTTAGGATGTTAATTAGAATAGAAATGTTCCCCATTCTATGAATTCACACAAAGTATTGTCTAGAAATTTAATGCAAAAACTCCCATATAATGTAAAAGCATTTTTCCATAATATGGAGTCTAATGACAGTGGAAAAATTCAACTTAAGTAAAAAATAATTAAGTGATGAAGAAGTTTCAACTTTGAAATTGTCATCGCCTCAACGGCGTAATCGAGAGCTTGTCTGCCCAAGGATTCGAGCCGGGCACTGACGAGGGTAGGTTCGAATCCGATCCGAAACACGTAAAATGTGAATTGTAGTTTTTTTCTGAGAAACTTCAAACCATATCTTTGACTTGAAAATATTCTAATTACTTCTTTACTTACTTGAGTTTAATTGATCTCAAAAAAAAAAAAAATCCAAAACAATTCTTTATATTTCTTATATTTCTTATATTTTTATTATTGAAATATACAAACAAATGCCACAAAAATAAGACTGTATCAATTTGAGTGCTCATCATTTTCTTGTATAAATAATTGAACTTCGTCTTTACACCATATTGAGTAAACTAGAAGGAAAAAAATCTGTTTATAAAATATTTAATGTCATTTATTCTTTATTTTATAAACTTCACATTTGTAAATAAATAGCATTTTCGTTCAATTTGTAATAGATAGTGTTTTTCATAGTACACATTTTTTTACGCGGTTCTGCATTTCAACATCGCCATTGGATTTAGCATTCTCGATTAATAGAAAAACCGATATTTATTATGTATATTTGAACATTACCCCAATTTTAGACCCAAACCCTTATCCACTAGTTTCTTCCCTTGATCCCAAATACTAATTTCAGCATCACCATTGAATTCAGTGCCCTTGATTCACCCAAAACCAATACTCATAATATATATATGTTAACATTTTCGGCTTGCAGCCCCCAACTCCCACCCTTTAGTGACACCCTTATATTTTTGATCCCAATTTAAACATCACTGTAGGATTCAGCGTCCTCAAGTATGCTGAAATCAACACTGTTGACGACAATTTTGATACTATTCATGACCATACCCCCAACCCTCACCTCTTATTGAACTACCCTGAGTTCGGTCAACATTTTTAGCATCACTATTGAACTCAGCATCCTCGATTATGTAAAAATCGATAATAATGACAATAATTTAGATACTTTATGTAACCGACCCCCCAACCCCCCCCTATTATTGGACTACCCTGAGTCCTGCCTTAATTTATATTATCATAATTGAACGCATAATCCTCGATTATGTTAAAATTGATAATGATGACGATAATTTCGATATTTTTTAGAACCGACCCCCAACCCCCCTCCATATGAAACTACTACGTCAACATTTTTAACATCACCATTGAACTCAGCATCCTCGATTATGTAAAAATCGATAATAATGACAATAATTTCGCTACTTTGTATATCCGACCGCTCAACTCCCACTCAACCCCCCAACCCCCACCACTACCCTTAGTCCGACCCCAATTTTTACTATGACGATAATTTCGATATTTTTTATAACCGACCCCCATTTTTATCATCATCATTGATCCCAGCATCCCCGATTATATTGAAATCGACACAAAACATGACATGCAAAAAAAATATTTTTTTCTGCGATAAGGGTTACCCCTTGGGAGAAAAAAATGGAAATGTCACCGATCAGGGGGTAATATTGGGAGATTGTGTTTGTTATGAAATTCTGATTCTAACGATATCCCCATGACATATTTTACTCATTTAATGTGTCAACCCCAGCCACGGGGTTGGTTGGGGGTGCGGGTGCAAACCAACTTTTGGACTCAAAAGTTGCGCCGGTCTGAATGAAAGATAATGGTGCCATTAAATTTTTTTATCTCTTCCCATTTATTTCATATAGATTTTTACATGCTAAAACTTAAAGAGGGTGTAAAGGGGTGGGGGGTGGGTCCTACCACCCCAATCTCATAAAGCTGTCGGGAGACGGCCAAGCCCAATCGGTTGATACCAAAATCACAAAATCGAGTCAAAACAATTTCCAAAAACCACGTTTTCTGCTCGATTCATAAAAAAAACGATAGTTAAGCCCTAAAACCGGTTATGAAGTGGGACTAGTTGTATACTATTAGAAGTAACGATATCCATCGAAGGCCTTCATTAAGAGAAAACGATCCACGCCTACTAAAGAAGACATGGAATAGAGAGTAAGAAGACTCCCACAGACTCAACCGCTGGTATTGCTGGCTAAAGACTAACAAAACCATGCGCACTTCAAATCAGAGGAACTGACATATGTTGATATACTTAAGAAAGTAAAGGCAAATGCAGACTTAAGCGACCTAGGAGAAAAGTGGAAATTACAAACGATTGGAGATAAAAGTCTAGATTCAGGATTCTAAGAGCATTTCAGAAGGGTATTAGGAGCGGAAGCACAAGTGAAAACGTTGAACCAAGAAATGACATCTAAAGAGGAAGTATGTGAGGCGGCGTTGGCAAAAAAAATTAGCGATACACTGGAATAGAAGTTAAATCGATGCGCAAGGCTTACGGAGGAACGCAGACTGCAGCAGTAGCACTTCCAAGCAATGTGGTTAAAATAAAATACGGATTGGATGGGTAATTTGCCGAGTTCGTAAAAACCAAGCCCACTCAAGTGCTTTAATGTTTTGAATATGGACATATATCTAAATCGTGCCAAAATGAGGATTGTTTAACCCGGTTTATTAGGTGTGGGGAAGAAGGTTTAGGTTGCCAAAGGAATAGTAAATGCATGATTTGTAAAACCAATAGCGGAGAAGATAGTGATCATATGGCTGGTAGTATGGACCCGAGTAGAAAGTTGTCCAACTCAACCTACGTCATTGTGAAGCCGCGCAATGGCTGTTAGAGCAGACGGTGCGGGAACGAAGAGTGGATGTTGTTATCTTAACCGAGCCGTACATAAGTTTCGATTCTAGCATATGGGCAGTAGATAAATCAGGTGGAGCATCCATATGGTCATGTAGAGGTGGATGCTGGAGGAAAAGACTGCCGAGGCGGAGAAATGAATCGTCAGCGTCAAGGTAGATGGGATTTACATATACAGTTGTTATGCTCGATCACAAACTAGTAAGCGATGCTCGGGAAAGCCCTTTGCTTAAAGCGGGAGAGTTTAACGTCTGAGCTTTCGAATGGGGTAGTAGGAAAACCAAGAAGGGGGGCTCTATAGTTGATCTATAGTTGATCAGCTCTATAGTTGATCTAACAATTTTGAGTGGCTCACTTGTTCGAAAAGAAGCTAACGGGGTAGCTAGTGAGCAATACACTAACAGTGACCATCAAGCTATTTGTTATGATCTGAATAAAACGCAGCAGTCATCTTCGAGCGAAACCAAAAAATTGTTTGCTTGATGAAGTTTAAAGACGTTTGACGAAAATGCTTTTCGAAATGTGCTAGTAAAAGGTGTTACCAAAGCCTGCAAAGCTTCAATGTCGAGAAGAGTACTGAATAATAATCGTCCACCAGCTTACTGGTGGAACGAGGAAATTTCAAAGTTACGTATGATATGCAACCGAACCAGACGACCGTACCAAAAAACAAAAAGGAAAAACCCCTTCATCCTTCACCCCGCCATTAAAGAAAGTAAACGACGATGCTCCAGGGATCTATGTTTGGAGGTCGATCGTGAGCCGTGGGGTGTTCCATACGGAATTGTGAGGAAGACATTAAAGCAGACATATACTATTGTACCAACGAATCTGGCTTTTCTAAAGAGAATAGTGACGCAAAAAGAAGTACTTGATCCGATCCGTAGTAGGAAACATGAAAGCACCCGGTTCAGGTGGAATTCCGAATGTTGCTTTTAAAACTGCAATTCAAGCGCAGATGGAAAGCTTTATCGATGTGATGATTGGTGGTTACCTAAAAGAAACGAACAGTTAACTGAACCATAAATTCTGTAAAATTCTGAACCGAATAATATGCAATATAGATGGGAACAAATTATAGAAAGCAGTAGGAACCTGATCATGCATCAATACAATGCATCATACATCAATCAACACTCAACGATAGATGCAGCCCAATTCGTCATAGACATGGCGCTGGTACGTATTATGCCAAAGATAGAAGCACGGCAATGTAAATTGAAATTGCTAGATAACGTAGTAGCTTCAATCATACTCCACGGAGCCCCTGTATGGGCCGAATCAACAGCATTTGACTCATACAAACAAAAACTTACGTCAGTATATCGACTGAGTTCAATCAGGGTAGCTGTGTCCAATGAGGCGGTTTGTGTAATTACAGGAATGATGTCGATAGACATCTTAGCTAAAGAGCGTCAGAGCAAAAGGGGAAGTAAAGGGGGAAGTAACTGCTGCAAAAGCGAAAAGAGATGCGCGAGCTAACGCTGTCGCGTGCTGGCAACGAAGGTGGGAACTATCTGAAAAAGAAAGATGGACGTTTCGACTCATAACATCAGTGGATAATTAGATCAACAGAAAACATGGGAGGTAAATCATTAAATGACCCAATTCTTAGCAGGAAGAAGGGGTTATCTTTGGGAGTTATCTTTAAAATGCAGATTAAAATATTTAAATTTAGCGACTCACCATATTGACTTGTGAATAACAACTGGAAACAGCAGAGCGTATATGGCTCCACTGCCCACGCTTTGAAGGAGCAAAACGAGAAACGTCTTAAATTCTACAACAAAAGCTTTCTCCAGACAGTATAATCTGCCATATGAAACGATCGACGTAAAATCTGAACGTAGTAAGCAAATTCTGCGCAAATGCTGTAAGAGAATTAAGAGAAGGAAAAAAAGGTATTGCTAAAAGCTTGCTAAATGAGCCACTAAGTATGATTCTAATTATTTATAAGATAAAAATAAAATCTGTTTTTTTATTATTTTATATTCTGTTTTTTAGGACATAATTATGATTAAAGGCGATGTAAGAAGTTTTGTTATTGTTTTTTGATTACGTAAACCATCTAGAGTAATGTAATGAATTTATTACGCACTAGCGGTTAATAAATTTACCAAAATTAATTTAAAATAGAATTTCCTTAAATCGAACTTCAAATTATGCACTTTAGACTTTATCTTTTATTTGTTCACGTTTTAAATCCCAAGGAAGAGAACGAGTGTCAAGGAAGAACTACAACTAATATAGAGCTTAAAATAAATCATGGTTGTAAGATTTATTTATTCTGGAACACAATTTCACCTACATAATTTACCCAATTTCGAAACAATAACATCGCTTCTAAATGACACAAAATCTTAATATTACAAATTACAGTTGTCGCATAATTTTCTTATTTATTATTATTTCTTTAAACGAAAATCAAGACAAAACAAATAAATACAAGCATAGAAAAAAAATCAAACAGATCATAAATAAAAAAAAAACAAAATTCTCAGACCTTGAACAATTGTTAAGATATAGAAAATATTTTTGGTGGAAACGGGAGCACTACAATACCCATTGTTAAAAAACAAAATTGATAAACAACAAATGTGTGTTCTTGTGAAATATTGCACAATTTGTTTTTTAAATTTTATTATTTCATCTCTTTTTCGCTAATTACTTTTGGTTACAGAAAACTTTGAAACAATTCGTCTTTTATGATCTTACAACTAAAAACCATAATTTTCTTCACATTGTTAAGAAGAAGAAGAAAACAAAATTATGTTTCTACTGACTTACATTAAAATAAACTTTCAAAAAAATTTTCAAGTTTTCTTTTATTTTTCATAAATTTTGAATTTTAATTTCTTTTTATAAAATTCTTAAAACTTGGAAAAGGGAAATAAGAAAATAATCTTAATTAGAATTATTACTTTCTTTGATAATAAATTAATATGGGAACTAGCATGAGTATGCATGTAAATACGTTATTGTGTTTTCATCAAGATTATTAGAATGAGGGGATATCGTGCTTACTGAAATGGAAAGTTTATTTTTTTTAAGTTATCTGAAAAGTCGGTTAATTAAAAATGAAATAAATTTTAGTTCAAATCATAGAAATGATTTTATTAGATTTTCTTTAAGTGATCTGTCATGGTGTTTTAGTCACGAAAATAATTAGATTTGAGAATTTGAATGAGAAATAAACCATCCATATCAGAACAAATTTACTTTCCCAATTGTAAAGAAATGATTTTCTTAATTAACAAAGGATATATAGTTTAATTCTTCTTTCTATAGAAATATTTTGTGTTGACTGATCGGATCGTGCTAGTCGTAACAATACAATTTTTCTGCTCACAGTTTACAATTCCTTGAACAAAACAAAATCATAATCTATTATTATTAGTAAATAATTTTGAGTTATAAGGATTACAATATGTGTCACAACACATAATTATTTTCAAGACTTTGAAGTTTGAATCCATGTGTTGATTACCGATTTTTTGTACACTTTTGTATAAACTAACTGACGCGTAAAACGAGGATATGGATACACAATTATGTTTTATAATTTTGGTAAATTAAGCATATGAAAAATAGAATAAAGAAAAGAAGAAAATTAAAAACACTTGGATAGCAAAAAAAATTTAAAAATAGAAAATGGACGATAGGAAAACTGTAAAATTAAAAAAAAAAAAAAAATTGAAAATTGGCAAATGGGCAAAATAAAAATTACAAAACTGGAATATTAGCAAAATGATAAATTGAAAAATTAGATATATGAAAAAAAAATTGAAGAACTAGAAAATTCAAAATTGGAAATTTAAAAAAATGATTAAATTCAAATTTAAAGATTTCGAATACAGAAAATTAAAACTTGAAAGTTCAAAAGACAGTAATTCAAAAGTTGACATTTAAAAATTATATCAAACTAGAAATTAAGAAAAAAACCGATTATGCTTGTACAAAAATCCAAGCTCACATGTTTTATTCTGATACAGAAAAAAATTTGAAACAATTCACAGTTCAGACGCTTAGAATTTGTAGCTCTGCATATTAGGAGTAGAAGTGATAAGTGGTAAACAGACTTTTTTGGCACAGGCTTGGTAGGTATTAGATGATAGATTTAATTTTTGTGGAGTTAGTTTTTGACATATTGTAGGGTTAAAATGTGTGGTTTTATTGTATCACTCTTTTGACTGTAAAATTTCCCCACCGCGAAATTCACACTGATAGCAATATTAGTAAGTATTAATCTGGTTTTAGTGTTGCATGAAAAAAATACTGCGATGCTGATATCTTCTACGGCCAATTTGGTTGGGTTCTGTAAATAAATGATTGAGTAAAATTTTGGTCCCAATAGGGGGGGGGGGGGGTAACAGCTGCCATAACGGCCCTAAGGGGTCAATCTAGTAAACAATTGACGAAAATGATTCATAACTCTCCCAGGGTGACCTCTAGAGGGTTAAATATTTGAACACCTACTATTATTTTTTTCTTCCCAACATTTCTTCCGAACCCATATACCCTCTATCTTGCACTCTTCCAGGGGTTCCCCTACAAAAGTTGAAAAATTGATTTTTTGTGTAAATTCGCTGTGACTGCCCCAAAAAGACCGTTAGATGGGTCAAATGTATGGCCAGGTCCTAATATTTTTCATTCCCAACATTTTCCTTCAATACATTTACCCCTTATCTGCCACCCTTCTGGAGGAGCGCATACAAAAAATTCAAAAAATGTTAAAAAATAATTCGAAGCTCCCCGCGGTGATCCCTAGGGTCAATTGTATTAATAGGTCCTACTAATTTTTTCCCCAACATTTTTTCTGAGCATACTTACCTACACCTTAATTGCCTCACTTCTGAAGGTCCCCCTACAAAAACACTTAAAATGGAATTTTATCTATTTAAAAACTATGTAATTTTTTTTTATTTTCACGTTTTCATAAGGTTTCTCATTGGACAAAACAGCGTCCAACACCCGCCGTTTAATGGAAGCATCATATGAATTTGAACAAATGTTGGAAAGAATCGTACTTTATTTGCCGTGCCGCTATCATATTTATGACCTGCTATTACGGGAAGTATTTGAAACTAAATTTGGCAAAACATCTGCGCCAGGTGTACTTATCTTTGACCGGTTCAAAGACGGATGGGATAAAATTAAAACAAAAGCATACACAGCTGACATAGAAGACCGATTCCAGTCGCAATGCAAGTAGAAATACGAGCCTTTTGTAAAGCTCAATTGAAGAACACCCAACCACATCGCGATTACAAAGAATTCATCTAGCTTATCCTTTTGTTTCTTGGAAAAGATCTCGGAAAATACTCACTTCAAGCGCCTGGACCTATCAGCCATGCTCGATGAATGACTAAAGGAATCGACAGTCTCAAAATATTTTTGTACCGAAAACATTTCAAAATGACGGTTCTGAATGGTTTACGTGATGTTTGTGTATACATCGTTCTTTGCTACACCACAAGCCTGGTTTCGACCCGATAAAGCTGAGGTGACTCCAAACCAAGAATTGAATTTTATTAAATCAATCGCTGAGTATGTTGATTGGTGCCGTTGACAAAGAATTCTCAAAAAATATTTTGTCTAAATTCGTTTGATGCGATGAAAATACGTAGTATCTTTCGGACGAGGTCATCGCGCTCGCGTTTTTTGATTCCAAGGTTGCAACAAAAGTTAAGATCAAAATGACAAAAGCCTTCCACGTCCCTTCTGAGGAAAGTGTAAAAACGAATCAAGGGCTCGTTCTTTCAGCTGGCCTTATCGTGATCACTCACAATGGCCTAAAAAACTGACAACGAAACTCAAAGACTTCATAATAACAGATTGGAGCAGTTTTGTCACATAGTTAAGCACGAAACCCTTTTTCATTCGCTTCGGCTTGTCACAAGATTTTTTAAATTATCCTCCGGTTATTTGGGATAACCTCAACAACTATATAGAAGCTATCAATAATCAAAAAATTAATAGGACCTATTCATACATTTGACCCCTCTAGGGGTCACCGCGGGAGGCTATGAATTATTTTTTAACATTCTTCGATTTTTTTGTTTATGGGAACCCCCAAAATGGTGGCAGATTGGGGTAGATGTGTTGAAGAGAAATTTTGGGAATGTAAAAATTTTAGGTCACTTTGAAGCAGTCACAGTGAATTTAGACAAAAAATCAGTTTTTCAACTTTTGTTGGAGGAGACCTGGAAGGGTAGCAGATAGAGGGTAGGTGTGTTTGGAAGAAATGTTGGAGAAGAAAAAGTAATAGGACCTATTTATATATTTGTGACTTGACCCCTTTAGGGATCACTCTGGGGGAGCTATGAAATATTTTCGTCAATTTTTTGCAAAATTGACCCGCTTAGTGACTGTTGTGGCAACTGTAACCCCCCTCTTATTGGGACCAAACTTTGGCCTCAATAATTTATTCACGGAACCTAACAAAATTGGCCCATAGAAGCTATCAATATCTAGAAAACGGGCACTAAAACCAGGTTAATAAGTATGCGTTAGTGCAAATTTAAATCAAAATTTGTTGCAATAACTTTGTTAGAACAATCGAGAATTCTAAACATAATCTTATTTAAAGTATACGGAGATCAAGATCAAAATAAAATGAAAAAACCATAACGCCCGTGTCAGTTGGTGTCAGGCATATTGCAATAACACAAAATTTAGTAAAAACTTAAAGATATTTTTGGTATGGGACCTAATCACAAAACTGTAGAAATACAGTGTGATAGGAAGTCGAAATGCGTGCCTCAGAACACCACCCAGGATCCCCAGAAGGAGATCTGCCATGGGACAACTCTCCCCTAATTATTTTAATTACGTTACTCTAACGTCTTTTGTTATCAATTTTGTTTTTTTACACACTTTTATTTAATTTGACTTTTGACAGTTATGATGGTTACTCTTTTGTGATCCATTTTTCAGTAACCTCCCATTATGTTATTGATCCCAAATTTAAAAGATAAGTTTGTTGAAGCAGTCAGTACGTATTTCTAAAAGTTTTAAAGCAAAAAACATTATAAAACTGAAGAAAAAAAATTCAAAATTTTCTTTACTCTAAAAGACCTTAAACAATTGCACTGAAATCCTCATAATCTGGTTGAGCCATTTTGAGCGCAGGAATTTCGGTAATACTGTGTATATCATTATAATCATAGACATCATACATGTTTGTGTCATTTTTATATGTATAAAAGGCCTTACATTATAAATAATGAATATAAAAAAATATCAAAGTATGACATTTCGTTTTAATTTCAAAGCTTATAGACCTTTTTTCTTAAACTTCAAATCGTTATTTTGGTGTATTTGGCAGATAACATACAGCAATGATAATTAGAAATTAGTTATTATGTATGAAATTTTATTGCAAAAATGATAATAGAGCAACTATAGTAAAAACAACCTAAAAACAACACAAAACAATCTTGATTTGAAAGAAATAACAATTATTTGAAGTTTTTCGTTATACAAATCAGCTGATCACAACTATCATATTTGTTTGGGGAAAAAAAGTTTTTCATTCACGATTCGTTTAAGTAATAATCGTTATTTATATCTTTATATCAGTTAATAGAATGCGCTGCAGCAAGTTAAAAGAAAACTTGTATTGTATTTGTCAAAACCCTCCTAATGCTAAGCCTGATTGTTTTTTAAACAAAAATATTTCTTGTGGCAAAAAAAAATTATATTTGCGGGTTTATTTTGTCGCATATTATGTCAAAATAAATAAGTTATTTAGGTTATGTAAACAAAAACAAATTAAAATTGGTGGTAAATATTGTTAATTTATTTATAATTCACAGCTAATATAATTTTTTAACACTTTCGATATACAAGCCTGATCATCCGGAATGCTCGGGGGTTGAAGCCGAGAATCAAAAATTCCGGAAACATGAAAGCAAATGAAATATTATAACGATTTCGCATTATACTTTAAATAAATATTTTGTTAGGATTCTCGTCAATATATTTTCAAATAAAATACTAGAAACTTATTTTTGTATGTGTATTTCCAGTCGTTTATAACATTGATTGCAAATAATATTTATTTTATACAAATACAAAAATAAGTAAATAAAATAAAAAAAAGAGTATTTTAAAAATTTAAATAATTTTAAAGTTAAAAAAGCAAAATATATTTCTTGTGAATTCCCAAACAAAAAATAGTAGATTTTTATACAAGTGGTGAAAACGTCTCTTTTTGCGTGACTGAACGGTTTGTGAATAAGTTCAGGAACGCAAAAACGTTTTTACCACGCGTAGAAAACGCTATTTTTTCAACGCTTGTAAATATAAATGATAATATTTACAAATTCATCTACTAAAAACTTACAAAACGACTTATCTAAATTTGACTGTGTAAAAAATAAACAAGATCGCATTGTTACCAGTGTAAAATAATGTTATTATTGTGTTCGCCTACAGATGGAATAATAACAGGCGAATACAATAAGGCGTGCTATACACCTGAGCTAAACTATGCGAAATATGCGAACTATGTTTAAAAAAAATAATGTATATAACGTAATTACAGAAAAAAAACATTACGAAATCACAACATTTAAAAAAGAAAATAAAAACGGAAACATTACATTTTTTTAAAAAGCTTTATTCGCATCAAAACATTACTTGTTTAAAAACATAGTTCGTATATTTCGCATAGTTTAGCTCAGGTGTATAGCACGCCTTAAATTCATTATTTTACACTGGTGAAAATGTGATCTTGTTTATTTTTTACACAGTCAAATTTAGATATGTCGGTTTGTAAGTTTTTAGTAGATGAATTTGACAATATGAATAATGAAAATAATTCATATATTTTCTCTAAAACTTTTACAGATATTACAGATATTTTTTTTGACCGACTGGAAGTCATCGTTTAAAGTATAAATTTAAAAAATTGTATGTAAAGTTTCAATTGAAAACAAATATAAATAAATTTTTTAATAAAATTTATTTATTTATTTAATAAATTATTTTTTATTTTTTTTTTGGCGGAAAGAACTCAGAGAATATATTTTATATCTGACAGTTAATTATCGGAGGGAAAAATAATACGATATATCTGATACAAATTTTATTTTATCGCTCCGATTTCTCCGATATAGAAAAAAACACACTCATTATTAGTTTAATTAATTAATTACACACAGTTGATATAATGATTAGTTTCGATTCGATTCGATCAAAATATTCAAAATATTCAATCCCTTCAAAATACTGCGATATTGACAGAAATAAACACAGCAACCGAAACAACAACAAAAACAGTAATTGAAATTCAATCTCAAATATTCAATTCTTTATATAACCACCACCTGTAGGCGACCACCGAAACTTATTTACTTTCAGTCCTAGTGACTGAAAACATTTTCAGTCACTACTTAGAAAAGTTTCCCTTTCACATAGGTTTTACTATAATAATAAAATGACATTTTCGTAGCTTGAAGTAGAAAAAAAACATTTTTCTTGTGAAAGGGGAAAAAAATTCAAAAATTTAAGATTCCGTTTAACTGCATATATTCGGTTAATTGAATGTCGGATAATCGGGCTTTTAATGTATTTTGTGTAAGTTAGTTTGAAATTAGTTTAAATTTATTTAATTTTTGTACATGTATGACGTGTCAAATTTAAGTTTTGCTTGCACAAATGCTGTTTTTATAACCCTTCCACAAATTGCACAAATTTTAAAATTGATAGACACAAATTGTGTTTTACCTTCCACAAATTGTGTAAATTGTGTAGATATAAGATCGTTACCTACAACTTATAGCAAATGTTTGTTGTTTGTGTTTATGCAGTAAAACGAATATGGCATATTTTATAAGAATTTATTAAATTTGAAAAGAGGATTAAATATATGGTAAGTCATTTAATTACTGGTTTTACTTAAGATGTACTTACTGTGATATTAAAGTGGCAAGCTTATTTTTAGGTAAAATAAAATTCAAAAAACTGACTCAAAAAATGTATATGGCTAAAAACTATAAAATAAAAATAATTAAAAAAAAATTTTAAAAAACACACTTTTATTGAAAACGAACTAAAAACTAAAAAATAAATTTTCCATTGACAGAACACGATGTTTCAAAGAAACAAAAGTTATGTTCAAACGTTCAATATTTTATTAATAACTATGTTTGCTTTCAAACAGTAATAAGAAAATAAATATTTAAATATCTTTTTAAACAATTTAACACATATGGCAAAATTAGATGTACAGACTAGAATACTATTTAACTAGAAGCTTTGTTAGATAAATAATATTCCGTTACAGTTTTTAAAAAAATAAAAGTGGGTGGCGCAGTGAGTATAGAAAGGCAATAAATATGTAGAAAATGTGCTAATTCTAAATCTTAATTATGTAATAAGTATAAATACTTAAACTCAATTCAACTATTTTAATGTATTATAAATTAGTTATAATACAAAATGTGATGTAATACGTTCAATACGCTGACTGCGCCACCCACTTTTATTTTTTGTAAAAAGCTGTAACGGAAAATTATTTATCTAACAAAACTTCTAGTTAAATAGCATTCTACTCTGTACATCTAATTTTGCCATATGTGTTAAATTGTTTAAAAAGATATTTAAATATCTATTTTCTTATTACTGTTTGAAACATCGTGTTCTGTCAATGCAAAATTTATTTTTTAGTTTTTAGTTCGTTTTCAATAAAAGTGTGTTTTTTAAAATTTTTTTTTAATTTTTTTTTTCTTTTTATGTATTTTTAATGGTTTAAATTTAATGTGAAATTTCATCAAAATTTTTTTATTCTATAACATCTGTGATTCAGTGATAATTGGTATTTTTATATGAGTTATTTTATAATACAACAATTAAACTTCTGTCATGTTTTTATTACGGCGAAAAGCACATTTATAATTTAACAATTTTTATAATCCACATCATTCCGTTTTCTTGTGAGTTAAAAACTAGCCCATGAAATTAAATTAACAACGTATATTAGCACACTCCCATACTCAAAACCACTCAACTGCTTCAGCTACCAAACCATTTGAAAAATCTTAACTGAACTCTAATTCAACTATCCAACTTAATATCTACAAATTGCCTTACTACTGGTCAACTCAATTACCAACCACTGTCTGACTTAAAAAAAAAACAATTGAAAAAAATTCTCATAGCACGAGCCAAAAAAAAAAACATTGTCAGCATAGATTCTTTTGCACAAAATTATGTATTTCGCGATTTTTTCTTTTAATTATTTAAATAATTAAGCAAAAAAAAAACTAGTAAAAAAAATAGCAAAGAACTTAATACGGCTTCCGGAAGTTTCATATTTAAGCAATATTTGAAAGGAATGTCTTCTTATGAAGAAGTAGGTTAAGAAATCGTAATATTCTAGTACCATAGGTAAGGAGGATGGAAAATGGAAGCACAACTGACATGTAATATCTTTCTCATTATGTTTATTTCCTTCTTTCCTTCTAATTTCTCTTGATGTTAGCTGTTGAACATCAAGAGAAATTAGAAGGAAACATATTTTTTCACATTGAAAATTTAATTCAAATGAAATCATAATATGTCTTCATTAGTATTTTTATTATTCGAGAGACGAACTTGTGCATTAGTTTCAATTTATTACATGTATGCAATTTTAAATGAGAGCGAAAATATTGTTAATTTTTTTTGTAAAATAGAATAAAAAAAAATTATTTTATTGTTCAATACAATCGAATAAATTGTTTTATTGTGTCGCGCTGATTCAAAAATCTTTGCGTAACAGAATAAAATTAACAGCTTTTTATTTTATTCTGTGAAGCATATTAACGCACATATATTGTTATTGTTGTCGGAAGTTTAAAAAACATTTCGGAGCTCCACTTTTAGTTTAGTTATACCGGATATGAAAATCAATTAGGGTAACACGTGAGACAACATTTTATGACACGCTTGTAATGCAATAGCAATTTTAGATGACAAAGACCATGCGTTTGCTAGCCATAGGAATGAAAGCAATGTAAAATAAAAAAAGAAAGTGCTTGATTTGTAGGGTTTATGCGATGATCATACCACGAAGAACATACCATAGAAGAAGATTATGACACGTTCTAAGGCAATGGAAAAAAATTCACATTTTTTAAAAACAGATAAATAATTTTTTTAAAAGAGCTCAAGATCGTGTCAGGAAGGAAAAACAAGTAGTATGCAACTGATTTTAAATGCACATTTTTACAATTTATAACAAACAATATTAAAGGTTATTTTATTAATTTCAAGTTAAAAATTTGAACTTGAATATTTATGCATTGGAAATATTTCTTGTGTTTTATTTATTATTTTTTTCTAAAAACAATGATGCAATAAATATAACGGGAACTCAATAAACCAACTCTTTTGTAAAGTTTAAAGACCTCCTGTTTCTTACTTTCTTATTACTATTTTGTTTCTAAATATATCCAAGAATAAATGCAAAAAAACCAATTCGAATATTGTATTTCGAAAGTAAAGTGTATCAATGATTATATAACGATTTTAATCCGAGCGATTCGATGCATAATTTATAAACATGAAATTAAAAATTGATAATGTTAAACGTATTAGACATAAAAAAAATTGTGAAACTGAATTTATTTTCAAATTGAGATATCTTCAACAACAACAGAAAAAAATTGTTTACGATTAATTTAATGTGATTTTCGATTCGCATTTCGCACGTCAGATCAAAAAAAAATTGATTTATTTTTAATCTGAAATCTGTTTTTCAAATCTGAGATTTTAGCTAGATCCACCCCTCAGATCAATTCCCCTTCACTAATACCAATTAAAGTGAAATTTGACATATGTCAATTGTATTCTTTAATATGAGATTTCAAATTTTAGATGAGTTTATTAATTGTAAATTAAATTAAATTAAATGAAATAAACAATTCTTAATTAAATAAAAGTGTGTAAAATGCATGAAGTGTGTAAAAAGTAGTTTACTATTATCAAAGCACATATCGCAAATGTCATTTTTTTACCCATACAACAAAAATATTAAAAACAGCTGATTTCATGTTCGTTTGGTCACCAAAATCTAGATCTTTTTCGATCAAATCTGACTTTACCAATCGAAAATCACATTAAACTATTTAACTTTTATTTTAAATTAATCGAAAAAAAAATTTATGATTTCAACTGTTGTTGATGAGGTAAACACACCTGTAACGCATTTCAAAAATTTTATAAATAAATAATTCTTAATTCTAAGAACTATTTTCTTAATCAAACAACGTAATTCCCCCGAAAAATGTCTAAATGTAGTCATCGTATAGCTGCTACTTATTTTGTAAACAAAAAGCCCGATCGCATGTTCATAAATCATCATGATTATGATTTAGTAATCTAAAATCAACAACAAATTCAAACTCTGTAATTAATAGCGTTCCTGATTCAATTAGTTATAATTCCTAACAACATGATCGGTTGATCGATTTACGGAGAGAATTTTAAGAAAAACCAGAATTTTTTTAACGGATGAGCCGACTGGATTCTTTATTGATGAATATTTTTTTTGCTGGAATAACCAATATAAAATCTTTTGTTGGAATTTATTTTTAGATGTAAAATTCCAGAATAATTAACGTCGTTGTCTTATGTCAATTTATCACAACAAATCAAAAACACAGATGACTATGAATTTATATAACCTTCGAATAAACTTTTGTGTTTACATGAATGTTCTTTTCTCCTCGATGGCATTGAAATTTGAGATTTCGTTTGATTTAAAAATAATTAACCCAAGGTCGAAAACGGTAACAAATTGGAAAAAAACTTATCGCTTTTCGTAAAAGTAATCATTTTCTTTATATTTTTGATATAGATTAAATTATTGCTCAAATGAAACTGGTCTAGCCACTATTCATAATTTTTTATATAATTTAAATATTACAAAATAATTCAATATGATAAATTAACATTCAGTTGTTAATTAAACAACAAATTAGATATTGTTGTTTTTTCAATTTTAATATAAAAAGTTTTACAAATATTAAATTCAGCTTTACTGTGGGGTTTTTAATTTGTATAAGCTTACAAATTGTCTTAAGAAAACAAAAACAAAATACCGTTAAATGACAATAACTTAGACTTTTAATGATATTTAGTTTATTAACATTTACGTGTATGTTCATTAAGAAACTAAAATCATATATGACTAAGTGTTAAATAATTGAATTGTATATACATATTTGGAATATAAATTTCAAATTATAAAACCAAACTGGTGGTCAGAATGGCCTCAATCGTCTTCAGTATGTTGCTCGAGTCGAGTACCAATAATTCTCTTAAAGATCTTACTATTGTAGTTGTGTTCAGCATGCACAGTGGACGGTAATGTGGTGGTTCTTGTTATGATTTGTCAGTCTTTGGTATGGCATCTAAAATTAAGTTCAATTACATACAATTCTCAACTCTCGAGATAGAGAGGTCAACGTGGTGTGGAAAAGACCAAACACAATTTCAACCGCTATGTCTAGTGCACTTTATTGAGCATCTCTTAGTTTAGTGAATATAAATTTGTAGGCACCCCACAATGGGTTAACTTTATCTATGAGACACTTGATTGACCTGCTCTTACTATTGGCAATTGTTTTCCGTAAATTTTTCCGCTTTTTCTGGAAGTCGTTGTAAAACTACTAGTGTTAGTGATAGTGTTTATGATTTTTCATTCGATTACATTTCGTACGAAGAATGAGGCTCCCTTTTCTCAGAAAGGTATTACAATTTGAAAATATTTTATGAAAATATTTAGTTTAATTTATGCCGGATAGCTCAACAAAAAACTATAATTAACTGAAACCACTGAAATTTACACACAAACATCTACACTTGGAAATCTCTTATTATTTTTTTTTTCATATCACAGAAAACTTAAACTATCAGTTTTACTAACAGAAAGAAATTAATTTATCAAAAAAACTAAATCAAAAATTATACAAATTAAAATAAAAATTAGTTTACGTTATTACATCAATGTTGTCTTCATCATGACTCTCTAGCCATATTTGTTTTGTGACAGATCTTTGTTGTAACCATATACATAATTCTTTGGTTGGATGTCTTACACAACCATTAATATCAACACCAAAATTTCTTATTCCAAATAAACATGTTGCCGATCTCTCCATTTTCAATAGAGAATTTCCACTAGTTATTTTTACTTCGTAGCATTCGTCACACCATCCTTTAAGTGTTACAAATGCTCCACCATTTCTAAATTCTCGTAATATTTTATCAATAGTTTCTGATCTTTCATTATAATCTCTAAATGCTGGATTAAGTTCAATAATTCCTTGAGTGACATTATCATTTTCACGAAAACAAGATATTTCTGAATCTCTAAATAGTTGTTTAAGTACATCTGGTCGAATTAACCCCACTTGCTGACCATCAACAATGAATGGACGACATTCTTTATTATTGAAACCCGTTAAATAGAAACAATTAAATTTTTGTGCTAACTTTAAAAATCTTAACATCAGTTGAAGCCATTTTTTTCCAATTATTTTAAAACAATCAATTTCTTTGAATAAATTAACAAACAAAAAACAAAACACAATCATATATTTTTCTAACATTTTTTTTGCATAAGAAAAATTGGTTTTTATTTATATCAAATTTCAACAAACTTACAGAAACTTACACAATTATATTATACACTTCCACAATTACACAATTAACAAACATTCAAATTAAATTTATTTATAATAATAACAATGTTGTTATTTTAATTTTCAATAACAGGAAATGGAAAGGAAATTGGAAATTTTGTAACAATGTTGTTACAAAATTTCCAAAATTATATGATTGATTTTGTTATGAAAATTCTTATTTTTATATTAATTTTTCTTTTTCTATTTCCCCTTCCAACAATCAACAATTCTCCAACGTATGAAAAAACATTAAATCAAACATGTTTATTGTTGAAATTGAGTGACGCAACTAAATCTCAACAGTAGCGTACAAAAATATAGCGATTTTTAAATATCTCGCGACAGATTTACTCTTATCTTAGGACCACTATCGTATTGGGATATATTTAAACATGTAGTACAGGATTTCAGTGTCCAAATTTTATTGTGCTATCACTTTCTTGGTTATCACTAATTAAGTTTATAATAATGATAAGTAAGATTGGCTCCGTACTAAATTTTCTTTTAACAATCGAGTTAAAATCATAACACACTTAACTCCATACAAAGCTCATTTCTAATGACCAAATTCAAAACTCCTCCACTGTTTACGATGTCCGCAACAAAGGTTGTCGTGGCATTGATTTTCGTGACCGTCATAACCTACTCCCAAGCATGTCCATTAATCGTGGGTGTCCATGGGGACATCATCATTCGCAACATGAAGTCCGACGACAAATGCAACATAACTATTTATACTGTGTTTGTGGTTACGATCGACCGTGATCAGGCCATTAAAGGTTTGTTTTTAGGACTTATTGAGTATAATTGCCAGGGTTGTGAAGGGGATGCCATATCCAGATACGAATTTCTGGTGTGTTTAGTATGTTTCAAGGACGAAGTCATTCATAGGTGCTTCTCTCAATCGTTAAGCTTCACACTGGTAATATTAATCATCCTAATGCTCAACGTTATTGGCTTTCTCACATACTGAAAGTGCAAACGATACCTTGGGGAATTGAAAAGAAAGACTAAAGATTTCCTTCGTACAAGGAAAAGCCTAGACAAGGCTGAGAGACATAAGCGGTTGAACAAAGATCTCATCCGCAGAGATCTTATCAACCACCAAGAACCAACTTTGAACCGTGGATCGCAAAAAGTGAATGACGACGCCCAGCCGACTATATTAGGTTGAGCAAAAGATGATTCTCGAGAATGTAGGGACCGCAGCTGAGTTTTATGAAGAAGACAAATATAAGACCGTGGTAGCTGGGAAGTCTAGAATCGACAATTTTGCGGACATGCCTTGTCAAGGCCCAGAATTCAAAGCTGCTACGAAAGGAGCTTATTTGAGGAGCCAGGTAAACCAAGGGATATCTGTTATTCTGGGTACATTGTTACTGGGGGTCGGGATAAGGGTTGATGCTTGCAGTCAGAGTAGAATACGTTTTTTTGGATCCTTCTGGAATCGCTTTAAATCACCACTCGTACCAGTTTATTCCAAATCACAATAAGGAACTGATAGATAAGGAACTTACGGGATTGGAGATGCCTATTATTCTCTCGAGTTTTCACCATGATTGGATCAATATTCCCAACACCAGCTGCATGTCTGCCAGATTTCAGAACCGATGTACTTCTACTGAGCAAGTGTTACATTTCAAGAAATGATCCGGCACAGTGTCAACAATATTTTAACAAATACGTTGCACAATGACGGAAAAATCTTAACGACAGCCAAAACAACAGGCAGCTTAAAGATTGACTATATATAAACCGTGGATATCCACAGTTTATATATAGTCAATCCCAATCTACCTCCTCCGTTACAAGGTTCCGAAATCTATTAATTATGATTCTAAATAAACTCACGGTTTTGATGATCACGTCGTCTTCTGTTTTTTTGCAACATATTCAAAAACCATAAATCCACCCACAATTACTAAGAATACCTAATTTTTGGTCTTGATGAAAAAAAAGTATTTATTTAATCAAATTTCAATTTTTTCTAATGCATTTTTAGTTGTTTTCAACAAAATTTTCGATTCGTTTTCCTGGGTAATTCAGTTCCCTCTCACGAGGAAACATAATGGAATACGTTTCAAATGCCTCAGGACGCTTTAGGAATACTTTTCAAACTCTTTGATTTCCACCCATTTTACTACGCCTTGCGCTTGATTTAACACTTTTCAAACGTTTGAGCAGCTCCACATCAATTCTGGCAAAGGTTTTAAGTAATACTACTACTTCTAAGGCAAGCATTAAATCAGCCGCAATTAGAGTCGGTGACTTACTTCTGACGTCTAATATTAGTTGGCCAAGATTCTTCTCAAATTCGTCCATTGCAGTAGCAGCTATAGAAGGGGACACCTTTGATTTTGGCATAGATGAATCTTTCATGCTGACAATTAAATCTAAGTTCATCTGGAAGAGCGTTGCAGGTTTAGATAGCAGTTTTGCTCTTTCTGTTTTCCACCCAGTTCGCATCGGAAACAGGGATTCTATATTGTTTGCAATGCCACGTCTACTTTCTGGTCTCTAACTGTATGTCATTTAGGTGTAGGTAGGCACTCTATTTTAAGCTGGACATCTGCTATCTCTTGTAGAATGCCAATTACTCCCCATGGTTCGCGGCAGACAAAGAGTACATTTTGGGGCCCATCGCATTCCTTTTATTTACACGCTCTGTTCCTTCGCATTTAGAACATATCGCCGTTTGATCCACTACACTTTTACAGTATTTTGCTAAATGAAAATCTTAATCAACACGTTGGTGTGATTAGCTTTCGCAGTTTGAGTGGTGCCATCTGAGTCCCGTTTTGCATTGCTCACCCCGTCTATGTCGCGACACTCTATAATAGTTTGTTGACAGACCAATCTCGCCGAGTTTCTAAGAGCTAATCATGTGTGCTCTGCAAACCTTTGATTCTGTTTAAGGTTTAAACAACAGCTCTTCTTTAGCTGTTTTTCTAATCTTAGTGCTCTTTCAGTTTCAGGCAAGCTTTCATATCTTTAGGCATTTGCACGAAGACTTTTTCCCCTGACCTAGATATTATTATGACATCCGACCATTCCCTTCGTTTATATTTGCTTTTGTGGTTTCGTGTTGGCCCAACAGGATACATTTTGTTCCTTTTAGATTTCCGCACGTTTTCCACTCACTCTATTTTAGATTTGCTAGGTTTTAAAAAGTTTTGATTAAAAACACTTTTACTAGACTGAAAATCGATTCTGATTCATAGCCAGTTGGTTCACCATAAGACTACATAGGATTATCAAGAATTACTTTAAGAAGTATTTTTTCGTACTGCTGGAGGTAAATGAGGCCATAAAATAGTAAAATAGTTAAGGATTTAATTATTGTATTAACGTCAACCTTAGCATAAACCAAACGACATTGAGCTAAAATAAAAACTCAAATACCTTAACACATTAGCAACACGCATAGCTAGTGTTTAATCATGGGTGTAACAAGCATTTTTAATTATTTAACCGTTAAATTTGTTCTCATATTAAATTGATTGATTTGGGTAATCAAAACCTTCATACAAAAAAACACGAAACAATATTGATTTTGTGTTTTGATCATTACATTATCGTTGTGGTTTTTTATTCAAGAAAAAATAAAGTAACATAGGAGAGTATTAAAATAAAGGAAGATAATTATTTTAAATCGTGTTAAGCTTAAGGCGAAGTTTCTTAACTGAGGAATCTTGGTATTCATGGACTCATGGATAAACTAAGTTAATTGGTGTTAATTCTCAACAAAAATGGTATGATATATGTCGATAAAGGTAATTCCAAAATTCACGCAAGATGTTGTTTTCATAAAAAATACAGGTTCTTTAAAATTTGGAGGGTACAGGTGAAAAACAACGTAAGTCCCTAAAATCAAATTTCGAGAAAATTGAATTTATGCGTTTGAAGTCTTTAAAACGCAAGAAAATTTGTGAACTCGGATGGTTCATAAAAGTGTTTTTAGTGAAATTATCATTTCACATTTTTTGGTAAAAAATGGTGGATTAAGTTGATTTTCCCCTGTTGGTTTGATATGCATCAAAATTGAATATACCAGCTGAAAGCATTTGTATTTCTTCAATAGATAGCAGCACTAACTCGATTTAGAAAAACATGGACTTACGTTGTTTTTCCCCTGTACCCTTCATTTGTTATTACAAATTTTTTTCTAAAATGACAAAATAATTTGAAAAATTTTTTCAGTTTTTTTTTGGTTGAGACATTTTTAATTGGAATTGTCTCTTATTTCTATCTCTTTTTAACTGGATTAGAGGAAATCTGAAAGGAGTATAATTTAGAATTACAACACCTCTCCCACTATATGAAAAAATCATTGTTCATAATCCGCAATAGAAAACCTTTTAAAATAATCAAAAATTTCTTTATGGTTTATTTTTGAGCAAACTTATTTAATGTTGAAAAGCTTTCTCAAACGTTTCCTACGACCAAACTAGAAAAACTTTGGTTATAGGAATTTAATCTAGAACGATTCATACTTCTTTATTTATTATGTTGAAATCACCTTAGTAGCAGTAACGTAATATATTTATTACGCACTAGTACATAATAAAATAATAAACAATTCAATATCGTCATGACAAAGGCTGTCATGAAAAACTAATAAAATTTCAAACGAACAAATATAAAACTTATAAAATATAATAAATGTAAATTTTACAAAATATAAGTTTTTTATTTTAATTTGGTTTTCATTATCATTAAATTTAATTCAAAAGATATCCGATTGCTTTATTAGGTAGATTTCATATAAAAATTATGTGCGTCATCTCGGAATTTTTTTAAAAAATCTGTTTTACGCCAAACATCCTTTTCATGCTTTCATTTACATGAGTATCCTATCAGCATTTCGTACCCTTGTGTCTGCATATTGACTGGATGTAGCTTTATCTGTCAGATACAATGATACTTTTTTTATTTTAGAAGTACATTGCATAACAGAACAGACAAATTGGTTTTGATCCGTTTTCTAAGTTTTTGATTTAACGAAAATAACAACGAAAATTTAAATATTAATTTAATTTGGAAATATGGAGGGGCTAAAATCTCACAACTCTGAGATATCAAGACTTCGGTCTGGGTTAAGGATTTTGATATAGTTTTCGGCAAAACATTTTTATGAGGACATGGACATGAGGACATAACTCTTTGATGAAGTACAAGTATTTTTTATCTCTGTTTAAAAATTTATTACAAAACTAACACGAAACATCAATACGTTGCCGGAAAATTATAATCAAAATTCCAAAAATATTGTTAAATTAAATAAAATCAAACTTTTTCAAAATTCCAAAAATATTCCACTATTAGAATAAAATCAAATATTTAAATATTTTCTAAATTCCAATAATATTTCAAAAATTCTTAAAAATTCAAACTTTTTCCAAAATTCTAAAGATATTGCAAAAATTCTTACAAAATCAAAAATTAAAACTTTTGCCGAAATTCTAAAAATATTGCAAAAATTATTACAAAATCAAAAATACAAACTTTTTCAAAATTCCAAAAATATTTCAAAAACTATAACAAATTCAAAAATTTCCATGTCCAATTTCATTTTAAATTACATTTACGTCATAAAAACAGCTACATTTTTTTTCCCAAAAAATTGGCTAAAAAATTAAATGAAATCATTTTTGACTTGACACACTTGACATTATTTTTTGACAAACTTATGATGCCATAATTCTCTATGATAATAATAAAATATTATGTCATACGAACTATTAATTTTATTTTTTTCTAAAAAAATAGGGTAAAAAATAAATAAGTGGGCGAGATGGAGAAGTGGATAAGTCAACAACATCACTTACAAGGAAGCTAAGCAACACTGGGAAGGGTTCCAACTTAAACGGGTGACCGCTTCATCAGAAAAAATCAGGAAATATGATTGAATCACATTGAAGCAGGAATATCTCGCCCACGGTATGCCAGTATACCTTATCCAGCAGCCCTGGAAACTGGCTAGGATTCGATGGCCCAATCACCCGTTAATCCGAAAGGTGAATCCGAAATTCAAAATGATTAAAGAAACGCATACTAGAGAGAAAAACCAAAAAACCGGAAAAAATCAAATATCGACCCTTGGCTACCGTACCCGGACACGAATTGGGAACTGGAACATCAGAACTCTAACAGAAACATCGAGGCTAGCACAAGTTGAGAAGGTATTGAATGATTATAAGATCGAAATACTTGGACTCAGTGAAGTAAGATGGAAAAACAGTGGGGAATTGACAACAACCGCAGGAAACCACTTCATATTCTCTGGTAAGGCCGACGCACATGAACAAGGTGTAGGAATATTAACAACACCCAAAGCAAAGCAAGCACTACTCGAATGGAAACCGATAAGTAGCAGAATAATAACAGCTCGATTTCAGTCGAAAATCAGAAATACAACCATAATTCAGTGCTATGCACCTACCGATGAAGCTGATGACACAACAAAAGATGAATTCTACGAACAACTACAAGCCACAATTTCTAGTGCACACCGAAATGATATAAAAATTATCCAAGGAGATTTCAATGATAAAATTGGAGCCGATAACACTGGCATGGCATCAATCATGGGCAAATGTGCGCTAGAATCAGCACGAAACAACAATGGTGATAGGCTCATCGATTGTTGTGTCACAAACCAGCTATTCATAGCAGGCAGTAAATTCCCACATAAGAACATACACAAATACACCTGGACATCACCCGATGGAAGAACCAAGAATCCAATCGATCACGTACTGGTTAACAAAAAATTTCTGTCCTCTCTCCAGGATGTCAGAACAATGCGTGGAGCAGACATACACAGCGACCACCAACTGGTAATAGCAACATTCAAAATTAAACCAGCCGCTGTGAAACAAAACAAGTCTAATCGGAGGAAATTCAACACCAATAGATTGAGAGACAAGAACATACGCGACATCTTCAAACAATCGCTCCAGCTCAATCTATCAGGACATGAAGCCAGTAATATTGATCATAAGTGGGAAAAAATTGAAGCAGCCTACATCAACACTGCTACAGATGTGCTCGGATACCAAGACAAGTCCCGCAAACCATGGATCAGCGATGATACTTGGAAGAAAATTGAAGAACGTCAAGAGCTCAAGGTGCAACTATGTCACCAAAACACAACTGAAGCGCAGAGCAAATATGAAAGTACAGCTAAGCAAGTGAAAAAGATGGCAAGAAATGATCGCAAAAAATACACAGAAGACATTCTAAAGACTGCTGAAACAGCAGCCGCAAATAGAAATATGCGCACGCTACATCAATGCGTAAGAAAGGTCAAAAACAAGTACACGTGTACCCCACCAATAAAGAATGAATCTGGTGAAACCCTAACAACAACCGAACAGCAGCTTAATAGATAGAAAGAATACTTCGAAGACAACAACCAAAATAACGAGGGAAGTTCCCAGCCTGCAGATGGCACTAATAACGAAACTATCAACACCCATCCACCGACGGAGCGGGAAGTTAGAAGTGCCATACAGAAACTGAAGAACAACAAAGCAGCTGGTACAGACAACATACCAGCGGAAGTATTCAAAGCAGATGCAGCTACCACAGCTGAAATCCTAACACCACTATTAGCTGACATATGGAGTTCTGGAAAAATGCCGGACAAATGGAAAGAGGGTTTAACCATAACAATTCCCAAGAAAGGTCATCTAAGAGAATGTAAAAATTGGCGAGGTATATCCCTGCTCAACACCACAATGAAAGTATTAGCGATGATCATTCTGGAAAGAATATCTCTATCAATTAACTAGAAATTAAGAAACGAACAAGCTGGCTTTAGACCAGACAGAAGCTGCACAGATCATATCAACACAATCCGTATCATCATCGAACAATCTAACGAATGGAATTCGCCACTGTATCTACTCTTCGTGGACTTCGAGCGGGCGTTTGACACAATCAACAGAACTGCTATCTGGAAATCACTTTGTGAAATGGGCATCAGAAATTAGATAATTGATCTAATCAAAGAAAAATATCAGAATGCTGGGAACAAAATTCAATACAAAGAACAGCAAAGTGATAAGTACTTTAACAACCGAGGAGTAAGGCAAGGCTGTGTGTTATCACCGCTACTATTCCTCATAGTACTAGATAGTGTCATGCGAAAGCTCGAGAACGAAAGTCCAAATGGCATCCAATGGGGACCATTAAGACGGCTCAATGATCTAGACTACGCAGACGATATCTGCCTGCTTACACACAGACATGTCGACATGCAGCAGAAAATACAGAAGCATCCTTGCACATGAAGTTGGTCTCGAAATCAACATCACCAAAACAAAGCTAATAAGACTGAACACTAACGTGAGTACACCAATCAACATAAATAATACACAAGTCGACGATGTCGACAAATTCGTATATCTTGGTTGTACTGTAGCGAAAACAGGCGCAACAGAAGAAGACATCAGTCAACGCATCAACAAAGTAAGAAACACATTTAACTTGCTTCACAAGATTTGGAATGCGTCTGTCCTGTCAAGAAAAACAAAGCTACGGATGTTCAACGCATGTGTTAAGTCAGTACTGCTGTATGGATGTGAAACATGGAAACAAACACAGAAGATCACAAATAAACTTCAGGTGTTTGTCAACAAATGCCTAAGAAAATTAATCAAATGCTTCTGGCCGAACACCATCAGTAACGAAGAACTTCTGCGGCAAACTGAGCAGATAGACATTGAGACCGATATAAGAAAACGAAAGTAGAGATGGATAGGACATACACTGAGAAAGCCAGCAGAAGACATAACAAAGATGTCTCTGGGGTGAAACCCGCAAGGGAAAAGAAGAGTAGGAAGACCAGCAATGACCTGGAAGAAAACGGTGCTAGCCGAAGCAGAACATATCGGAACGACATGGATAGAACTGAAAGCAATTGCCCTCAATAGAGTAGGATGGTCCAGCCTAGTAGACGCCCTATGCTCCTAAAATGGAGATAAAGGAAAAAAAAAATAAATAAAAACCTTTCTTTTGACACACTTGACAACATTTTTTGACAAACTTATAATGCCATAATTCTCAATAATAATAATAAAATTTCATTTCAAACAAATAAGTGATTTTATTTTTTTCCAAAAAATTGGGTAAAAAAATAAATAAAAATCTTTCTTTTGACACACTTGACAACATTTTTTTTTTACGAACTTATAACGCAATAATCTAGTTTTTGATTTCTCCAAATTTAATGTTCCTACTCGTAATTACTTAAAATGAACGTTTTTTAAGCCAAAAATATGAAAATTTGCTATTTTTGACACACATAATGATTTTTTTGACACACTTTCGGTACAGTTATCGAACACAGCGTCCTTTCGGACCTGTCCCTTGTGAATACCTATTTTTAGAAAAAAACATTTTTGAAATCGCTCCAGCCGTTTTCCCTGCAGTGTAGGTAATGACGGCGGCTGGCGGCCGGCCGGCAGACAGACACACATTTTTTTTTTTTGCTTTTTTAGAATCAATAGGTCCTAAAACGTTGAGAAAAAAAGTAGGGGTATGAATTTCACTTTGAGCTCATGAATGTAATACTTAGGTCTTTCAGACCGAAGTAATATAGAAGAGTGGCAGATACTCATAACTATATTTATTAAAGGGGTGGATATGTTAAGGGGTAAAAACATCATTTGAAACCAGGTCATGTGGGGTGTCATTTGAAAGAGCCCTTGATTTATTGCCATTTATCGCCATATTGCCATTTTTTTTTTTAGAATTTTGCAATGCATAGTTTTTGAATTATTATCAATAAAGTGACACAAAAAGTTGGTCCCTCCCCCCTTGCATTTCTAGCCTAACTAACAGAAAAATTTGAAAAAATTCACAGAGACAGGAAGTTTAATAAACTCTGAACGAAAATTTTAGCGAACTCTCAAATAATTATATTTTTGTGCTTTTAAGGGATTGGGGTGGGGAAGGGTGAAAAAAAAGTTTTTTGACACAAGAGAGTGGGGTGTCATTTAAAACAGCACCGAATTTCAGAAACATTGCAATTTTTTTTAGAATTTTGCGGTGCACAGTTATACAAGTTATTCTAAAAAATGTGCAAATTCCAGACCTTTCTCCCCCCCCCTACGTTTCGACACTGATAGACAGACAAAATTAAAAAAATTCAGTTAGACAGGAATTTTGCTATATTTTGAACGAAAATTATAGCGAACTCTCAAATAATTATATTTCTGTGCGTTTAGGGGATAGGTGTAAGGAAGGTAAAAAAACTTTTTTTGACCCAAGCGAGTGGGGTGTTATTTGAAAGAGCACCAAATTTAAGAACCATTGCAATTTTTTTTAGAATTTTGCGGTACACAGTTTTTGAGTGATTCTAAAAAATGTGCAAATTCCATACCGTTGCCCCCTTTCAGACCGAAGTAATTTTCAATCGTATACAAGAAAAGTGCTGAATTGACCATATTAAAGTTTGCCGAAATTTTCCAGCCGAACGACGATAAGGTAGATTGTTGGTTAATAAAGATTTATTCGAAAGAGACAGCACTAACTAAATAATAGCGAATATTTTATAGATGGTCAAAAGTAATCTATGGAAAAAACTTTGAGTAAAGTTTCATGTGGAAAATCTCGGAAAATTCAATTTTATAAATTTTTTATTAGTATTGTAGAAATCCTGCCTTTAAAGTGTTATGTCTGGAGATGGATTAAACTGATGACAATGGTCCATAGTATTCTTTGAGAAAAATATTGTAGTAATTTAATATACATTGTCGACTTTCAGCTGGAAACTTTCAACTAACTTTAAAAGTTTCGGCTGAGATCGTAAAAATGAAATTTGCGTTACCATTTTTTTTTTTATTTTCGGCTGGAAACTTTCGGCTAACTTTAACACTATGCGGAATTGAATCAACTTCAAAATTTGTTTACTCCTTTCAGTTATCAAATTGAAATCAAAATCAAACTATACATTTTGATCTCATTCATGGTCGGCATAATCCTGTTAAAAAGTTGGCAGGCATGTAAATGTTTTAAAACGTTGATTTGTTTTGTCTTTTGTTGTAAAATTTAAAATTAAAAATCACAAACTACAGAAAACTGAGAACCTAAAACCACAAACTACAGAAAATCTTTCAATATGTGCTATACTCCTGAAAAGATTCTTAACCTGGAAACACATGTGTGGCAGGATCATTGCATCATATTCTGGTACCATAAAGTTATCAATCATGTTACAATAAGATTCGCCGGTAAGGCACCATACAATCACTTGTAATGGATGCTAGGGTGAATAGAAGAATTGTAAGATTTTCTATTGCAATTCTATTCTATTTTCTGTTACAATGGCAAGAAAATTATAATTCTTTTACTCAAACAAATATGGCGCAACTTATACATATATATGATGCATTTCACGCAAAATAAGTGTGGACAAATCTTTTTCCTCAAACTTTGGGAAAAGTAGTACTTAAGATTTTTTGACTCACCATGGTCGTCGTTGACGATCACAAAATTTGATATTTTTTATCGACCACATTATTTTGTAAATTTTGTAGAATAATTGGTGTGGCTGAACAACTTTTTCTAGATTACTCAAAAAATTTTTTCAAAAGGGGTAGTTTTCACCCTTATTTTAAGGGTTAAAAATTCAAAATCGAGATAACGAGAATACGGCACGACTTTTTTTAGTTTTTTCTTTTTTGCTACATTCGATTAGATTTTGTCTCATATGAACGTCAATCACTGACCCAAAAAAAGCTCAAAGGTGAAAAAACGTGGTTCATGTGTTTTCTCATTCCGTGAGATATTTTGAACTAGTTTCTGGTCGACACTCTTATGAGTCAAAAATTAATCGAAAGTATAAAAAAGGAGGAAATTAAAAAGAAAGTTGAACAAAAATCGTGCCATACTTTTCGAAATTTCTATAATAAACTTTCAACCCTTGATATAAAGGTGAAAACTACTACCAAAAATTTTTTAAATATTTTACGAAAAAAATCGAACAAAATGCTATTTTACAGTTTTTTGTTCAGACCGACCCATTTTCCTACAAAATTCACAAGTTTCGAGGAAACAATCGAATTTTGTGACCGTCACTCACATTCATGGTGTGGATCAACAAATCTGAAAAAATTTAATATGTTTTTTCGTACGGGATTATCTCCTATCCCAAAGTTTGAAAACTTATTTTAAAAATGTCTTAAACAACTTTTCAAACAAAAAAAATTTGTTTAAAAATTTTATTATTTAATCATAATATTTTTTATTCGAAATATATATACATATTCTGCATTTTCGATTTTGTTCATAATGGGTTAATTCTCATACTAAATTAGAACGTGTTTTAAGAGAAAACAAGTTAACAAAAAAAAAATGTATCAGATTGAGGAATTTCAAATCTGATGTATCCGGGTTATAATGGCTAATTAAAGATGCGATAAACAAATATCCTGTTCATATAAATATCAAAACAAAATTGAGTTAAAAAAATTTGTATTTAATTTTAGGTGATTTAAAATAATTAATCAAAAATGACCAATCAAAATTTTTTGACGTGAGGTTGGTAATGATATCATTACTATTATATTTTAAAGATGTAACAGAAAAATAAATTTAATTTACAATATACGTATTACAATATAAAATCAAATTATTTAATGAAGTAAGACGAAAACTATCATTAAATCTTCTTAAATAAATGATTTTTAGCCGCCTTTAAATATAATAACATATGTTCATTAGTATTACGGATGTGCATTACTAAAGATATTTCTAAAAAGATATCATCTATCAATAATTTAATTATAGTTATCAATTTAATCTTAACATCAATTCGATGTTTTGATATGATTACGTAAACTTATATAACATAAGAATATTTTTGCATTTAATTTTCGTCATATGAATAATTACAGACGTTTAAATATTAATATTTATAAGTTTTGCTGCAATAAATATACAACAGTACGAACTAGATAATCGTGAAACTAGACTAGTCTAATTTTATGTAGTTTACGACAAGGATAATAAAACGATTAGGTGTAAATGTCAAAATATGTAAAACAATAATCTTTCAAAATTTTTAAGATTTTCATCAATAATTCATTTTTCAAATTGATGGTATATACAAAAAAACAATGACAGTAAAAGTTATTGTTGAATTAGTGCAACCTGTATGTTGATTTTAATTAGATTGACCATCGAACGACTTATTAATTCCATTTCACAACCAATATATGTATAACAAATTGGTACAAAAATTTTGAGTTTTATGAATCGATTTATCAAAATGTCAGAGAGTTAGAAAATAATATATAGTTGAAGAACAAGGTTGTTAAATTTAATATTAATTATATTAATTTGAATTATTAAAATTTGATTTACATATCCAGATATATAGAATAAATTATGAAAATCAATGCGCAAAGATAATTATTAAAAATAACTTAAAAATTTTACTAAGATCACACATTTTCAATGTCATCGGTGAAGTACTGGTTTTGTGAAAGTTGATATTAGAAAAACTACGAAAATTATTTTATTATGGACCAGTAATGTTTATTGACCTTTTTCGACCTTACTAACGATTATAACTCGTTGGTATGATTATGTTATCGTTGCACCAGTTTTCGGACAAAAAAACAGATTTCACCTTCAATACTCGTACAAGGCTTCTGATTTAAACCATTATGTTTCTCACGAAATCAAAACTTGCATCAATCTACGTTAAAATTGACTCATATATTTCATAAATTGATCAACACCATAATTAATATCAAACATAAAATTAAAGTTATTATTGGTTTATTTAAATTTAAGTTAATAATAAATTAAAATATAGAAACTTAAAATTAAATCAATTTTGATTGTCAACAATCATAATTATCTTGTTTTTTTATAAACTTTAAATCGGTTCAAACAATGAAAGCCAAGTTAAAGTGAACAATTCTATAACAAAAATTAACATACAAAAAAGCACATTAATTATATACTTACATGAATTAAAATATAAGAACGATAAAAAAAAATTATAAATCAATATTTTAAAGATAACCGTAATAAAAAAAAAACTTGATTTCGATATATTTTTTTATGAATTTAATAAAAAAATCGAAAGTTTACACTATTTTGTTTCTCAAACTAAACTCTAAAGTATCTTATGTATATCCGTTCGCATTTTATGACTTTTTGTAATAATCGTTGTAGGAATACATATATTTATTTATAACTAAAAATCATACCTTTACAGTCCACTTTAATTAGTGGAGAATTTAGTCCTATCCAGTCCTTTCTGAAAATAAACAAATTTGTATAAGTTATTTATTTTTATTGAACTGATTATAAATATTAATGAAACAAAGAGCTGCGCCGTTTTTAAAACTTCATAGTTTATTATAAAAAGATTAACATATTTTAAGTAAACCAGATAAGCCGCAAATAATTAAACAATACAAAAAAAATGTTTAATTCCGGAAAAAAAAATATAATTCGTTTCATTCGCAATAATAATTATTCCCAATACTTAATTCAATAACAATTCAAATTCATAATGTCATACAAGGAAACTGATATAAGAAAAACGTATTTTTAATTATTATCCGTTGGAATTTTAATTTTATATATTTGTAATTACAATTGTGACTTTTTCTATTGTTTTACGAAATAATTATAACTAATTTGAAATTACAATTGATTATATCAAATGGTATTCGTCTGACTATTATATGCATCTTAGATATTTTGAAATTTCACTATAACTATTTTTTATATTATTTGTTTATCTATTGGGTATAACTAATTATCACCTTTCATTAGTTTTTGTTTCTTTTTTCTATTGAAAATGATATTGGTTTCAAAATCGTATGACTTTTTCTATTGCAATACTACTTGGTAGAAAAGATATGTGAGGTGAATTTAGGTAAGCATATCACACAAATTTGCTAACTATAGCGTTATCCTATTAACCACCGACTATAGCAGACTAAGAGGTTCAGTGAATAACTGTCATTATCTCAAAAAGAACTGGACTAGTAAAGCAACATTTCTCGGGTAGAAGCTGCCAATATTAAACAACGGACCAATCTTGAGCCAGTATTGGCGAGCCAAGCCAAGCCTTGGTTAGTAAGCTTTGGTTTCAGTATGGGCCAGTTGTAAATGCCTAGACTGAACCAGGGCTCAGTTTATTATATTACGCGTTATTAATCAATATAATGCATTGTAAACATGTGCAGGCCATATTATGTTTATCTTTATTTTCATATATGTTACTCTTTGCACAACCTCTTTCCACACATTTAAAGGAAGTCTGGAAAAAATGGTTTAGTCGAACTGTCCCAAGTCTTATTTGCCAGACTTGGCCCCAGAACATCAGTCCAAGCTTGTGCCGTTTGAAAATGTTAAGCCTGACCCAACCCCCAAAACCTGTGACGTGGACAGTGCTGTTATTTTATACACGAATGAATATAATATATAGTCTTGATTCGGTTTTTATCAATTACTCGTTAACTCATATGCCAATAGCAGGGACTGAAGTACGCGGGGTTGTCACACCCGTGGATCATAAAATAGAAAAAAATTAACAAATTAATAAAAACGGATCCCTCCATGCGAAATTTTAAAGTTTAAGTATTTGAGATTAATTGAACTATATTTTATTTTCACATAAATATTTCTTGTGATTGTCTCAACTTCATCGATTTATAATTGTAGAGTTGTTGAAGCAATTTCGTAGTTTGATTCGCCATATGTGACCGCACGGTGAGGTTGAGACAATTGCATTTCGATTGGAAATAGGATATGTTTTTTTCAGTGTAACAAACAACTTGCGCTTATTGATTTTTATGAAAGTGCTAATGAATCAGATGGTAAGTTTAGCTGTATTTCTGAGTACTTAAAAACATTAAATTTAAGTGATTCGAGTGTAGCAATACCATTGAATGCCGATAACATCAATACGAATTTGCATGCTATCATCCATCATAAATAAATAAAAGGATTACAGAAGTAATTGTCGTATGTGCAATTAAATATTCCAAAGCTAACGTTTGAACAAAAAACAATTTACGATCAACTAATGCAAAATGTTGATAGCGGGGTTGGAGGAATTTTTTTCTTGGATGCGCCAGGAGGAACTGGCAAAACGTTTCTAAAACGATTCTTAAACGATTCTAGCAGTAATTTGATCGTAAAATAGCATAGCTTTAGCTCTTGCGTCGTCCGGCATAGCTGTGACATTGGCACCAGGTGGAAGAACTGCTCATTCCGCTCTGAAATTGCCATTAAACATGCAATTCATTGAAACGCCCACATGCAACTTTTCCAAAGGATCGGGAATGGGAAAAGTATTGCAGAAATGTAAACTAATCATTTGGGATGAATGCACATTGGCGCACAAAAAATCAGTTGAAGCGCTTGATCGATCATTGCAAGATTTGCGTGGAAATACCAGACCATTTGGGAATGCATTAATATTGCTTGCAGGAGATTTCAGACAAATATTACCTGTAGTTCCCCGATCAACACCAGCGGATAAAATAAATGCTTGCCTGAAATATTCTACTTTGTGACACGTAAAAAGGTTAAAATTATCTACAAGCATGCGTGATCTCCTCCAAAAAGATAAATCAGATGAGATATTCTCATATCAATTGCTGAGATTTGGTGACGGAAAGGTGCCGGTTGATTTAACAACAGGACGAATTTTATTGCCTCATAACTTCTGCAATTTAGTGTCATCAAAAGAGGAATTAATTGAAAAAGTATTTCGTGATATTCAAATTAATCATAAGAATCACGATTGGCTATGTGAATGAATCATTCTTGCGGCCAAAAACAAAGACGTCAATGACCTTAATAGTTTAATTCTGTCTAATATTCAAAGCGAGGAAGTCACATACAAGTCCGTAGACACTGTCATAGAATCAGATGAAGCAGTTAACTATCCAACAGAATTTTTGAATTCACTTGATCTACCAGGGATGCCACCACATGTACTGCATTAAAAAACGGCGTGCCAATCATCATGTTGCGTAATATCAATCAGCCAAAACTTTGCAATGGCACGCGACTCACAGTAAAAATATTATTAAGCAACGTAGTAGAAGCAACAATCTTGAATGGACCTTTCAAAAGCGAAGATGTCCTCATTCCTCGCATACCCATGATACCAACGGATATGCCATTGCAATTTAAAAGATTGAAATTCCCAATTCTATTGGCATTTGCAATCACCATCAACAAAGCTCAGGGCCAAACATTGGAAGTATGTGGTTTAGATCTAGATAACGATTGTTTCTCACATGGACAATTATATGTTGCGTGTTCTAGAGCTGGCAAACCAGGCAATCTCTATATCCACACAGTCAATGGATCAACAAAAAACATTGTATACCCTCAAGTATTATGAAATAAAACATATTAGAAAGGTGAGTGTTTTGTTTTCTTTATTTCTTATATTCAACCAGACTAAGCCACTGTAACGCATGGCCGGGTCCAGCTAGTTAAAAAATAAAAAGTAAGAAAAATACTTTCGTATCATTTTTTTTTAATTTTTTATTGTTTCGGTGGTAGTTTTAACCCCCTTTTATTAGCCCACTTGACCCAATTTTGGCATATGATTAAATAAATTTAAATTCTTCTTAAATATTCTTGAAAATTGCATTTATTTATAATCTTAGCTTTACGTCCACAAAAAGGGGTAGTTTTTGCAGTTTTGAGGGTGTTCTAGAAAAATCCGACATTAAAATCATAATCAGCGACCCAAACAACCCTCCCTACCTATTTTTCTGAAAATTCATTGACGTTCTCCCGAGATATTAAATATTTTTTATTTTTGGCCAAAAATCAAAAAGTTGGCCACTTTCGGGCCAAGTCCGGAAACTAGAAGTTGTTTAAAGTACTTCTGCACACCTTTCTTGACAAATTAAAAAAAGTTTTAAGTTGATCTGAGACTATTGTCAATTAGCTAATGGTTTTTCAAAAAAATTTGCTTCCTTTCTTGTATTATAACTTATAAGTATATAGTATTTATTCGACGCGTTTCGAATGTTATACATTCATCTACGGGTACAAAAAATATATAACTATACTAGCAGGACCCTGCGTGCTTTACTACGCCTATAAATAAAGTTTGTGTGTATACATTTTGTTGATGTAGTAGCAATAATTTCAAAGAGTAGTAATGGGAAATGATTTTCTTTTTTTTTTTTTAAATATGAATGTAAAAGGATCAGCACTCTAGTTGATCAGTAAAATATAAAAAATTAGTATTATATATAAAACAAAAGATATACAATAAATACGCGATCTAATAAGTTTTCAGGTGTGTAAGGTTTCAGGTGTGTCTCTATATTGAACATTATACGGAACAAATATAGATTCACAAATGTTCACAGTGTTCATGCCGTTTAATATACGCTTTCTTTACTGGTAGGTTATAAAAAAAGTTGCAAAAAATTGTAATCGTGATGTCATTCAATGGTCAGCAAGGGCAGTTAGAATAGTGACAATACATTCGATGGAGATGAAGACAAACACATTTACAAATTTTAAACATACCCACATTAATTTTTATAAATAGAAGATAATGATGCAAAAAGGATTAAAATTTTATTTTGGAGTTTTGTATTAAACTTCTAGGCAGTACTACGTGTGAATTCATAGGATGAGAAATATTTCTAGTTAGTCAACATCCTGAGTTATTGTAGTCATTATTGATTGTTGCAAATCAATGCAAAACTAATATCTGACACACGGTCAATATATATTGCCATATATAGACAACATTATGAGAATATTAATTTTTTGGAGTTTTGTGAGTGATTAAGCTTAAAGTAATTGTTGAAAGTAATATTCCCGACACTAAGTAATTATTGTCCGGATTGAATTTAAACTTATCAGAGACATCATCCCGACAGACGGTGTCCTGCATGATATTTCAAGCGATTAGGATATTAAACAAAGTATGAAATGAAAGACAAATAATTTAATAATTTCATTATTCTTTATTTTAAAATAACATCAATTTTTCTAAAAACAATTCGTTATAATCAATATTGTTTGTTTAATTTTATCTTAATGCGAGTTGATGAACAATATTTTTATTCAATTCCTGATGAATAAACTTGACGGTTTTCCAACGCGAGAACACGCCACATATAATTGGCCATGTAAAAAGACCGGATTTTCTAGATCCAACTCACAAATCGACATTGTTTGACCTTGTGACTTATTAATAGTCATGGCAAATGCCAAGCAAATTGGAAATTGCAGACGTCTCAATGGAATAGGTGAGTCTGAAGGGATCATTGGGATTATCCAGAATCATTGGGATCATCCAGTCGTTTAGTTGCAGCATAGATAAATAACCTAGATACCGACTGCAGCACCATCTGCGTGGGCTGATTTGTGAATCTAAACCATCATTGAGATTATTTAGAATTGGGATTATCCAGAATCGTTGGGATCATCCAGCCGTTTAGTTGCAGTATCGATAAATAACCTAGATACCGTTTAGTTGCAGTATAGATAAACAACCAAGATACCAATTGCAGCGCCATCTGCCGGGATTATCATTGGGATTATCGAGAATCATTGGTTTAGCTGGGATTATCATTGAGGATTATCATTGGGATTATCCAGAATTATTGGGATCATCCAGCTGTTTAGTTGCAGTATAGATAAATAACCTAGATGCCGATTGCAGCACCATCTCCCGGGATTATCATTAGGATTGGCATTGGGATTATCCAGAATCATCCGTTTAGTTGCAGTATAGATAAATAACCTAGATACCGTTTAGTTGCAGTATAGATAAATAACCTAGATACTGACAGCAGCGCCATCTGCCGGGCTAATTTGTGAATCTAAACCATCCAAGGCGCCACCCAAACGCATACAAAAAAATTCATTCAAATCGGTCCAGCCGGTTAGGAGCTCAGTGTCAAAATCGACTGCAACGCCATCTGCCGGGCTGTTTTGTGAATCTAAACCATCCAGGGCGCCACCCAAACGCATACAAAAAAATTCATTCAAATCGGTCTAACCGTTTAGGAGGAGTTCAGTGACAATACCGACTGCAGCGCCATCTGCCGAGCTGATTTGTGAATCTAAACCATCGGGGGTGCCACCCAAACGAATTTTCATTTTGATTACTAGCTGATATCTTCTTAAATAATTTTGAGAACAAATTCATATTTTCAAATTTAAACATACAACAAAATCTATTAATTTCATATTCAAGATATGTAGATGATACCTTCATTTTGTTTAATGGAACTTCTCGCAAATAAAAAATTTTAATAATTACAAGAATAGTATCCATCCAAATATAAAATTAATATTACCCTTGAAATTGAAGACAATAATTCAATAAATTTTTTAGATTTAACCATTTTAAAAATTAATAATCAATTTGAATATAAAATTTTTCGAAAACCAACTACTACTAGTATAACAATACATAATACATCATATCATCCAGAGTCACATAAAGCTGCAGCATATAATTCTCTCATTTATCGTCTTCTAAATATGCCACTAAATTTTTTCAAATTTTCAAGATGAATTAAATACAATCAAATTTATTGCTTCAGATAATGGTTATGATTCAAAATTTATTGATAAGCTATTTTCTAAATGTTTAAATAAGTTAAAAAGTTCAAATAATAATGATACAAACATCAAATATATTTCAATGGAATATGCTAACTTATTACCAAACATCATAAGAAATCATTTAAAAAAACACAATTATTCGATATCATTTAGAACCAAAAATAATTATATAAAATTTTAAAACCAAAATCTAAAATCAATTTGAAGTCATGTTCTGGAATTTATAAAATCAAATGTGATACCTGTGACAAATTTTATATAGGGCAAACAGGGAGAAGTTTTTTAGAAAGATTCAAAGAACATATTCCAATGAACAAAAATAAACAAAATTTAAAGTCACTTTTTGCAAATCATTTAAATGATAATAACCATAACTACACCAGTTTTGAACAAAATTTAGAAGCTTTGCATTTATGTAACAAAGGTTTTTTAATGGATTCTTTAGAAGAGTTTGAAATTTATAAAGCTTTCAAAAAATTTCCAAATTTAATTTTAAACGACCAACTATTATTTAATTCAAATATCTTGTATAATTCAATTTTATAAATTTCCAGTTTGATCAACATATCATATTTTTCCTAATAAAAAGTAAATTAAATATGTATACAAATTATTTTAAACTATTTAATTCATAAAATGTTAGTATGCCATTTTTCATTCAAAATTTTTAATATTGTTACGAGTACAGAAAAAATCTAGACGATTACAAAAAGATCTAGACGATTACGGTCACTTCCAGGAAAATAAAATCAACAAAACACAACAGAAAGTGAATGAAATGAATAGTGTTGTTGTTGTTGTACATGTTCTTAGAATTGAGGTCTACCTACACAAAACAAATAATTTTATGAATCAAATCAACGTAACGTAAAATAATCGAATATTCTAATATTTTCTCAAGGTTTCTAAAAAGTGACCGCGAAATTTCTAGAGATTAAGCAGAATGTATATAAGGAAATTACCTCTTGTAGTTTTTAATTAGTTTATTTTAAACCTGCGATTGTGAAGTTAAAATTATAAAAGTGATCTTTAAATTAGTGAATAAAGTTATAAGTGTTATTGAGTAGAAATAATTTGTGTATTATTTTGAACGTTGAGTTACTGGAAATTTCTACAATAAACCGTTGGAGTTTCTGAAGCTGTTAAAAGAATATTCTAGTTAGGAATATTGTTTGCTGTATTGTTTTCCTGTTGTTGTGGAACAATCAAGGAGTAGAAGACTTAATAAAACCTGATGTTTGTGCTTACTAATCAGTGATCGAACTCAGGAAGAGATTGGGAATTACGTTTATCGAATTGGAGTTAGGCCAATTCGAAGTAAGGTTGGAAAAACGTAACAATATGAATATTTGTTTTTATTTATATTTAGTTATATATTTTTTGTACCCGTAGATGAATGTATAACATTCGAAACGCGTCGAATAAATACTATATACTTATTAAAGATTGTTTTGTGGAATTATTTTACAATATAATTTATCAACATAAATTATTGTTTCAATTTAAATTATATAACAACTTGGAAACCAGAATAAAATTTCTTTTATATATATTTTTATAATAAATAAAAGTTTATTTAAAATACTCCTATTTCACAACCTTCTATGCCTCGGTGGCGTAGTGGATAGCATATCTGCCAAAGGATTCGAATAAGTTTTATAAATGTACTAATTTACAAAAAATACTAGCTTTTAGATCAAAACCGTTACTAACAGAGTTCCCCAAAAATTAAGCTGTTAACACTTTCAAATTAAATCGTATTCCATAATCGGAGTCCTGGTTTGCCCGGTTGAAATGAAAATTGAACAATATGAAAGTTACTATTCAGAAGGATTCACCAATCCTACATCAGCAATTCTCGAATACGACTCAGAGTACGATTGATGTTAATTATATTTATAAATTATAAGCTCAGGTACACAATTTTTTTAAATTAAAAATAACTTGAAAAAAATTTTTAACACACTCGTAATTTTTATTAACTATTTTATCATTACACTGCATCAGAAAATCGCGCGTATATCATATTGGGTGTTCAAATTTTTTTAATTTGGACCTCATATTCGTGATCAGCGACCCCGAAAACCCTCGAGAGACGATTTGCAAGGCGAAATATTAATTTTTTGTACCGCATTTTTTGTAATTTTTTGTAAATGTAAAATTATTTTTTGTTCCCCACCCCGCCTTATCTACGAGCATTATAAAAGAAAAAATTAAAAAAAATTCATTGCTAAATCGAAACAAAAAATTTGTTTTGGTTGTTATAATTTCAAATGTGCATTGGGGTTTAAAGTAGAAATTTTGAAAAAAAAAATATTTTTGACCATGCCATGTGGGGGTGTCATATGAAAGGTGATTTTTTTGTAGTGCAAAACAGTTTTTTTTGTAATTTTCAAAAGCGCAATTTTCGACTTATTTTCAAAAATGTAATATTTTTTTTTGTTCCCCCCTCCCTAATCTACGAACATCACAAAAGAAAAAAGAAAAAAAAAATACATGGGTGTAGGGGTTTTGCTAAGCTGAAATCAAAACTTTTTTTTGGTAGTTATAATTTCAAATGTTCATTTGAGGGGGAGGGGGTTTAAATTTTAAAGTAGAAATTTTGAAAAAAAATTGTTTTTGATCATGCCATGTGGGGTGTCATATGAAAGATGATTTTTTTTGTGGTGCAAAACAGATTTTTTTGTAATTTTTGTGAGCACAGTTTTCGACTTATTTAAACGTAAAATTTTTTTTGTCCCCCCCTTATCTACGAACAATACAAAAAAAAATTTTTTTTAATTGATGGGTGTAGGGGTTTTGCTAAACCGAAACCAAATTTTTTTTTGGTAGTAGTTATAATATCAAATGTTCATTGGAGGCGGTTTAAAGTAGAAATTTTGAAAAAAAATATTTTTGATCATGTCATGTGATTGAAAGGTGATTTTTTTTTGTGGTGCAAAACAGATTTTTTTGTAATTTTTGTAAGCACAGTTTTTGACTTATTTTCAAAAAAGTAAAATTTTTTTTTTCCCCCCCTTATCTACGAACAATACAAAAGAAAAATTTTTAAATAATTCACGGGTGTAGAGATTTTGCTAAATCGAAACCAAAATTTTTTTGGTAGTTATAATTTCAAATGTTCATTGGAGGAGTAGAAAGGAGTAGAAATTTTGAAAAAAAATTTTTTTGATCATGCCACGTGGGGGGGGTGTCATATGAAAGGCGATTTTTTTTTGTAGTGCAAAACAGTTTTTTTTGTAATTTTCAAAAGCACAGTTTTCGATTTTCAAAAATGTAAAGTTTTTTTTGTTCCCCCCTTATCTACGAACAACACAATAGAAAAAATTTAAAAAAATTCAAGGGTGAAGGGGTTTTGCTAAACCGAAATCAAATTTTTGTTGGTAGTTATAATTTCAAATGTCCATTAGAGGGGGTTTAAAGTGGAAATTTTGAAAAAAAAAAAATATTTTTGATCATGCCGTGTGGGGCGTCATATGAAAGGTGATTTTTTTTTGCAGTGCAAAACAGTTTTTTTGTAATTTTTGAAAGCACAGTTTTCGACATATTTTCAAAAATGTAAAATTTTTTTTGTTCCCCCCTATCTACGAATATCACAAAAGAAAAAATTTAAAAAAATACAAGGGAGTAGGGGTTTTGCTAAACCGAAATCAAAAATTTTTTTTGGTAGTTATAATTTCAAATGTTCATTGGAGGGGGTTTAAAGTAGAAATTTTGAAAAAAAAAAATATTTTTGATCATGTCAAGTGGGGTGTCATATGAAGGGTGATTTTTTTTTGTGATGCAAAACAGATTTTTTTGTAATTTTTGTGAGCACGGTTTTCGACTTATTTTCAAAAATGTAAAATTTTTTTTTGTCCCCCCCTTATCTACGAACAATAAAAAAAAAACTTAAACAAATTCATGGGTGTAGGGGTTTTGCTAAACCGAAATCAACATTTTTTTTTTGGTAGTTATAATTTCAAATGTTCATTGGAGGGGGTTTAAAGTAGAAATTTGAAAAAAAATTTTTTTGATCATGCCACGTGGGGAAGGGGGTTGGTGTCTTATGAAAGTTTTTTTTTTGTGGTGCAAAACAGTTTTTTTGTAATTTTCAAAAGCACAGTTTTCGACTTTCAAAAATGTAAAGTTTTTTTTGTTTCCCCCTTATCTACGAACAACACAAAAGAAAAAATTTAAAAAAATTCAAGTGTGAAGGGGTTTTGCTAAACCGAAATCAAATTTGTTTTGGTAGTTATAATTTCAAATGTTCATTGGAGGGGGTTTAAAGTGGAAATTTTGAAAAAAAAATATTTTTGATCATGCCATGTGGGGTGTCATATGAAAGGTGATTTTTTTTTGCAGTGCAAAACCGTTTTTTTGTAATTTTTGAAAGCACAGTTTTCGACATATTTTCAAAAATGTAAATTTTTTTTTTGCTCCCGCCTATCTACGAACATTACAAAAGAAAAAATTTAAAAAAATTCACGGGTGTAGGTATTTTGCTAAATCGATACTAAAAATTTTTTTTACTAGTTATAATTTCAAATAAACGTGAAACTATACTAACAAAAACTGCTGTTTTCTCAATTATTATATACACGAAACCCTCAGCGAGTGAATTGTATTCGCACTTACCTGACTTTTTTTATTTAAAACTTACTTAATAGCGTAAAAAAGTGTTTTCCAAAATTGTTGTACGTTTTATTATATGTGTGGAATGAAGAATTTTGGTTCGGGTTTTGAAATTAGTATTTTTATTAGAACAGGTGTTGTATGAGCTTTTGTGTTGATATTATTAGCTGCATTTCTTGACGCATGATCGAATCCAGATCAGGTCATGTTTCATGAAACGACACAAAAATGTAATAAGGGGTGAGTCCGGTTGGTATAATAATTGCCTAAAAGTACGTCTCAAAATTACATTGAAATATTAATTTTGGGACTACTCAAAATGATATTCTCTTTTTTTTATACATCATTAATTTTGTTTTTATATTTCTTTAAATTCAATTTTTGAAACAATTTTGGTGAACATCCCAAATAATTTTCTGTGAATAAACTTTTTAAATTAAATTATTAGTTTTTATTTATAATTTTTATTTATATTAGTTTTGGATGCGTTCGGTTTTTAAATTTTCTGTTTTTTTATTATACCAATTACGAAATACAAAATATTTTTTCACCTACATTTTCAAACATGAACTAATTTTTAGATCATGGTTTGTGATCCAAAAACAAAGTTGGATCTTAATTTGCATGTAAAATTTAAGCAAATCCGGATCACACGGTTTCATGAAATGCAGCTATTATTAATATTAGGACTAATGTTGGTATAGATGTTTTTCAAGAAGTGGCATTTTTATTGATATTAGGATAAATATTGTTATTGTTATTTGTATTGATATTGATAACAGTATTGATATGTTTTTAATAAAATATGTTGTGTAGTAGGAACTACATTACGTGTCACACCAACACATAAAACCTTTTTAAGATTCAGGCTTCACAACAACATGCGCTCTAATGGCGCATGACGGTGTTGAAGGACTTTTTTGTTATTTTATTCACATATTAAAATATAACATGGGCTAATATTTCAAAAAGGATAAAGGAAATAAAATGGTGAAGAGTAATTTTTTTTTGAAAAGTTTGCGCGAACAAAACAAAAACTGGGTTGTGAATACCAATTAGTGGCATATTCATTGATTATATGACGCACGTCTTTCTCAATGATTAAAGTCTAGATATAGAGTTATTTGAAGGTTTCTTTGAGCACTTAATAACGTGCCATTATCAAGGAATATCTCATAACTATGATTAAGGAATCTACCGTTGACTGCATACAGTTCATCCGATAGCACAACTAAGGTATCATCTTGATTAGTAATATCTCACTGCTACTGTCAGTGGTATGTCATTTCTCACGTTAACTTGTAAGTAAATAACACGGACTGGAGCATGTGGGGTTTTTACACCCGTAAAATTGTATTGTTATAGTATTGATTGGTGGATGTTTGTGTTAACAATAATATTGGTAGGAGTATTGCATTTATTTTCATTTTGAACTAAAGTAATTACAATGCTAGAATCTTGTTATTTAAAAGAAATGCTCGAATGACAGTTTCTCTATTCTAATAAATCTTATCAACTTACCGGATATAATAAATTAAAATGCGTTAAAGATATATTAAATATATCCTAATGTATTCTTATCGATTAAGAACCTATTGCATATGCAAGCTAACTTAACGTTAAATAATAACAAAAATAGAAAGCATACATTCAATGTCAACCACATATAGTAAAATTTTTTTTATTTTCTTGTTCCATATGCAATTTGTTTGTAATAATCGTTGAGGCAAATCGTTAATTTTGCTTAATAATCAATAATTTTTATAAAATTAATTAATTTTATAAAACTTAGCATAGTAATAAAATCAAAACATATTGGTGTGGAATATGGAAAACATAAGTAATATATTAAAGGTGAGTTACATAATTGAATAACTGTTTGGTTTACTGACACTATTCATGTTTCAAAAAACAAATTATTAATAAATTATATGATTATGTATAATGATTTAGGATTGTTATGATGGCTAATGTCACATAATCTGTCATTAATCATTTTATGCTTTTGTGATGATTTTATTGATGTTACTTTCCTTTTGTTTTGAAGCGATTGTTAATAAAGAAATAAATAAAATTTCGTGTGTTAATTGTTCACAAGTAGTTTTTCGTTTTCGATTATTTTTTGTTTACCGTTTAAGTTAACATAGTTATATAATTTTTTAAGAAGATGGCTTATTGTGGTTAGTTAAAAATAATTAGAGTTGGCCTATATCAAAATATCAGATATAATTGTAGGTAATCGATTGATAATTGGTGATCGACGTTATTTGATGTTATTCTCCAAATAGTTCGATTTTGTCGTTTTGACATACGAGTTAACGTGAGATACCATATTTTTTTTTTTTTTTTTAAATAAAAAGTGTTGTGTTATATGGTAAAATATGTGTCACAACAACACATAAATACCTTTTAAGACCTAGGTCCCACAACAACTTGGTCTTTAAGGTGTTAAGGTTTAAACCTCTGCGGACGCTTTTTTTTAAACCTTTGCGGATTGAAACCACCTGAGACTATGGATTCCGGCCAACTATTCCATCTGTATGCAATTCGGATAAAGAAGTCTTTCTGCGATCTGCCACTATGACAGCGCAAGGTCTCGACGATTTGACTGGTTGCGCCAGCCGATTGCCGTGAGAAACGGGAGAAAGAATAAATTTGAGACATGATGCACTTGATTTCATCTGAGCACTGTTGATGACGATATTTGTAAAAAAGAACAAGGTCAGCAACAGTGCGACGATGTTGTAGGGAATTAAGCTTTGATGTCAAATCTCGATCACAAACAATTCGTATAGCCCTTGTTGTGATCACGAATTCTGCCAGGTGACGTTTGTGGAATTGAGATGGGTTGTCGGGAAGTCGGGAATTGACAGGTCGGACAGTTAAACCGACTGCATTACCAGCAGAGGCCGGCATCCTGATAACTCACCCTATATTCCTCATTCTCCAACTATAATATTGCCTGCTTCGCGTTACATAAGTTTTGTTTAACATGTATCTAAATAATCAGTTGCAAATGTGATGAATCTTTTATCGTCCAGCGTGTATTTTCCTAAACGCATTATTTCCTGATATCATTGTGGTTATAATTTGTTTACATTTTAATGTACACCCATCTCTCGATTTACACGAGTCTCGATTTACGTAGATTTGCTTTAACACGGTTTACAAAAATAAAATTTCAAAAATTAAAAACTAAGGAGTATTTCATTAAAAAAGTACTAATATTGGTATTTCGAATTTTGCTTTAAACGCTCTCATTTCAATATTGCATTTTACGCAATAAAACGAAATCATTGTAAATTTCAAAATCAAAAGTGGTTGAAATTGATCATTCAAATGTGTACTTCACTCAGATGCGGTTGAAATAAGCTCTGCAATTAGCCAAAAATTTACAAACCTGCCTTATGAACATTGAATCTGAGGCAGAACGGACACTGAAATTTCAAAGAGGAATTAAAAATGAACTCATGCATATGAAGAAGTTTATGAAGAAATGCGTCGAAGTAAACAAATATTGATTTTTAATTATGGTACGATTTCTAATACAAATTCTATACACATTCCTGAAGTTCAACTACAGTCGAAAAGTGTCAAATAACACAGACCTGCGATTTTGCCGTTTGTACAATCCGCTTCCATTTATCTCGCTCAATAACTATTTGACCCCAGTTTTGACATCCTATTTCTTGATGATGTCATCATTCCAGCGTTGTCTTGGTCTATTGGAGTCCTTTTTACATGATCAAACCATTTAATCCAGATAGATTTAATGAATATATGATTAATCGCAGAATCCAGGGAGCTGTGAGATTTCATAACTCATTCGATTCTTTACTGATTTTCAGCGACTCTATATAAATCATAAATTATATAACCTTCGAATGTTGATAGAAGTCTACAATCGGTAGTCAGTGTCCAGTTTTCACTTTCATAGGTTAGCTCAGGTTGAATTACAGTTTTGTAAAGTGTGAGTTTACACGACTGAGCACGACGTTTTGATTGCAGAAGTTTTGAATGTGCGTAGAAAACTCAGTATGAGGCAGTGACACGGATTTTGATATCTGCCTGCATGTCATTTGACGATGTTATCACAGACCCGAGAAATTTAAAGTTTTCTACTAAAAGTAATATAATAAAGGAACCCGAGGAATTTAAAAATGTCTATCTCTAAGTCACCCACTATTCAAAATTCCAGGAGATATATATGTTTTTAGACATTGTTAAAAGTATCGTTTTGCCGGTGTTGATTTATAATCCAAGTCGCTTAGCATTGCTTTCGATCTGTGAGAAATTTTCTTTGATATCACTTGGTATAGGTCCGAATAAAGCAATTGCATCTGCATAGCCAAGAATTTGACTAAATTTGTGTCTCGATTAGGGTTTTTCATATCTCGTATTCAAGCGCCAAATTAAATTGTACGGACGCGAGTGTATCACTTTGTCGAACACTTGTTATTCTCTTAAAGTTGTCGGAAACTGACCCTTCGATTATTATTCTGCAATTTGATCCCAATGTTCGTATGCTTGCTTGAAATCAAAGTAGAGCTGGTGAATGCTGATGCTGTACTCCCAACATACTTTCATATTCATCCTTAAGGTAAAATATTGATTTGTGGTTGAACGGTTGGGACTAAAACCACAACGATAGTCGAGTATATGGTAGATTCGGCAAACGAAATGAGTCGAGCAAGGACAACATTAGTGAGTATTTTATATGCAGTACGATGCAACGATACTTCAGACACGGTCCCCTTTGTTATCTAGCGGAACAGTAACAGCTGTTTTCAATTCAACAGGTAGTTCTACTTGGTCCCAGGTTGCAAGAATCAAGTCACATATAGGTGAAGCAAAAGCTGCTGCTCTTTCATTTTTAAATAGGTCTGCGAGGATTTCATCGATGATTTATAGTTTTTCAGTTTTTTTATGGCAGCTTTCACTTCTTTTTTTGTTGAGTAAGGCACAAACCTCTCACTTGACAGAGCAATTTCTTGAATAGGATGAACTTCATATGTCCTATTCAGTAGGTTTTTAAAGTGGGATCGCCATTCTGCCAGTACATCACGTTCATTTGTTGTAAGTTCATTGCTTTCATTTGCGATGGCTGTGGATCTTTGTGGAAAACTTTGGTTGATATTTTCAATACAGCTATTCCTGTGTTTGCGTCTCTTTTTCCGGAAAAGTTTTGTTGAGGCTTTCCTGGCGCAAAGAGAATCAGTTTAGGACCTTTGGGTGTTCCTTGTTAACCATTTTTCTCAAAGTTTTTTGTTTATGTTCAGCGCCTTACGGCAATGGTCGTTCATCAACTATTCGTTGCGTTCATTCGATGGTCGTTTTCCGATTGTAACTTGTGCTGGGAATATAATGATTGATTGAACTGTTTGCCACTCTTCTTAAAAGAAAATGATATCTCTGGAGGTATGTCGGGCTCTTTTATGCTTTGCATCGCTATTTCCTGATATCAGTACAGCGTTTCAAATGCACAACATTATTTGCCTGTCTATTAAATGAAAACGGCATTCTTGCAGTATCAGCCCCTCTGTGTAATAGAATATCAATTACACTTGCAGAGTGTCTCTTAGAGATCATGACATCACCAATTTTTCCGTTCATCCGTCATTAGATTTTCCCCCTTGCTTTGTTGATTCTCTTGTAAAGTAAAAAAACACTAGAAATAACTAAATTATGCATCATAGCCAGCTCGGCTGCGTGAATATCGTTATTGTTACTGCTAATATCCAAGCTGTCAGGGCCAATATTTGTTTTAAGTTCAACACTTCCACCAATTTGAACATTGAAGTTACCTATTACGATTTTTATATTGTGACACAGGATGTTATTTATGACTTCTTCGAGTTTTACAAAGTTTTTAATATCATCTGCTTTGTCTTCCGTAGATACATTTTAAAATTTTTGAGTCTGGAACTTAGTTCGCATATCCGCATGTTAATAGTCGATAAAATATTATTTCACGCGACAATGTATGAAAAAACCAACCCCAAATTCTCCTTATCGTTGTTTGCTTTTAACTTTATATCCTGGCATAGCTGTATCGGAGATGATGAGCGCAATAGTAGAGAGTTTGTGAGCGCTGTTTTGATGAGCGCAATAGTAGAGAGTGTAACCTTTCGCTGTTTCATGAATTCCACACTTCCTGACCATCTTAGCTCTTGCAATACCAGCATACCCAGTGTGTAGTTATCAACTTGGTTTTTGTTTATAATAAATTATAAATTAACATCTCTGAATATCCAAAGATACCATTCTAACTATGGATGAGGATGGCATGTATACTAAATTTCTCTGAGATATTTATGAACCCTGATTTTAAACCCTTGAGGATCAAGATGATCAGGGAAAACCCACGAAGGTAAGGCATTCCGTAGATGAAAGATTCCGTTGAAAACGTCACGTTAAAACGCTACAGTTCTGTATCTAATAATTTGAACGGTTTGAACCGAAGGATGGGCACCTCTCCCTATCCATTGCAACTTGCTGCCATGTCATGCCTGCAGTCCTTTTAATGTCGTTGGTCCATCTTTGCGAGGGACGTCCAGTTGGTCGTTTCTTTGGCGGTCGCCATTGCATAATGGTTTTTGTCCATCGATCGTCGGTCATTCTAGCAATATGACCTGCCCAATGCCATTTTAGCGACGCTATACGTTCTATGACATCGGTGACTTTCGTTTGCTGCGGAATCCACTCATTTGTTATTTTGTCTCGAAGTGAGATTCTTAGCATTGCTCTTTCCATAGCCCTTTGTGCCACTCTCAACTTGTTTGCTGATGTCTTTGTTATCGTGAGAGTTTCGGCTCCGTATGTCAGTACTGGCAGCACACACATATCGAACACCTTCCTTTTCAGGCTGTTGTTCATGTTGCTATTGAAAATATACCGTAGTTTGCCGAAAGCTGCCCAACCGAGTCCGATCCTGTACGAGCTTACGATTTCGATTTCCTCGTTTCCAATTTTGATATCGATGTTCGTCATGATTTTCGTTTTCGACATGTTCATCTTCAAGCCAATTTTTTCAGATTCCTCGTTGAGCTGCAACAGCATCGTTTCAATCTGTGCTATAACTGTAGCTATCAGGACAATGTCATCGGCGAAACGAAGGTGATTCAGAAATTTTCCATTCACGTTGATTTCCAATTCACTCTAATTAAGTTTTTTGAAGACAGTTTCCAAACACGACGTGAATAGTTTCGGTGAAATAGTATCGCCTTGACGGACTCCTCTTCCGATTTGAAATTTATCGGTGGTTTGGTGAAGTTTCACACACGACGTTGCATATTCGTAGATATGTTTGATCGTGGACGTATATCTCGAATCAGTTCGACATTCGTCTAAGGAGTCTAGAATTGATTACAATTCGACTGAATCGAACGCTTTCTCGAAGTCGTTGCACTTCTCGATTAGACTCCTCAACACCTGCAAATGATCGTTCGTGCTGAAACCAGTTCGAAAACCGGCTTGTTCAATTGGCTGATAGAAGTCTAGCTTCTTTGTGATCCGTTTCGTTAGCACCTTCATGAACGACTTGTACAGATGTGAAGGCAAACTGATAGGTCTCTAGTTTTTCAGTTTCGTGATGTCTCCTTTCTTGTGCAGCAGAGTGATGACTGCGTTTTTCCCATGATTCCGGTATTTTCTATGCTTCAAGACACTTTTTGAACAAAAAAGAGTTATCATTTCGAGCAATGCGGGTCCACCTTCCTTGATGGCTTCGATCGGAATGTCATCATCGCCTGGAGCTCTCTTGTTTTTCATATCGTCTAACGAAGCCTGTACTTCATCGGTCGTTATGTCCGGTAGTTTTTCAGATTCGACATTCATCATCACCGGCCCTGATTGCGGTGCTTCTGTTGGTGGTTTGGGTCGAATCGACTTGTAAAGATCCGCATTGAACTCTCGTGCGATATCTAATATCTCAATATCTAATATCGATATCTAATAACCTCTCAACTACACCAGCACAATTCTGTCAGCTTTATCCAGGTAGAACGGCGTGGACGTAGAATTTCGAATGTCGCTACCCTTGTATTTTCTTTAGCCACTTTAAATATAAAGTAAATTAGTGCAGCGGAACTTATCCACCTTTTTAATATGAATTCTTTGTCTCGTTTTACGCGGTTTTGATTTACACAGCTACCCATGGAACGTATCTTCCGCGTAAATCGAGGGATGGGTGTATATAACCTAATATACATTACTATTTCAATTTTTTTTTATCAAACGAAAATAAAGGAATAATGAAATGATGACGCACCTTCCGTTTTATAAAAAAAAATATATCATATTAAACGTAATCATATAACTTTCTTTTGTAAAGTTTTTTTTTCTGTTATACATTTGAATGAGAAAAAAATGAAACAGACATATTCTCTTGCCAATGTTTTTTTTTCATGCTTTAATACTTCAACAAACACTTGTTGTATGTTTCAATGATAAACGAATGAAAGAGACATAATGACCATGAATCAACTTTTGTCTTTTTTAGTCATAAAAATGGGGAATCAGGTTTTGATGTCAAAGCTCAATTACCCACAATTCGTAAAGCCCGCTTTGGAACAGAGTCCAAGACGGCCAAGATGGGAACAGAAGCAGCACCAAAAACTTGACAACAGTACTCCATACAGGGACGAATATAGGACTTATAAACATGGAGCAATTGGTATGGAGTGAAACGTTTTTTGCATCTATTTAGGAGGCCGAGTTTTCTAGACGCGCTTGTTGTCATCGCCATTACATGATCGTTCCAGAGTAGGTCATTTGAAACTGTATGTACTGAATAAAATATCTTTGGGGAACTCGGTCTTTGATCTAGAAACAATCAACAGCAGTGTTTTGGTAGAGAATCAAATTGACCAGGTTTTGGTCACCCCAATCGGCGACTTTTTTTTAGGTCTTTATTCACGTTTATGGCAGCATCTCTCCGGGCGGGATTAATTCGTTCGTGCATTTTACCTTTTGAAAGAAGGGGCTCGAACGACTTGTGCAGAGTACTATCAACTTCAAAACTATTTATTGGGTTGCTCGTGATTTTCAGCAATTCGTTGATATAAATCAAAAATAGGGTTGGGGACAGTAATGAGCCTTGAGGTACACCAGAGTTAATTAGTTTAGAGTTTAGGCTCAGACAAAAAGCCATCTAAGGAGACCGAAATATATCGGTTGGATAGAAAATTTTGAATCAGCTTCACAACATTGGGATGAAAACCATACGCAACGAGCTTGTTGATTAAGTTGGCATGCCAGACTCGATCAAATGCCTTGGAGATGTCTAAAGCGATAACATATGTTTCACCACCTTTATCAAGTATGATGTTCCAACAATGCGCTATATAGTTTAATAGATCGGTAGTTGATCTTTTGTTTCGAAAACCGTATCGGCTGTCAGCTATTAAATGATTTACTTCCAGAAATTTTGAAATATGTGTATTAATATAATGCTCGTAGACTTTGGATAGGACCGATAGTAAATCTATTGGCCTATAATTTGAGATATCGGGTTTTGGTCCCTTTTTGGGGACGGGCTGGAAATTTGCCAACTTCCAGCACGAGGGAAATATACCAGATTTGTAGGATTGGTAGAATATCTTAGTCAAAGTTGGTGCAAGTTCTTTGGAAAGATTTTTAAAATAATGGGTGGAATGTTGTCCATTCATGAGGCTTTATTGATGTTTAACCCCTTTAAAAGTTTGGCGACTGTTTTGGGTTTGAAGTGAAGTTCATTCATATTAACTCCTGAAGATTTGGGGTATTTCTTTAGGAGTTTCCAAAACAGTGGAGTTCAGAGCAAAGCGTTCAGCGAACAAGTTAGCTTTTCTTGTGGGATCATTGACTGAGATATCACTATAGTTAAGGTAATATCTTAGGGGTGCTGGCGGGTGAACTATATTCAAACCCTAGTAGCACCCTATTGTTTGATCGCAGAAACAAGCCTTCACATAACTCTGTATCGGGTGTTTGATCATTAAATCATTAATCAAGGAATATGTCAAATTTTTGTTTTGTTCGAGCAAATTATTTTTAAAAAAATTGCGTTTTAGCTAATATTTAATTTTTATTTCCGGCATCCTATTATGAAATATTGGTCTATGTCATATTCTATTGTGGGGTAAGATTTTATTGTTTAGTTATTTATTCTTTATAAAAACATAAAAAAGCCAAACAAACAAATTTGCGTCCATCAACAACTCCGAACGCAAGTTGTGACACATGTCACATATTGTAGTTCCTATTACACAACAAATTTGATTAAAAAAAAAAAACAAAAGAAAACACAAACAGATAAAACAAAAATTTCACTTTTATTTTGACTCCATTAACCGTTTTTTTGCACTACAATATTAAAACTTGAAAAATAAAAACAAACAATAAATTTATTGGTGAGAATGTTGTTGTTGTTACGTAAAATTATTAAAATAAATCTTAGAAATCTATCAAATATAAAATAATATGCAAATAATCACTTGGAATAATAATAACGTTAATGTAATGGAATTTTCCCATACAAATTTTTAGGAATTATAAAGTGAAATTGATTGATTCGCATGTACATCATAGAAGGATTTTTATGTTTAGGTTCTCGTCGCCACTGACGCCACGGATGGGATATAAAAGAAAATTTCAAATTTCATATTTAGCAGCAACTGGATAATTTATATTTCTTTAGTTTGGATGAACATATATAAACTTACTTATAATATATAATATATTATTCTTGTTTTACCATAAAAACATTATAAAAATCGAAAATTTTTATACAAAGTACCAGGCGCGTGATTCAAAAATTTCGAAATGTTTATTTTGTTTTATGCTTTGGACTTCAAACTTGAATGGTGAAAGCACTCATTGACTTTTACTGTAGACCTGACATCTAACAAGCATTGGAACGAATGTGTTAAACCACTGGAACACACATTTATTGAGTGTTAACGCACAAAATTATAAAATAAATTAAACCATTTTAATTACAAGTCAATCAGATTTTTTTCACTATAAATTTTCTGGTTTTTACTAACTATATGGATAATTTTCTCCCTCAAAATAGACAATAATTTATTATCACGCTGTGTTGGTTTTGTACGATTACTGAAATCAAGAAAAAGTCGTTTTAAGTTGAACTCAAAAGTTGGAAAATTTTCTTTTGAATATAATATAACTTGAAAATAACGAAAATAGCAATACATATCTATAAAAATATAAAAATAACGATGACGAAAAAGATCCAAGGAATCTCTGTGCGTCCAACATTATCAAAAATCTTGGAGGAAGTAATCATTCGCTTTGAACAAGATCTCGATAGAATTGAATTTATATAAAAAAAATCAGTATTGGTTTAAGAAAGATTCGTCGATTTTATCGGCATCTGTAAATCTAACTGTGCAAGTCTAACAAAATACCGATCTTTACTAACAATATTTTCTACTTAAAATAAAAGGAATACTACAACTGTTTGCAGATGACGCAGGGTGAACCTACTTATCCTGACCCACAGCAAGCAATGCAAAGCGATTTTTAGGAGTTCCAGGTATGGACGCATGGAAATAAATTAATAATTAATATTAATATTAAATTAGTAATTAAATTCATCGGTGGCGGATATACTAAATCACATCCATGTTGGAGGAGTGTCAATCGGAAGCAATAATTGACCGTATGATTTTGTTGATTTGACAACCCCAGGAGCTCAGTGCTGTTGACATACGAGTTAGTGTGCGATACCACATACCACTGGCAATAGCAGTAAGATCCAAGTTAAGTCATCACTAGTCAAGATGATATATTCGGCGTGGTAGCGGATGAACTGTATAAAATAAATGAAATATTACAGTTATTGGTACTATGTTGTATTTGTTGTTCTTATTTCATTTTTATTTTTTAATTTTTCACTGGTTTTTACACAGGGTGACTCAAAATTTGTTAAGGAGTTTAGGGACAATGAAAGATTAGAGCTAAATTGTGCTCGAACATGTGAACCAATTTGAATAATTATTTTATATTTGAAAGGTCCTAAGCAAGGCTTTATAAAAATATTACATTGATAAAAAAATTATATTTTTATTCGATGATTTTTAATTTTAAATTTTCAAACATTCAAAAGATTCAAAAAGTTTCGTTTTTCTCTTATTTTTTATTTTAGTTTAAAGATTTATTTGCCCAAAATATACTAAAACATACTTTTCAAAGTTGGCGAAACCCAAAAGTATCTTTGTTTTTATTTCCTTTTTTTTTGTTTTCTAAAGATTTAGTCTTTTACCAAAACCGTACTAAAGCTTTCTTTTCTTCTCTTGTCGCATTTGTTAGTCGCCGTACCTAGTTAATAACTCTACCGGCAGACGCCCACTCACATAGGGGCACAGATTATTTTCAACTGCACCATACAGCTTGAAACCCTAAGGCTTCAGTCAAATTGCTTAAATTTTCCATCTCACAGATAAGTAAGCCAGCATTGGTATCTCTGCCGGCAATCTAGCGTATGTCAGTACCAGATTCCATCTGGTAGGGAGCTCATTAAGCAGGCTCACCTGCTCGGGTTCCCTTACGACAGAGTAACCCATTCTACCTTAAAAACTACTGATAATGGTTCCACATGGTGGCTCTAAAGCCTCCCATATATCAGAATTTCTCCAACCACAACCACTACGAGTCAACCTCAATGTAAAGCTGTGCTTAACATTGATGCTTTACCCCATAGTACCCGAGAAAGCCGATCGGGTCACACTTTTGGCATACGCCTCTCCTATTCACCAGTGAGCTGGTCCGACTGGATCGACCGGTTAGCTCAGGTACCCCGGGTTCGCAAGTCCCCGTGTCAAGTGACCCCTGGGGGGCGTACTAAAGCTATAGACAGGCGTTTTGTTTTGTTGACGAGGAAAACCTATTTGAATTTGCAAATCTTTTAAATTTTGTTATATGAATACATATATGTATAACAAAAATGCCAACATCCAACAATGATTTGCCCGAAATTTTGTTACGACGCTGTTTAGTCAGGTAAGAAAGTTCATTCTTTGAAACATTTTTTCTTTGGAGACGCTATAGGCAGACAAATTGTACGTCACGCCTACTCTTCGATTTCGTTTCCAACAAGCTATAGCTTGTTGATAACACAAGATAATAAAACTTGACATTGGTGATCAACTGATTTGCAATTCGAAAAGTTTTAAATGATTGTTATTTCTTCCAAATCAGGGTTGTTTTAGTAATTATTTGAATGATTTTTGATAAAGTTGTATTATTATTATTTGTTTAAAATTAAACTTTAATACATAATTACTGTTTCTTTATTACCATTGCTGTGTGTAATCTGTCAAATACATACAGCAATACAACGATTTGAAGATTGAAAAGAAAACCTCTATATATTGGATGGTACATTCTATATAGAAAATCAGTTGGGTGATTAGGCTCAAAGCAAATGTTAGTCGAATAAAATTTAATTAAAAAATAGTAAGAAAAATGTATCTGTTGATTAAACGACTAAATAGAAAAAATTAGGATATGTTTGTTATTAAATAGGAAAAAAATTATTCCATGTTTGTTTTGTGGACAGTATCTTTATAAAAATAATAAATATGGGGTATGTCATTTCTCTTATAAATTTGATTTTGCTTAACATATTGTTACGATTACAGAAAAATCCATTACGATTACAGTCACTTCCATGTTAAAAACACTTCACTTCTTTTCACTTTTTTACAGACACTTCCATGTTATCATTTGTTGTCATAGCTACACAATAATTTGGAAAAAATAATAAATATTTTGTCAAAGGTTACTTGTTCCACATATTTTCATTTTAAAATTTATGAAAATTTATAATTTTAGTTTAGAATAAAAAAATTTTCTTAAAATATTTTGCTTGCGGCGAATAAAAAATAGTATATGATGCACGGACGTAAGCTATTTTGGACTTAATGTGGGTGCAAATCTCGGCTAGCGCCTCGATTTGCAAACTCCACATCCGTCCAAAATCTTTAGCTTTACGTCCTAGCATCATAATGTACTATTACAGGAGATTAATCTGGCATGAAAATAGACTTTTTACATGCTATCGTAGACAAAATTAGTAATTACTTCCTTGGTTGTTAATTATATTTATTAATTTTAATAATGTTCGTCAATCATTATATAAAAATAGACTTTGTTTAACCAAAATGAAATTTATTTGCATTGGGCAGAATCAATTTGTTTCTAGGAAATAATTAAAGAAAATTAATTAATATCTATCTTATATTTTTTAAGTATTTCAACTGTTAATTTTAACAAATGATGAAAAATTTTAAACAATGATTGAAAAATAACTTTTTAAAATCAAGTTTATTCAGTTTTCGCATTTCCTGGAAAGTTTTCCTTGGTGATGCTTATTTTTTTTCACACCATCTAAAAGTAGACGTTTCAACAAACATAATGATTAATGTTTTTTTTGAAAAACTGTTTTCAATACGGGAGAATTTTTGCGTGAAAATGAGGTCACTTTTTGGTTTAAAATCAAAATCAAACGTAAAAATAAATATTTTGATTCCAAAAAATTACAGCGTATTAGGGACATAATAAGGTACGTTTTCACCAAATTGTGTGGAAATAAAATTTTTTGTGGGAGATAAAAATTAAAAACGAAAAGCCTTTTTTTTCTCGGATTTAGGTAGATTTCATATAAAAATCTACGTATTGCAATGAGCTTCATCTCGGAATTTCGGAAAAATGTTGGTGCCAAACGACTATGAATGATGAGCGGAGACGGAAAAAATATATATAGATAACGATATGAGCTATAACGGAATTTACCGGCACTCTCACGATCGCATTTCTTGACCTACAACAAAAATTTTTTCTGTATACGTTACGGCAAAATATATCTTGAACAAGTTCGCGAACTGGCCATATCCGGGTACAGGTTAAGTGGCTAGAGCCGAAAGAGTCGAATAATCTAGGTCGTTATAACTTCCGTATGAATCATAATATTTTAATAAAACTTATCAATATTGAATATTTGAGCATATTTCTATCATTTTTTTCCAAATGACAACCTTGGCGTTCCAGGTTCCTGAAAAATCAGCTGTTTTAAAAATTTAATAAACTTTGTTGTCCTTGGCCAAAATGGCCAATCTCACTTTTGAAAATGTATACACACGTTAACTAGAACATAAATCTTTCCAAAATTTAAAAAAAAATAGTTCAAGTCTAGAGGTTGAGACACCAGGGTTGTTAGAACGAAAACAAACGCAAACGGCCATGCCTTCCTCATTTTTGAGTTTTATGTTATTTAAACTCATACTTACTTTTAGATAAACTTTTCAACTATAACCTCCGAGATTTTCAACTTTCTAGCCCAAGAGGTTTCAATGTATTTAGCATTAAACCTAATGCATGCCATTCAATTACAACAACAACTTTCATAAAAATATAAAAATATCACATAGAAATATTAAACACATTTTCTTTTGTTTTATTTTTTTTAGTTGTTATTTTTTTTCGCAAAAATTTAAAAAAAAATTAAAACAAAGCTGAGTCATTATTGTTTTAAATTAAGGAATATTTTTTTATATGCATATTGATTACACATTTACAAAAGTCTTCCTAAATTGTAGATACTTGAATAATTTGAGGTGTAAAAGTTGTTTGACAATTTTAGATTACAAAATTATGTGTGGTGGTTTTGTAGGTGTGACGCTGTGACGTTGTGAGAACGTTCATTTGCTCTTTGGTGGATTTAATATGTGTTTAAAAGTAGTTTTAACCAAATTAAATAAAACTGTTCCGAAATCGCATTGATAAAGTAGTTTCCGTTAATGTATTTAGTTTGGTTTGATAAATTTTTTGGATTATTCTGGACTTGGACTATTCTACTTAAATTTTTTATTTAAACTAATCTGACACATCCAATTCTATTTGTACACAAAGCTGTCTGGTCCCGAAATCTACCTATTTCTAGCGGATATACGTGCCGCTTGGACTTTTTTTTCTATTTTCACGGCAAATTTTAGGTTATGTGAAAACATGGTTTAAATAAAAGTTATAGACCTTTTTATTACCTATAACTTTTACTTTATACTTTTTTCGATAGAAGGTCTAGTTTCACTGAAAATCATGAAAAACCATTTTCTACCCCTAAAAGCTCACCCCATTTCACCGCCGCAACTCGAAGGACCTTTAATTTTTGTTTCCCATCATTTGCGCAACATTTTTTTATATATCCAATAGTTTTCATCCCTCACAAAAAGCTAATTTGACTGGTCTAATACCTTAGGACAGGGGAAAATGCGGCAACGAAAAAAGAGAATATAAAAAATTAAACGATTAAAAATAATAAACGAAACAACAAACGAAATAAGAAATTTAAATTTTTAATTTAGTTTATGCTTTGCTTACGGAGTGGATAGACGTATTATTTTGAATTTAATTTATTTCAGGCCTAAATTCACTAGAATCGGATTTATCAGATTACTTTATAAAAACACTAATTAAAAACAGAATTATTAAACCTTAAAAATAAAAATTATTTTATACAGTTTTTGGGCTCTAGGCAATTAACCTGTACACTGATATGGACAATTGTCAAACATATTCAGGAGACTGTTTGTCGCAACATACCTAGAAATATTTTTAGCGTAAGTGAAAAAATGCGACCGTGAAAGTGCCGCTAAATTACTTATCCAAGAACTTATCCAAGAGATTGTTTGCCGCAACACGCTCAGAAAATTGTTTGGTCTAGGTCAAAAAATGCGACCGTGAGAGTGCCGTTAAATTCCGTTATACCTCATATCGTTATATATATATATATATATATATATATATATATATATATATATATATATATATATATATATATATATATATATATATATATATATATATATATATTTATATATATATATATATATATATATATATATATATATATATATATATATATATATATATATATATATATATATATATATATATATATATATATATATATATATATATATATATATATATATTTTTTTTTTTTTCCGTCTCCGCTTTACATATATAGTCGTTTGGCATCAAAATTTTTCCGAAATTCCGAGATGACGGACATTGCAATAGGTAGATTTTTATATGAAACCTAATATATGAAATTATTTATGTCAACAAAAATTAAAATCACAAAAGGAGTAAAAATTTAAATATCTAATCAATCAATATAACAAATATGAAATATTAATAAAAAAACTGTTTTGCCTTAACTGTGATTTCATTCTTTTCATCTCCCACTAACTTCAAATATTAATTCTATGCCTTTGTTTAAATTCCTAATAATTTCTTAACACTGTTCAGACATCGATGCCGTTTGTTTTTAAACATAAATTAAACAAAGAATAAGATTAATCAAATAAATATGTCTATCCACATACATGTTAGGCATGAACCAAGAAACCAATTAAATATAAAATATATAAATTATTGAAGTACGATAATTGTCTTTTTGTTATAAATACTTTAAAAAAAAATCAGTTATTTATCTAACGAAAAGCCCAATAAAAGTTACATACCAAGGTGATTTAAGAAAGGAGCTTTTGTGCTCGATATTATTTAGTGTGAATTACTTTCTATTTTAAAATTCAATCAATTTATTATGATTCATTGTATCAAGAATGTTATTATGATTTTTATTTATTGTTATTATTTCATTTTTAATTGAAATTTATAAAACGAACAGAACAATACCAGAATATTATTTATACGAGAACAAGTTGGTTGATACGAATATTTTTTGTCTGACATTTGAAGTTGGGAAATCAACCAAAATTAGAGGTTTGTTTCAAGGGTTTTACAAAATGTCGATCATATTCATTTCTAAATAATTTTTGCTTCGAATTAATTTAGTCTGTAAACGTCTTCCATTTCCAAGAAACATGTTTATGCAAATATAATAACATTATCATAAATATATAATTTTATTATGTCAATTTTACTGCATTCATTGCCATAAAAAAGTTACTATAATTGACAGCGTTATAGCGCACCTCATATTTTACTGCATTTTAACTGTAATTGGGTTTAACATTTATATACTTTAGTTGTCAAGAAAATATTTAAGTTATATTTTTATTTTCAGCTTAAAATAAAAAGGAAAATATTTGTAATGAAATTAACTTTTGAAATATATACAATATTGATAATCGATAAAGGTATGTGAACCGCCGCGATGAGAAGTTAACGTGGAGTAGTAGGTCACAAGGAAAGTTAAATGACAGGAAACCGGGACACAAACCAAACCAAGCGCACAAACCAATCCAACAACAACCACACAAACTAAAGTGTATACATGTAGGATGTACCATCCATTAAATTTCGTTTGTTTTTTTTTATCCCTCGACCAAATGACGCACAGTCTTCCTCCATGGTTAAACTCACATAAACAGTTATATGGAGAAATATTATTTCAAGAAACCAATAGCACAACATCGCCAAGTGATGTGTGGCATCACCAGGGGTATGTGATACCACAGCAGGGATTGGAGTACAAAGGGTTATCACACTAGTAAATCAAAAATTAACAAACAATATACAAATCAACAAAAACTGATCCTATGCGTAAGCCTGACACTGGATATTTACATGCCTGTTTTCGCTTGCAATAAAGATACCAACAACCTAACAAGAACAAGCTCAGTCAGCTTCTTTATTGATAACAACAAATCTGTCATATTTTTAAACCATCACATTATTATGTGTTATGTTGTATGTAACATAACACTTTTAAATTCATCATCATCCCAATATAATAATTCAAGTTTTCTTAATCAATTCGATCAATTTAAATCAATTTGACATTTGCTCTTAATAATGTTACCGTATTGAATAAATTATAGTAAAATCAATATAATGTTGCTATAATCAAAGATCTATTCCGATTAAATTAATTTTGCATCCTTGTTTAAAGATTTATTTGTTGTTTATTAATATAAAATCTAATAACCAGAAAATTAAAGTCACAACTAACAGACTTATGACTTTGAAATATAGCAAATTAATTTATATTATTTTATATATTTCATAATTTACAAAAAAATTTAATTATGTCGTAATTAAATGTATTCTTAACAAGTGTTGATATTTTTGTGTTGGTTTTCAAAAGTATTACCAACCTCACACAAACCGCGTGTTAACCGTTGAATATCGGCATTTTATATTAAAGCTATATTGAATTGCAGTTATTAAAATAGCAACAACCAATTACATGCTGATACAATTCAATTACCGATTGTCGTTTATTTCCGGATATAACCAATTACCATTTTTATCAAAGAATGTGGAAACAATATAATTTTTTTAATATAATTAAAATTGGAAATGAACTTGTAAGCATTTAAAGAAGAATTTCTTAATTAAAATCGATAAAAAATATTTATTAATTACTGTTCTAATTAATTTTACGTAAATTTTGTTGTTATATCTTATAATGACATCTTCAATGTCATACTCTCATTTTAAAAATGTTGATGGTCATTTGCGGTTTGGATGTGGGATACACATGTGTCTACAATTTACCAAATATATAAAAGGCTTTTTTTAAACTATTAATGAAAGTTGATTTTTCTGCAAAAATTTATGTAAACCAAGGAGGACTTTTAATAAATGTAGATAAATGGTAAATTTCCAATAAAATTGTTTAAATTTATAACTAAAGACGTTGTATAATTTTTAATAAAGTTTAGATGTACATAATTATAAAAGCAAGCTAAAAGAAAATATACCATAACTCATGTTAAAAGCAAGAATATATAATTTTTTGTTAACATGTTACCCATATAATAATTAACTTTTAAGTGTTATATATTAAAACGTACATTTCAATTAAATTACTTCAAATTCACACGAATATTATTATTATATAAAACTAATTATATTATTGATTTATTTCATTTCAAATTTTCGGTAAAAGTTAATTATTACAATTCACATTAACAGCACAAGACATTCAGATATTTTTTAAGCTATCTTCTCAAGACAAAATCTTGTTTAAAAATTAAACGAAATAGGTCCTTTGAGCCGGATATTATCTGAATCCGGCTCAAATGACCATTTTCCTTATTTAATTTTTTTTTTTTTGTATAAATTTTTACTTTTTGAATATATTTTTTTAAAAATCCTATCCCAGCAAACTATGACATAGACCAATATTTAATGATAGGATAAAGGAAAATACAAAGGCCAAAAGCACAATTTTTTATAAAGATAGATATAGAGTTAGATGAAGGCTAGTTTTCTCGAGCAATCAATAGCGGTCTATCAACAAAGAATATTTCATAATTAAGATTGAATGAGTTATACCGCTTATCCTGCAATCAGAAGTATGCGATTTATATTAAAGTTGGATAATTTCGCCAAGATGTTTTCTAAAAAATCAACTACTACTATAAAATGTTTTATCTCCTTGACTATACATATTTTTAGAATTATAATGACATGGGCTATTATACCTACAGAAACTATTAAAACTGAAGAATAAAAAGAACCATAACTCAATTATTGATTTAAGATGAAAATTGTATAACTTTTCAAAGGAACAAAGTAAATCAATAATGGATTTTGGTTTTCATTTTTCGATAAATAAACAAATTCTGGATCAAAATTTCATATTATTATATATTACATTACAATTTTAGTAAAATCTTTAGTATAATTACGTTACTTTGTAATCCTTTCTATCCTTTCTATACTTTCTATACTTCTCTTTCGTTTATTTGTCAGATTTCTGTCAAATCAGATTGTTAAATTAAAATCTAGTGATAAATCTATTTTAAATGAACGATCGTTAAATAAAACAAAACTTATCGGTATTTTTTAAAAAATTAATAAAATTTTATGAAAATATTCTGTCATATATAGCCAAATCATCTACTTTTACCCCACAAAACAAAAAGTTACATAGAATCAGAAAACAGAAAACAAACGAGTTTGAAATTTGTTTATTTATTCCAAGTCAAAATATTATTAACTTTAAGTTGAACTAACACAGCTCCATTTTTCTCGGCAAATAACAAAAGCAAAATTAGTTTTATTTACCTTCTCAAAACAAAAGAAAAATTAATATAAATTATCTTGTTTAAAAATTAAACGAAAGTGGTCCTTTGTGCCGGATATTATCTGAATCCGGCTCAAAGGACCATTTTCTTGAATTCATTAATTTTTACTTTTTGCTATTTATATTTTTTTTTAAATACTATCACATAACAAAATATGACATAGACCAATATTTAATGATAGGTAAAGGAAAATAAAAGGATCAAAAACACAATCTTTTAGAAAGATTTGCACAAATAAAACAAGTGACAATGATCAAAGTTCAAATATAGAGTTAGATGAAGACGAAGAAGAAAAGTTTCTTCGAGCAAGCAGTAGCAAGTTGTCAACAAGGAGTATTTCGTAACTAAGATAGAGTGAGTTATACCGTTGATCCAATAATCAGAAGTATGCGATTGATATTAAAGTTGGATAATTTTGCCAAGATGTTTTCTAAAAGATCAGCTACTCTAAAAAATTGAATAAAACAATAGGCGACACAAAACAAACTGTGAACAAATTAAACCTTTTTAGCCAAATAATAGCGCCCTAGTTATGTTTTTCAAAAATCTAGATCTATTAGTACAACATATTAATTCATGAATATATATTTGAACAAATAGATTTGCATTCGTTGTTCTAAATTTCAAGCTGTTTCTAATAGCCTAAGCACCAGTGGCGTTTCCTAAATATTTCTTTAAGGTGTTCGTTTTTGTTGAATGTAGTTATGTAGTTATAATATGTATGTATTTATAGTATGTATATTGTATATAGTTATAATGTTTCGTGCCTTCGTCATGGCCTCTAAATGCGAGTTTACACAATGAACAAACAATATTTATTAACATCTTTAACAAATTTCTGTTGCGTCTGATCAGTTCATTGTAATTTTGTCTTGATATATAACTTTGCTCATCTAAAATTAAATCTAATCTTATAGTCCACAATGTTTTAAATGCCTACATATTCGTAATCTAAGTTCTACTTTTTCCATGCTTTTGTATCCCAATGCTTAAATGAAATTCGAAAACCCGTCAAAATTCCAAACAGACTTTTCTGACTGTTTTGTAAAACAATACATAAGGCCAGTAAAACAGTTTATTCAAAAGTAAGCTGCCTGTCAACCATTCAGGTGACTTATAACTGGAAATTATTAAACGCCGAGTGAATGTTTGTCGCTTTGAAGTGCATTTGGTTTCCATATTTGGTAATTCCGGTACAGGCTTTCCATTTCGTAATATACATTTCTTTTCATCTATAGTTCGCCCAGCAAAAGATATTGCCTTCAAATCGTTAATTATGCAAAACGTCTCTTCCATGTCTTTGTATTAAAATAATTTTTAAATCCTCTTACAAATTTAAGAAAATTACCACCATGCAATTTAAATTATTGATATTTGGCTAAACAACACAATTTATTACTGTTCTGAGGTAGTAGTTTCGCATTGTTGAAAAATTATATTATGTTGATCGTTTTCAAAATAAAATAAATAGTCTTAAAAAAAAAAATTGAACCGAGAAAAAAAAACACAAGAAAGTGAAAAATAACTCAATTGTGGCTTAGAGACAAAAATTTAGTTATATCTATAATCTAACAACAGCGAAAAAATTAAGCCTTTAAACAAAATTATTATATTATAGAAGTTATTTGTTATTATAATTATTACAATTATTATAGTTGTTATTATATTATAAAAGTTATTGTAAAAATTATTATAACAAATAACTTCTATAATATAATAATTTTGTTTAAAGGCTTAATTTTTGTGGCTGTAGTTAGATATAACAAAATTTTTATCTCTAAGCCACAATTGAGTTATTTTTCACTTTTTGTGTTTTTTTTTCTGAAATCGGTTCTATTTTTTTTTTTAAAAGATTTTTTATTTTTTAATTTTTAGTGTATAAAAGCAAATGTCTGTTAGCAAGCATGTCAGAAAGCGTTTTTGATGCAATAACTTAAAATCCCGGAAGGTATTCATCGATGAAAATCTAGTAATCATGGTTTTCCGATTTTTATAAAAAAACGGAATATTTTCTATCAAGAAAAATTATTTAGGACTACCTTGGCATCTATAGCAATATAACGCGGGTCAAACCAACCAAATAAAATAAGCTTTTTCGAAGGAATCGGCAAAAATACATAAAAAATATAGTTTTTTCCACGTCATGACAAAAAATATGGGACAACCTCTGAATGTACCTTAATAGAACACAATGAGCCGTTTTCGAGAAATCGGGGAATATACATAAAAATATACAGTTTTTCTCGATTTTCTGAAATACTATATTTTTCACGATATAGAAAAAAATATGGGACCATCTCGAAACTTACCTCAATAGAATAAAATTTAAATCATTCAAATCGAACCAACCGTTTTTGAGAAATCAAAAAAACTCAAAATTAAACATAAACCTCCTTCTCTTTTGAAGTCGGTTAAAAAAAATTTTAAATGTGTCCTTTAGGTTCAAAAACTATCAATTCCACTTTTTAAAATTTTTGAGTTATGTATTAATTGATTTCGTTTCTTTCCATTAAACTGAACATATCAGTAAAATAAAAATTTAAAAATATTTATCTATTTCTGAGAAAATTGGGTGACAAATTCCAGTTACGTTTCAAAAGCAATCTATTACGTCATAGCTTTTGAAACAAAACAAAGCTATTCCATTTCAATTGTTTTGCAATCAAAAACAATCTATTCCAATAAGAATCATGTCTCTAAAAAACATAACATGCCTATTCCAAAACATGCGTTTGGCACCGAAATCCTTTATTTCAAAATATTCGTATTCAAATATCAGTCGATCGTGATATTTGTTTTAAAGTGGTAGATATTTTATTGCAGCTTGCATCAGTTTTTATATCCATTATCCAGTAAGTAAATGCTAATCAGTTTGTCAGCGAACAGCCGCGGTGTGTGATTGAATCCGATTGAATTCAATCTGGCAAAGTTCAAGCGGTGGGATATCCGCAAGAAATAGGTAGATTTCGTTGTCAGACAGATTTTTGTAGAATCGGATTAATCAGATTAGTTTACGTAAACACACTAATTACAAACAGAATTATCAAACAAACTTTACAAATAAAATTAGTTATGAGCAAACGTACAACTATGCAACTTAGGAACGTTTTCTTCTTTCAGCTTCTTTCAGAACGTCAGCTTCTTAAAATCAACAAAGACATATCATATTATTCATTGTTTCAGGAAAAAACCAATTTTTGTGTTCATTCATTTGCAATAATTAAAAATTTTTCATTTTTACCGTCATTTGAAATTTTTCGACCATTTCCAAGTTATTACGTGAAGAAAAACTGATGAAAACTTTTGGTGGTGTTGGTTTTTGTTGGAACCGATTACTTTGGAGCCCTTCACTGCAGATGTTTAGCATTTTCAAAAAAGAATAGAAGTATACTCAAATATTTAATATCCAGCAATTTTGTCCCAAACAGGCGTTATAATGCTTTGATTTATACAGCTTTAAAGCTTAAGCCCCTTAACTGGTAACCGGATTTGGCCAGTTGTAAGGCCAGTAAGAGATTATTTGCCCCAACATTTCCAGAAAATGTTTTTGGTGTAGGTTAAAAAATACGACAGTGAAAGTACCGCAAAATTTCGTTGTACCTGTACATTGTTGATTGCAGATAGCTAAAAAGCTTTTTATTTCAGTTATCTGGTTTTTTGAAAAATGATAGAAATTTACGTCCTAAACAGCCGTTATAACACTTTGATTTGAACAGTGTTAAGGCTCTAGTCTCTTCACCGATACCCGTTTATAGCCAGTTGTCGAAGTTATCCAAGAGATTGCTAGCCACAACATTTCCAGAAAATATTTTTGGGTCAAACAAGGTCCAAAAATGCCACCATGAGAGTGCCGCTAAATGCCTTCCGTTTATCATATATAGTCATATATAGTTTTTCATTATTATTTATTTAAAAAAGATATAACATCTATAATATAGATATATCAAAAATCAATATTTTGTTTTATTGCATTATCTAAAATCAACCAACGTTGTAAAATATTCTTGGTTTCGAAATTAGAAAAGTCGGCGGTTTGGCAGAAAACCAAATTATCAATCAATACGATAGTATTTCAAAATGTAAGTTTGAAAAAATACATTTTCCAATAGTAATAAGTTTCAAAACGAACTTATTCCATTGTGTAAGTTTCAAAACGTCTCTATTCCAAAATGTTTTCTAAAATACCAGCTTAACTTGACTACCTACTTTATTTTACACTTCAAACAAATTAATGAAAAATCCCTAAAGAAACCAATTAAACAATAAAATCACCGAGTTTGTAAATTATTTCAAAATAAAAAGTTTTTTTCATTTATCTTGAAAACTCGTAAAATGGAATAGATCTTTTTGAACCTAAAGTACACAAATATCCATTTATTTTTCTTCTGCCTTTATGAAACTGAAACAACTGAATAGCCAACAACAATTGCATTCAATTTTTCAGTTGTATCAATTGCTTCAGTCAAATCGAACACAGTTAAAATCAATGTAAAACGTATTACGTATCATGTTCTGATTTTTAAACGAACATAAAACTATTATTTTAAAACAAATACATCTTTAGTATTTACTTCATTCCATTTGTTTTCTTGCTATTGTGTAGTGTAAGTGAATATTTAATGCGTATGTAGTGTTAAATATAAAATATAAAAACATGTATACATTGAATATTATTGGGTTCTGTAAAAATTACGAACATTTTGAATGCATTTATTCTATATAAAAAAGTTATTCTCCTTTTTGCTTCATTTAAGCTGCGTATATGAATTATATATGCCAGACAAGGAATTGGGTTCGGTTGCTTTTCTGTTCATAAATCTAATGAACAATGAATTTGAGGGGAAATTCTTCTTTGTTGTGTTATTATGCAGTGTAGATTAAATATGTTATGGCTTACACAAACAATTGTATTTTTTTTCTATTTGCTTATTAAAATATGTACATTTGTTTCATTTATTGCAAGAAAAGTATTTCTTTCTTTTTTAATATTAAAAGCTGAATTTATTTTAGTTAGCCATTTTGAAAATTTTATGGATATTTCTCAAGTCGTTCGGCGAACGACTAGAACACCCAGAGAAAACGCCACTGCTAAGCACATAACATCGAAGCTAACGTTAACCAAAATCTGTCATTAATTAATGAGTGTTCAATGACTACTCACAATTATCTATGGGTGACAAAAATAAATCTTCTTTATATAAAAAATTTAAAAAAGTTAGACTTACTTTTTAAGATGGAACTGTTGTTGAATGACACAAATATAAATATTTGCTATAAATTAATCCAAAATTTAAACTTAACGATAAATACAATAAAATAATTAAACAATTAATTTATTATCCATCGTAAATAAATATTCAAAAATAATAATATCCTCGTACACACTTTTTTTAGTTGAAAGATTTTTTTATTTTAACTATTGTAATTATTTAATAATTTTAAAAAATTAAAGATAATTTCTAATCAATCAAAATAAAAAACAACGTCAACCAATTGTTAATTTAAAAACGTTAAGAATTCAACTAAAAGAAATTTTACACAAAAACAAAATAAATTTCTTATTTATTTATTTTTTTTTTTAAAGATTTTAAATATAATATTAACTTTTACAAAATGTTATACAATTTTTTGCATTTTAAATTTAAAATAATAAATTCACTTTTCTCACATTTCTTATCTTTTCTTTTATTTTTTAAGCAACTGAACGAATTGAATACAAAATCAATTGTTATGTGATTTTTATATATTAAACGAAGGAAACGTTTGTTTTAAAATTTTTTTAATAAATTTAATTATTTTTAAAATTATTGATGAACAACCGTTATAAATATTATATAGGTATACACCGTTTCGAGCTAGAGTTGAATGTCAACTGATCAACATAAATAAAATAAAAATTACAACGATCGCATAAGAAATTTGTTTAAACTCAGTTGTATAAAAAGAAATACAAGAGAGGTAAGAAAACTATAAATCGCATATACGAGTAAGTATATGTAATAATAGTTTTACTCTTAAATAAATAAAGAAATATAACGAGTTTGTTATACAATCAAAATTTTAAGTAAAAGAAAATTAATAACACAAACAATGGCATATTGGATATTATTCTTTTCTCGAACACATATACAGGAAAATTGTAAGACAGATATGAATGAAAATGAGTTTGGATATATACATGTTTTGGGAAAGGTTATGTGATTTTAAGAAGAATGCAAAAAAATTCATATTTGTCGAAGATAACGGTATATAAGAATTAACGTGAAGCTTTTTGGGTCAACAGTTGTGATTTTTATGTTTGCCTACTACTTGACATAAAGAAGTTATATATAAGCAAGGTTTCAAATGCTTGAGAGATGGTCGTGTACAAAGGATGGTCGTGTACAATGGTCGTGTACAAAGGAACAATTGGAACAAAGTATAGTCTAATGCAATGCCTATACTAATACGGACCCTAGTACTGATCCTAATACTAATCCTAAGTCCAACTTTAACTCCAACGATCTCTACTCTACATTCAACTCCCATTCTAACTCGCATTTCAACTCCAAATTCTATTCAAACTACAAATATAACTCCAACTCCAACTTCAACTCTAACTTTGACTTTATATTAACTTTAGATCCAAATAAACTCCCACGCCAATTCGCACTCTACATCTTTTTTCAATTCCAACTCTTCAGCTTCAGCTTCAACTTCAACTTCAACTTCAACTTCAACTTCAACTTCAACTTCAACTTCAACTTCAACTCTAACTTTGACTTTATATTAACTTTAGATCCAAATAAACTCCCACGCCAATTCGCACTCTACATCTTTTTTCAATTCCAACTCTTCAGCTTCAGCTTCAACTTCAACTTCAACTTCAACTTCAACTTCAACTTCAACTTCAACTTCAACTTCAACTTCAACTTCAACTTCAACTTCAACTTCAACTTCAACTTCAACTTCAACTTCAACTTCAACTTTAACTTTAACTTTAACTTCAACTTCAACTTCAACTTCAACTTCAACTTCAACTTCAACTTCAACTTCAACTTTAACTTTAACTCTAACTCTAACTCTAACTCTAACTCTAACCTAACTCTAACTCTAACTCTAACTCTAACTCTAACTCTAACTCTAACTCAAACTTAAAATCTAACTTTAACTCTAAGTCTAACTCTAACTCTAACTCTAAATCTAACTCTAACTCTAACTCTAACTCCAACGCTAACTTCAACTCCAACTCTAACTCTAACTCTAACTCTAACTCTAACTCTAACTCTAACTCTAACTCTAACTCTAACTCTAACTCTAACTCTAACTCTAACTCTAACTCTAACTCTAACTCTAACTCTAACTCTAACTCTAACTCTAACTCTAGCTCTAGCTCTAACTCTAACTCTAACTCTAACTCTAACTCTAACTCTAACTCTAACTCTAACTCTAACTCTAACTCTAACTCTAACTCTAACTCTAACTCTAGCTCTTACTCTAACTCTAACTCTAACTCTAGCTCTAACTCTAACTCTAACTCTAACTCTGCCTCTTCCTTTGCCTCTGCCTCAGACTCTACCTCTGGCTGTGATTGACTCTGACTCTGACTTGGAGTCTGACTCTGATTCTTACTCTGACTCTAACTCTGTGACTCTGACCTGACTCTGACTCTAACTCCGACTCTGACTTTAACTCTGACTCTGATTCTGGCTTTAACTTTAAATCTAATTTAACTCTAACTATAACTCAAACTTTAAATCTACATTTTATTCGAACTATAAATAATGCTGTACTGACTGGCTGACCAAACGAGCCTGGCTTACTGACTATCATGAATCAGGTTGACTAGGCAGCATAAGTCAGCTATCATGATCAACATAAATCAACTTGGCAGACCGACATGAGTCAGCTTGACTGACTAGTATGCGTCAGAGCTTGCCTGGCCAGAACGTGTCATCTTAGCTGACCAGCATACGTCTGGTTCGTTGACCAGCATGAGTCAACATGGTTGACTAGCATTAGTCAGTTTGACTGTACTAGCATTAGTGACCTTAGCTGACCAGAATCAGTCAGCTTGACCGGCCAGTATGAGTCAGCTTGGCTAACCTGCATGTATCAGTTTAGTCGACCAGCATGAGTCAGCTTGGTTGACCAGCATGGGTCAGCTTGGTTGACCAGCGTGGGTCAACTTGGTTAACCAGAATGTGTCAGCTCGGTTGACCAGCATTTGCCAGCTTTGCTGACCAGCATGAGTCAACTTGGCTGACCAGAACAGCCAATTGGACAGCATAAGCCAACTTGACTGATTAGCATTCACAACTTGGCTGTTCATCATGATCCAGCGTGGCCGGTCAACATGAGCCAGTTTCGCTGATCAGTGTGAGTCTATTTTGCTAATTCATATGAGAAAGGTTCGGTCAGCATGAGTCAGAAAAACTAAGAACTGTGTAGGAAAATCTGTTTCCAAAAATATTAATTTTATTGATCAGCAAAGATGATCCGGTGTTATTTCTCCAAGTGTTTATTTCCAATAAATAATTTTTATTAATCCTCAAAAATTTGATTTGTTTATTTGAATATTTTGATTTAAATGAATTTTATATGTATTAATGGTTTAATTTGGATGAATAATTATCAATAAAAAATACTTAAAATAATAATATAAATGATTTGCAGTTGTTTTATTTGTTGTTGATGGTTCTTCTAAAATTGGTTGAGTTTGCTTCCAATAGTTTTAACATACTCCCGCACGTTAAGAACTGGTGTTCCTAACTAATTATGATAATTGACTGCATTTCGTTTTGTATTGGTAATTATTCGTTTTTAAAATAGCTTTTAATCAGAATTAACTGGCATCTTGATCAACTTGTTGAGTCGATGTTGAATCTCACTATTTACTGTTTTTAAAGTTACGACACGTACAATGCCATCAGCATCAGGATGAATGTTTATAACTCGACCAAGTAACCATTGATTTGGTTGTAAATTATCATCTTCAATCATTACGACATCATCCACAATTAATTGTTCAGATTTGGGCTTCCATTTGTACATTTGTATCGGTGCTGTAAGGTTGTTAGGTAATCTCGTGACCAACATTTTGAAAACCCTTGCACACGCTGTTGTACATTTTGCCATCGAGATAATTTGTTCATACTGATGTCATCAAGCCATGGTTCTGGAATTGCTATCAAATTTAGCCTCATTTAATTCATTAGTAGTTATTGATAAATGTTGCGGCTTATGTATTTTGAGTTTGACTGCCCTTAAGATGTAAACCATGATTTTACGAATTTTGAACCAGGGTGTATAATTCGTTATTGTGTAATTGTATCTTCTGTGGTGGTTGTATCCAAAAATACATTGACAAATTGTTCCCGTTCTTCTACGTCAATTGATTTATCCGGTATTACTTTCGATGAGTTCTCTGCTTTTGGCCAATTAGTTTCAGGTTCCGCAAGCCATGATGGACCCTTCCATCAGTGACTTAGATTAGGCATTATTTGTGGTTTTACTTTGTGGTAGTTTTGGAGGAAGCGTCAAAAACTACTCTGAGTTTCGTGGTGCTACTGCTTGCTTTCGTTACTGCATGGTGTGGCATAAAATATTTTGCATCATAGTGAACTGGAATATCTGAACATGAAACAGCACTCATGTGACCTTGCTCGAGATATTCTTGCATAAAGGCTTTGTAATCGTTGGAAAAATCTTGCGAGGTAGCGAATCTTCTTTCCATTGCTAGTAGCCTTCGACGTGTCATTTGCCATGAGCTGCCCAACTGTTGCCTTGGTTGTTTGAATGGTAATCGTACTGAAAATCTGCCATTTATCTCCCTTGTTGTTGTTTCAAGATAATGTGATTCACACCAATTCTCAGATGCAATTCTGTGAAATTGATCTGGAATTTCTTTCACATTCCAAAATTTCTTAAGTGTATCGTTGATGTCGTCTTCTTGATTACTTGTAGTGATTGGATTGATCATTGCATGGAGATTGACTGTTTCTTGTGAACCTGCTGTTACTGATCCAGCAATTAACCAACCAAATTTAGAACTTTGTAACAGAGGTAAACCAGAAATCTTTTGTTTCTCTGGTTCTAAGATTTCGATCAGCTAAATTCAAACTCTTTAGTACAGGATGTTGAATAAACTGGTTTTGTAGAGTTGGTATTAAATTGGTAATGCGAGGTATGATAGGAGCAGTGATATGTATAGTGTATTGTTTATCTATACGTGAAACAATTGTCATATCAGATTTACCCTTTGTTGATACAGCAGATGCTGATGCTAGGCCGTGAATTGAAATGGATGAATGAGATCGCTTTAAGCCTAGGTTTTGGATGCATGACTCTGTCACAAAGGACATTTGTGAGCCGGAATCAAGCAGAATTCTTGCCAGCTGCAGATGATGTCACGTGTACTAACGCTGTTGGTAATATAGTGTCATGTGCTGAGTAAAGTGTATGTAAGCTTGTTTCAGACAAGGATGGATTGGAACTAGGTTGACTTGGATTGGAGACTTCACATGGATCATAGGAAAACGTATAAAGGTTTGTAGAATTTGATGAATGTGACTTTGGTATACATTTTGGATTTTGAGACGGATGCAATAAGGTATGGTGGCGGTGGTGGCAAATATTTTGTTGTAGCACTGATTGGATAAATGGCCTTTTCGTAAACAATTGTGACACAACTCATTTTCTTTGACAGCTTTATTTTGTTGTTCTATTGTCATATTTTTGAAAATGGGACATTTACAAATAAAATGAGAACTTTGACAAATAACACATGTTATTGGATTGATCACATTAGCTACAAATGTTTTGCTTGAATGTTTACCAGTGACAATTGGATTTTTAGTAGTGACCTCACACATTTCATCTGCATCGCATCTTCCATTCAAAAACGCAATAAATTCAACGAAAGTTGGAAAATTTTTGTCGGCTACCTGTTTGACCCATAGGTGTTTGGATTCGTTATCGATTTTCATCAGCATTATGTAAATTAACCACGGGTCACGTAGCTCGGCTGCACTTCCTAAAGCTCTAAGTCCTCAAACAACTTCATCTGCTGTTTCAGTTATGTGTCGTAATTCCTTACTGTTGACTTGCTGACACGGCTTTTGTTCAAAAAATGATTGGATAAGGGAATTCAAAATTGGATTCATTTTGTTATACCGGTTACACAACTTCTCCCAGGCTTCCGTGTAATTAGCTTCGGTGATAGCAATATGTCTAACTAACGACGCAGCATCACCCTTCAACAATCCATTTAAAATTTGAAACTTATATACACTGCTTAAATTCTTGTTATTGTGTACTGTGGATGTATATAGGTCATGGAAAGATGGCCAATATTGGTAATTTCCAGAAAACGGTTCGATGTTGATTTTAGGGAAACGTGCTTGTTTCGTAGCGTTAATCCCTTCATAAAAGGTTCTTTGTTGCCCAATGAAATTTTCAAAGGTTGTGTTTAAATCGGTACAATCTTTAGATACAAGCAGGCGCATAGATTCAGCATGAACAGTTTCGGTAATGGGCACATATTTATCATTACTGAAAAGATGGACTTCGTACTCATTAAATGCTTGATAGCGCGTTTCTAAACTATCTGAATGGGTCGTAATTGCTTTTATTGATACGTCATCATTAATCGATTCTGCAAATTTTAATACATTTTTTATTTGCAACACTGAACGGTCGCGAAGACGTTCTAAACGATCAGACATTGTTCTTTATACTTAATTTACGAACATGGATCACTTTATTTTATGATTACACGCACAAATAATTTAATATCACAGATTTAATAGTAAATTGATATGTACTTATCTTTTCTGTTGTGATATGTATTATCCCGGGTTTCGGCACCAAAAAATGTAGGCAAATCTGTTTCCAAAAATATTAATTTTATTAATCAGCAAAGATGATCCGGTGTTATTTCTCCAAGTGTTTATTTCCAATAAAAAAAGTTGATTTGTTTATTTGAATATTATGATTTAAATGAATTTTTTATGTATTAATGGTTTAATTTGGATGAATAATTGTAAATAAAAAATACTTAAAATAATAACATAAATGCAAATCAGTTGTTTTATTTGTAGATGATGGTACACTTCTAAAATTGGTTGAGTTTGCTTCCAATAGTTGTTTAATGTTGAATTCCTCGCCTTTGGACCAGAATTGCAAATTGCAGGTTTTCTAAGATCCGACTCACTTTATGCAATACGTTATTGAATTTGAAGTTGTTAGGTAGATGTTCGGGTAGAATTGTAGATATTAACAATAATTATTTTTTATATGTTGTTTTATTTTATAATTAAATTGAATTGTATTTTACAAGTTTAGATCACAAAATCCGAACAAAAAGTAATATATAGAAAACATTTTCATTTAAAACAAAAAATATTATTCAAAGGAAACATGTTCAAAAAAAATAAGAAAGAAATAACGACATCTATTATCATAAAGGAAAACCCTGACATATGCTGACATGTATATGTTTATAAATCAGAAAAAAATGGATTAAATTATTAAATTAATAACAATTGAATAAAATACATGTCATAAAATGTCATGATATATGATATGAGAATCAACATACTCCCCGTCATTAACAATTTAAATTGTTAAAGCTACCGGTAGCACACAGAGCTTAACTACTGGACGTTGAAGTGTTGAACTAGATGTTTTGATGGTTGCAACTCGAACAATATTATCTTCTCCTGGATGAATTTGCACGATTTTGCCAAGTGGCCATTTGCATACAGGCATGTTATCTTCCTTTACAATTACAATGTCATTGATTTTAACATTTTCATTTTTCTTTTGCCATTTTCCTTTCTGCTGAAGATTGTTCAGGTAATCTAGCTGGTATTTCTTCCAAAAGGCTTGAACTCTAGATTGAATTCTTTTCCATCTCGACAAAGATGAATCTTGTGATGTTAAATTTGCTTCTGGCACCGATCCGGTTGATGTTCCAATCAGAAAATGAGCTGGTGTAAGGACCTCGTAATCGTCATCAACCGACGAAGTGTAAAGAGGTCGAGAATTCAATATATTCTCGATTTGACATACCAGTGTGGTCATCTCTTCGAATGTAATATTCACATTTTGTACCGTTTTTAGCAAATGAGTCTTTTCTGACTTAACGGCAGCCTCCCATAATCCCCCAAAATGTGGCGATGCTGGTGGAATAAAATGCTAATTTATTCTATTACTGCTCAAAAATTCTGATATGGCAAAATTATTATTGATGTTCTTTATTAATCTGTAAGCTTCATTCAGTATTCTTCTTGCACCGATAAAGTTTGACCCATTATCAGTGTGCAAATTTTTTGAGATACCTCTCCTTGCAGTAAAACGTTTTAAAGCAGCTAAAAAAGCTTCGCTCGTCATATCGCTTACAGCTTCGATGTGGACAGCTTTGATGGATAAGCATACAAAAATACATAAATACCCTTTGATAGGGTTTGTTCCACCTCTTCCTTTTTTTGCTGCGAAGTAAAGCGGTCCAGCAAAGTCGATGCCATGCCACAATTAGTAAATGGTAAATTAGGTGTCACCCGTTCAGCAGGTAAATTTCCCATTAGCTGCGAACTGACCCTGTGTGCGTGTTTTACACAGACAACACATTTTTTAGCATCACTCTTATTTTTGACCGGCCACCGAGTATCCAATATCTCTGCCTCCCTAAGTTATTTGTTAAAGTAGGGCCGGCATGTAGATTTTTATTGTGAGTCCACCAAATAAGCCGTTCGTTAAACACGTGATTTGATGGCAATATGATGGGATGTTTACTATCGTATTCGCAGTCCGTGTTGAAAAGACGACCACCGACTCTAAGTGTACCAGTGGAGTCCAAGAATGGTGCTAACGATAACAATTTGGAGCTGTTGTGAACTCTTTGACTTCTTTGTAAATTTTCGATATCATCCTTAAACTGTACCTTGTGTACCCATTTAATGCAAATACTAGTTGCTTGTTCGATCTCACTTGCTGTTAGTTCACCAAATTGTTTTTGCGTTGGGTCTTTTATTTTTAAATTAACAATAAATCGTTGGATATATGCAATTATTCGTAAGATTTTCTTAAGCTTTGATTTTTTTGTAAAGAGTTCATCTAGCCAAGATTCTTCAATAGTCACGTTAAATGCATAGGTTTTTACCTTGGTTGTATCAGCCATTCAGGACCATTCCACCATTGAGCTATATTAGCAAGTAATTTAAGATAAACACCTCTTGATCCATGGTCAGCAGGGTTATCAGCGGATCGTACATGTCCCCAGTGTTCTCTGGGAAACTTATCTAGAATCTGGCTGGTTCTATTGGCAATAAAAGCCTTCTTTTTGGCTGGATACGTTGACAACCATGCTAAAACAATGGAGGAATCGGTCTAAGCGTAACACCTTGCATCTGGTTTTATAGTTTCTCTCACGGTGAACATAAGCTTTGACAAAAGCTGAGCCGCACAAAGTTCCAGACGTGGTAACGAAATCTTTCACTGGGGCGACTTTAGTTTTGGATGTTAGAAAATGTATGGTTCCTTTCCCTGATTCATCTATTACTTTGCTATACACCACAGCGCTGTAGGCATCTTCACTTGCATCTGCAAAGCCATGAAGTTCTATGTACTGATAGTGATTCGTAAATCGTGATATATTTATATCCTCAAAATATTTGAATTCACCTCTGATTCTTTTGTACTCATCTTCAAAATATTTCGGCAGCGGGTCGTCCCAATCGATTTTTAAGAACCATAATTTTTGAAATAATATTTTTAATAGAAGAGTGGCAGGAGACAAGAAACCCAATGGATCAAAAACACGTGAAGATTCTGATATTATTTTTCGTTTTGTAACTGGACCATCCTGTTCTTGACTAACTTTAAAAGTTAATAAATCATGAGAGGGCCACCACTGTAATCCAAGAATTTTAACTGCCGATACGTTGTCAGAACATAGCTCCAATGTTGTAGCACTGTTAGTCACATCCGATAAACAAGTTACGTTTGACTTCCACTTCCTCAGGCCGAATCCTCCTTGTTATAAAATATTTGTTAATTTCGTTTTGAGAATGGTTGCTTCTTGAATATCCTGTGCGCCGGACAAAAAATCATCAACGTAGAAATCATTTAAAATATGATCTTTGATTGTGTCATTCGCATCATCATAAGCCAATCGTTGTAGTGTTCGTATAGCCAAAAATGCAGAGCAAGCAAGGCCAAAAGTTACTCTGCTTAGTTTATAGTGGCGAATCTGTTTATTAGGATTTTCTCGCCAAACGACACGTTGATATTCAGCGTCATCAGCGTCAACAATTATATGGCGATACATCTTTTCGATGTCAGCTGTCACCGCAATTCTATGACCTCTAAAACGCATAAGAGTTGACCATAGTGTAGGTTGAATAGTTGGTCCTACTATTACTTTTTCGTTCAAAGACACTCCTGTGGTTGATTTGCTGGATCCATAAAAAACTATTCTCATCTTTGTCGTTTCATTGCCCTCTTTTATTACTGAATGATGCGGTAAATAAAATAATTCTTTAGCTTTTGAATTATGTTGGGTTAAAAATACTTCTATCATGTGTCCCATCTCCACATACTCTCTTATTTGCTGGATGTAAAGCCCCTGTAGCTCTATGTTGTTTGCTAACTTACGTTCCATTGTAAAAAATCGTTGAATGGCAATATTAAGTGAATTTCCTAACTCTTGAGAAGATTTATTAAACGAAAGTTTAACAATTTAACGGCCATCTTTTTGTCTGTTGTGAGTTTGTGTATAAAATTCTTCACATACCAAGTCTTCTGGGGAACGATTGTTGTGCTGATAGAGGTCTTCTATTTCCCAAAATTTGCGTAGCGAATCATCAATATCTATAGCTAACTGTATATTTAATTTCAGGTAAGGGAAGGAAATATCTTCTTGTTGTATATGAGGTTGGCCAGATACAATCCAACCAAACAGTGTCTCCTGTAATATGATGGAGTTAATCTGTTTTTTTCCACCTTCTAGAATTGAAAAGACTTTATCCGCTCCCAATAAAATATCTATAGGTGCCGGTTTATGATACCGTGGATCTGCTAATAGTATATCTTGAAAACACCATTCATCATCAGGCTGCATTTGGTAGGCAGGCAATCTTGAAGGAAGACTATTCACAATCAAAGCAGTGACTGGTACCTTTATTTTAGAATTATATGTGGACTGCATAATTAAAGCTACCTTTCCTTTTGAAGTTACAGACCCAGGTGTAAGCCCAGTAACACTCACATTTGCCCGGTGTCGTTGTAACTGCAAATTTTGTATGCAGTTTTCCGAAATGAAGGAAGTTTGCGATCCTGAATCTAGTAGAATTCTGCACTTATGCCTTTTTCCAAATTTATCTTCTATAAACACATTCGCTGTGGGTAGAATTGCTTGTGATATTCTCGGTTGTTGTTCATCTATTTTAACTACCGCATTGCAATTGGTGGATGTAGATTGAGAGCAAGAATTGTCTTCTATTTCTACTTCCGGTTGTTTGACAAGTGTGTTCTCAGGATGTAAAGTTAGATGATGCTTGCGTCTACAAATTTTGCAAGTATATCTCGACCTACACACCGGTGATTGATGTGAAGATCCTAGACAATTAAAGCATAGTTTCTTTTCCGCTAAAGTTTGTTTTCGTTCTGGCATACTTAAAGAAAGGTAATTCTCACATCTCCCCAAATAATGATCTCCACCACATAAAGGACATGAGTAATCTAATGATTGTGATGTAAAAAGACTTTGGTTTTTCATTTTGTATACAGCTTAAACTCTCAAGTGCATCACTTCTATCGTCCAGGAAGTTCAATAATTGATCCACTGTAGGAAAATTTATATCAACAGTCGCGTGTGCCCATGCTTGCTTAGATTCCTGATCAAGTTTTTGAATTAAAAGAAAAATTAACCAGGGATCACGTTCTTCAGCTCGTTGATCGAGAACCTTCAGTCCACGGATGACCTCATCTGAGACATCAGACAAATGACGAAATGATTTTGAACAACTCTGTCTTACGTTTGGATGTTCGACAAATTGTTTTAATAAATTATGAACTACTTGTTTTGGCTTGTCATATCTGTTTTTTATCTTATCCCAATCTTCATCATAATTAGCATCAGTAGTAGCTAAATGATTGATTAACGAATAAGCATCTCCCACTAGCAGGCTTTTAAGATATTGTAGCTTGTGCACTTTTGTAATATTGTCGTTGTTATGTATTGATGCTTCGTACAGATCGCGAAAAGATGGAAATTCCACGTAATTGCCACTATATGTTGGAATGTTAGCTCGTGGTAAACGTACTTCGGTTTCTCTTTTTGTATAAGATTGGATATTTCATTTAAAAAGTGACTTTGGTTTAGCATGAGATCTCCCATAGTATACTTCCCTTCTTCAACGCTGCCTTGATTTTCTAGCATTTTCTCAAACTTAAACAATTGTTGTTTTAGATCGAAATGATAAGTCTCTATCTTGTCTACTAATTCTGCGTTGGCTTCATCAAACTTGCCGTTTAACGATTTTTCCAGGCTTTGAAATTCTCTCCACTTATCTTGCAACAGAGCAAACGTCGCCCTCACATCAGTAATTGAGGTTGCATTACTAAAACCCAAAACTGAAACCTTTATTTGGTCTAATGTTCTGGAAAATCCTCTAATAGCTCTATTTTCCGCCATTATTCGAAGAGATCAATAAAATTAAATTAATCAGACTCTTTCTGTAAGAATTGATTCACTGTTCTGCTCTCTAAATCACACGCTATTTGTTTGTTGTTGTATCACAATATCTTATCACCGTTTCTTTCACTTTGATTTATAGTAGTAGTTTGCTGATGCAGCTTATTTGACTCGAAGGACCATGTTTAATGTTGAATTCCTCGCCTTTGGACCAGAATTGCAAATTGCAGGTTTTCTAAGATCCGGCTCACTTTATGCAATACGTTATTGAATTTGAAGTTGTTAGGTAGATGTTCGGGTACAATTGTAGATATTAACAATAATTATTTTTTATATGTTGTTTTATTTTATAATTAAATTGAATTGTATTTTACAAGTTTAGATCACAAAATCCGAACAAAAAGTAATATATAGAAAACATTTTCTTTTAAAACAAAAAATATTATTCAAAGGAAACATGTTCAAAAAAAATAAGAAAGAAATAACGACATCTATTATCATAAAGGAAAACCCTGACATAAATTAGGAAAAAATGGATTAAATTATTAAATTAAAAACAATTAAATAAAATACATGTCATCAAATGTCATGATATATGATATGAGAATCAACAATAGTTTTAACAAACTGCGCAATTGGAATCGTTAAGATCAGGTTTACAACTCACCACACTTTAGAGATTCGCGCAAAACTGTTCCTCCAACTAACATAAAGATACTCTCGAATATTAAGATTACAGTCATCTTTGCGTTCTATTTAATGATATAATTTCCAATTAATAATATTTTGGAACAATTTTCACAATTATTAAATATATATCTTTCTGATTTCAACAAAATGTGCTTTTTAGAAATATTAAATATAAATTATTAGCTATAATTCGACTATAAAAATATGAATTCATTATACTAAAACGAAAATTTCAAGCTGATGAAACTGAAATTTTAATTAGACTTCGTTATTCGAAATTATGTTAGCGGCATTAAGACTACATACACTTTTTATTGTAATTTCGTTTAATATAAATGTTTTATTGAATTTAAGCACATTTCTGGGTAATTTCTTAACTGTTAAGAAATTGCCTTGAAAATGGCAGCATAGTTATCGAAATTAATTTCTAAAATAAAAAACTCCTATAAATATAAAAAAAAAGTACTCAACTTAAAATTAAAAGCTTATACTATTTTTATTCAAAACAACTTAATATTAAACATTTAAATATAAAATAAAGATAGCTTAAAAAACATAAAACTTTCATAGATGCCACTCAAAGTTATCTTTATTTTTCGTTATTTTCTATAAACGGTTTGTTTCTTTGCTGTGCAATTGTCGAACATAAACGTCAAAAGTTTATCATCAACATCAATCTAACCTTATTATTTAAGAATATTAAAATGTTTGTAAAACATTGTTGTTCCCGAATTCGTAATTTTATTATAGTCCTTGTAGGAATATTTCGAAGAGCTCTTTGCTGTTTTTCACGACGACGGCGAAGTTCTGCCTCTGATTTTGAACAACTTGATTCCATTAATATAGTATCTAGTTCACCAAGTAAATACAGAAATGCGGTAAGATGATAACAAAATAATTTGATTTATCTATTAAAATAATGTTGATTATAATAATTTATTTTAGCCTGAGAAAGATTGGAATTCATGGGATGATTCACCCAGAACAGTTGAAGAACACATTGAGGCGTATCGTCAAAAACTAGTTCAACCACCACCTGAACCAGAACCTCAAGAAGTAATTGATTTCTTCGAAGATATGACACCGAAGATAATTAAGCAGAAAAAAGTTTTAATTCCAACAGACAGTGATCGTAGTGGTCCTGTTTTTACTAGATTAGAAGCACATAGTGATATTCCAGTTGTGGTAATTTTTTATTTTATTTTAGATTACTTATCTCAATTCTGTTTGGATTTTGTTTTATAAATTTTATGCTTATATAGGCCGATTTAGAAGATTGGGAAGATAACGAAGAAACGGGTTGGGATGAAATAAGTGATTCAAATACAAAATTATTAATAAGAGAACAGAGAAAAGAATTGCGTGCTCAAAGACAAAAATCAAAATTGCCACATCAGCAAGTAGGATCTGTGATAGAAAAACAAGGTAATAGGTATAACTAGGATTTAAGAAATGATTTTAATAAAAAATTGGACTGTAATTATTTTAATTTTATTATATTATATAATTGTGTATAAAACATTTATCTTATTTTATTTATATGTTTTGTAAAAGTTAAAAAGTTTGATTGTTTTTTTTCGGATTAATGTATCAAATTTGACCTTAGATATCGACGAATTTCTTTGAATCCAATTGCAAATAGTTGGTTAAAGTTACGCTTCAGAATAAACTGGCACTGATATGAATTAAGAGAAATTCTTCCAGCCGCAGTTCCTAAATCATAAAGGATCGCAAAAAAACATTTTTCACACTACTCTGCCTGTGATACCATTTGGTAACTATGTCCTACCCTTTTTTTCTAAGCCGTATTATTTTCCTCGACTGGAGTCCCGCTTAGTTTTTAAGAGTTCCAGTATATACAACAGACTCTTTTCAACATTACCAAATTTCCATCACTTAGTAGCTATAACTAATAAAAGAAAATTCTGAAGACTATTCTATGCAAAAATAGAGAAATCCACAGAAAATTCTATCACTTGATACACATTTTCTCAAACAGCCAACAAACCCAGGTTACAGAAGATATCGCACCCACGTAAGTTTAACTACCCAAAGTACCTAGTGACAGTCCAATACCCTCTACATAATTTTCCAATCAAAACCATCCAAGTCAGCTGGCAAGATGGTATTCACTGAACTACAGAACACCTAAGAACAATATTTACTATATGTTCTTATTTCTCAATGTAGTTTGCATACCTTAAGCGTGGAACAGCTCCCATTTATATCATCATTCTTTTTGAAAACACTAGCAAGTTTAATTCATGCTGACAAGCTGCTCTTCTCTAATATGCAACTTCCAAAATTCTATACAACAAAAATTTTGGTCGCTTTTATGGATATAGAAAAAGCGTTGAACAACGTTACACCTGAAGTCATCACAGAAATATTGTAAAACTAGCATCCCTCCAAGAAAAGAAAGACAGGGAGGCTTGGCTTAGGACGATGTGATACAAGTTCACATCCCTATCAAGCGGATGTGATCCCTATCCGTCGGGAATCGGAATCTGTAAACCTATTTATCACTCTTGAAAAGAACAATGGCGGCAAAATCAACGACATGTTAGGGGAAATACCTTTTTCAAAACAGTAAAAAATATTAATTTTTACACTTTACAACATTAGTAATATCGTAAGGGCTGCTAAGAGATGTCTAAACACTCATAGCGTCATCAAGGGTAACTGTCGTCTACCAGAGTTGAGTCGCTGGCCTTTCTTAAAAATATGACTGTGCTATCATATTAATAAGGCTGACCACCACGCCTGGTTTATCGCGCCGTATCCGAGCTACATAAGATAATATCCTGGCTCTGAATTTGATTTCAAAATCTTCAGATGAACCCTGACCTAACTTATTTTGTGCGATGAATTAGATGAATCGAGGGTATGCTGAGACATCTCTTACAATATAAAGCAACACAAAATTGAAAGAATTAGAAGGGTTTCTGGTTACTGTTTAACAGTAACAGTTTCTGTTCCAGAAACTGTCACATGACCAGAAACTGTTACATAATATTAATTATTATTTTGAATTTTGATAATAGAGCTTTGAATTTTGAATAGTTTTCAGTTTCTGTTTCTGTTGTATGTGAATGCCCGGCTTAACACTGTGCTAACGCGACTGAATTTTAATTTTTATTAAATTTAATTGGATTTTTAATTATTACTACAATTTTAATTGGATTTTGTGTGTTGTTGTTATGTGTGTCGTTGTTATGTGTGTTTAATGTTGTTCGAATTGTAGCTACTACATCACCCTCTCCCGAAAAAGATCCTTGAAAAATGAATTTTTCTCGTTGTTTGCGAAAATTTGTTGAGCGAGTTGCAGTTAGAACTCCAAAAAGCGGCTTTTCCCATTTAAATTCCCATTTAAATACAAAACAATTGTTTTCGGATTTGTCGAACGACTTTAAAAGGCCCTTCATACGGAGGTGTTAGACCGATTTATACTTTATCAGTGCGAACAAAAAAAACTTGGCTGTATTCAAATTTTTGAGTACGAATGTGGGTGTAGTCGATTGTTGAGGTTCGACTGGAATTAAATTGCGCATTGTTGCACTAAGGTTATCCACAAATTCGTTTGTGTCCATAGTTGCTGTGGATAACTTGGAATCAAAGAATTCACCAGGAAGTTTTAAGGGTTATCCAAATACTACCTCAGCTGGGGAACACTTTAAATCCTCCTTGACAGAGCGTCTTGCTGTTCGAATATGTTTTTAGCCTAGTATTTTTGTAAGCGCAGTAAAGAATTTTGACTCCAACTGGCTACATTGATCAGTTGTAATTTTTTAGAGGAGTGTCGAACTTTGAGATGTATTGCAAATGTTTTAGCAATAGTGGTAGCGGGACATATCTAAAATGGCATAAGCTTCAGGCCAGCATGTAAAGCGATTGAAAATGGTTAATATATATTTTCGAATAAAATAAAAAACAGCAAACAGCTGTTTTTGCTGTTTTTCCTCTTTAAAGTTAAATTCTCGAAAAAAAATTAAAAACGGAAACTGGTTTTCCCATGGGTTCGTCGTAACGATTAAATTTTATTTCAATATTGAAATGCGTTTCAACCAAGCTCTTTCAATACAAAAAAATTTATACTGAAATAAGCGGTACACTTTTATATTTGTTTTCTATCTCATCTCTCTTAAAGTGAAAACGAGATAATCATATCAAAAACTAAACGTCAATCATTTCCAGAAAATATTCGTATCAGAGAATTATAGTTCTCGAGTCTGAGCGTATGGCACAAAACGAAAAAATCCAATAACAAAAATGATAAAAGGACAATTGGTCAGCCTGCCAACAACCACCTGAAAAGTCAGAAAATATTTTTCTGAGAGCAGAAATTAGTTAGGGAAAGCCTGAATATAGTCAGGGCGTAGTCAGGTCCTGGTCTGTCCAGAAAGGACAAGCCTTATTACTTAGGGCAATCTGATGTGGACCTGTTCCGGGCCTGATTTACCATACCCTTTTAGGGTTAACTATAAACATCCCAACGTTTAATTCATATCGTGTTTTGAGATGTTAAATTTGTATTGCCGTATATTGATGATTTTCATATAGCATCAAGAAAAACCTTGTGTAACGACCGATAAAAATTTGATCAGCGGACATTTTCTTTTAATATCTTAAAGCAAACACTCACCACATTAATCATACCTTCATTTCGTAATATTAAACAACCTAGGATGATTTCATAAATAATATTTGTCTGTATACAACGTTTCACTTTATATATAAATACACCTTTTAGTTTATTACGTCATATTATTTCATTTAAACTCAAGGATTAAATATTAATAAATGAGTCTTCGTTAAGGAACAAATTACGTTCATTGAATTCAACATATCACCGAGCGGAATTTTGCCAGCTAAATCGGGTGTTGCTAGCCATTGTACCGATTTCTCAAGATGGTGAACTTTTATAGAAGTTTCTTTTCTAATGCTGTGCAAGAACAAGCTATCCTTTACAATTCACTTAAAGGAAAACTTTAAAAGGATAACAGTACAATAACTTGGTGTGAGAAAACGATAAACGCGTTTGAATTATGTAAAACTCGTTTAAACCAAGGTTACTAATTTAGCTAACCCTTCCCAAGAGGCAAAATTGGCTATCATGGTCAAAGGCTCTAACACCTCAATCGGCGTCGTGGAACCATAAAAATCCAATCAAGTGTGGCAATCCCTTAGCAATTATCTGAATACGAACAGAAATATAGTACGAACAAATAGCTTACGGTTCGGCAAAACATTTTAATATTCATGATCACAAACTACTAACATATGCCTTTAAACAAAATCTTGATAAAGCACGTGCTAGACAACAGCGGCATTTAGACCCTATCGCCCAATACATTACGGACATCCAACACATAACCGGCCAGGATACGTGTTGAACAAATGATTATATCGGAAACCCTTAATTATAATGCACCCGTTAAATGCCAAGAAAGTGATCAAGCTTACTTAATAGAAAATAACAAAGATCTTAAACTCCAAAAAGTTTCAATGTTTGGTAAGGGGAAACATTAATTACTTGCGATACTTCTACAGGATATCCGAAAAAAAAATGTGCCTGAAGGATTTCGCAGAATTATAATCAATTCATCCCACAATATTTCACTTCACACCCTGGAATACGAAGTAAGTTCAAATTTCAAGCTTATAAGAAAAAAAATTATTTTACCTTCAATATAAAGATGTCAGGAACTGGGAAAGATTTGGTTAAGTGACAAATATTTAAAGTTGATAGAGGAGTCTTATTGGTTACTTTGAGGTAACAAGCCATCGTTTTCGTTAAGATCATCTAAACATTGTGGATCGACTCCCACCTTCGCATGGCATGAAATATTGTGTCACTTTTATCCACAGTTATACTCGTTGGTCGGCGGCTTTTCCAACTACCGACATTAGGGCAGAAACAAAAAAAATTTTAAATATATGAGTTTCTCGTTTTGGCACACCCTGCGTAATAGTTATCGACGATCGAGGTTCACATTTGAATTATCGACTAAACTTTCCAAACAGCTAGAATTTCAGTGCAATCGTACGATACTGCCTACAACGGCCGCTCCGAAAAGTTTGTTACATTATTAATGCCGGGTAAAGAAAATATTGCTTCTAAAAATAGATTGAAAACTTGCTTATCAAAGCTGCTGATTAACCTTTTTCAAAGGATTCTTTTTTCAATAACAAAATCTTACCTTGAAAATGAAAATTACGATGATCCAATAGTAGAATAGCCACAAAAACCAAAAAAACATGTCATTTACTCCTCAACTATTACGGACAATGTTCCATCTCAATTAGTAGTCCTCCATTAGTAAAAAAACGTAACTACTTCTCGCAGAACTGTTCGTATCATTGCTTAACCACTCAGATATCGATAGCGTTCACGCCTTTTGCGTTCTCTGTGGTTGGAGTACTACGAAGATAACAGTGTAAAAATAATTAAACAAAGTGAAACACGATAGACACGAAATAATATATTGTTCTAAAACCTGGGGAACCCCAAACAGTCATCACATTAATCATACCTTCAAACCGTACTATCAAACAACTTAAGATCATTTCATAAATAATATCTGACCGTATACAACGTTTCACTGTATACATAAATTTATCTTTTAGTTATAATGTCCAACTCAATTAACGGATCTACAAAACGTTCGGCGTTTTAATTGTTTTGTAGTGTACGAGTAAGTGGTGGTTACTGGAAATTAGATGCACCGTCTCAACATCATCATCGGCTGCTCTCATAACCTTATCATAAACATTCATTTACAATTAGTAATTTTTGTCACACGACCACAAAACTTTACTCTATTTGAGATTATTAAAACAAACAGTAACGACACCGACGACGACTGAGTAAGAAAACAACCAGGATAAGCACAATAGACCACGGTCGCTGTGCTACTTCAACTGATAGGTTCAAAATTATCCAAAAAAAGGTGTGAGAAGCCAGCCTGAAACAAGAGAGTTTAAAAATTATGCAGTGGTACACTAACGGTATATATATAACTGTCGCATTAGATCCGATTTTTAAATTTTATCAAATATTGCGTTTCTCACGACCGAAAGCCTAAATCCTACAAAAAAAACTTTTTAACTGAATCGCATAAATCAAATCAAATATTTATCATTATCTTTCTTAAAGACTAATACCAAGTTCTTATATTTCAATCATCTGAGATTTTTATTTATTTTATAATTCTATATCCGAAGCATGCGCTTCTATAAAAATTATGCAGAATCGATACAAAAATTTTCTTCGAGTTTTTCTCATTTTCTTCTATCTACATTTCAAATCAAAATAAAATTATCAAATTGAAGTTTCGAAATTGTCTGAGTGCTTCCAATTTTATTATTTATTTATCTTTTTTTTATTAAAAAAATAGAAATTATGTTTCTGCAATAATTTATGGATTTATGTGTGTGAAAATTCTAGAAAATGAATTTTGAATATAAAAGAAATAAAATTATATTTTGAAATAAGAAAACGCCCATCAAAGGTTAAAAAGTTTCTTCAAGAACTTTAAAAAGCTTCAATGAGATAAAGTTAAGTCGTACATCATATTACTGCTACTAGTATGCAAGTTAGAGATAACTTTTCAAAATGATTCAAATAAAATATGTATTTATTGCAACTTTTATCATATTTTGGTCAAGAAGAGGTACGAGATTTTTTTTTATCTAAGAAGTTATGTAAATTTTATAATTAATGTAATTTCAGGATATTGTTCGGAAGATGAAGAACGTCTTGTACGAGATTTATTTCGTGGATATAATAAACTTATTCGACCCGTACAAAATATGACCCAAAAAGTTGACGTACGATTTGGACTAGCTTTTGTTCAACTAATTAATGTTGTACGTATATGTGAACATAATTTATTATAAGATTTTCAATTTGTTTTTCTTTACTTTAAGAACGAAAAAAATCAAATTATGAAATCTAATGTATGGTTACGTTTGGTCTGGACTGATTATCAATTACAATGGGATGAAGCAGATTATGGTGGAATTGGTGTTCTACGATTACCACCAGATAAAGTTTGGAAGCCAGATATTGTACTTTTTAATAAGTAAGTAGGGTTTATCAGTATCATGGTTTTGTATTAATTGGTGACAGCGGTGGGATTATGAAGTGTTGAAGGCTAGTTGAGCTACTGACTTTTGACTCAGTGGACCTGAATTCGAAGCTAGGTCAAAATTTAATCTATGTGTGCTATGTTTAATAATTTTGGAAACTTATTTGTCTGAAATTTAAAAGAATCTATTTTTTTCTGTTTATTTTAGTGCCGATGGAAACTATGAAGTTCGATACAAATCAAACGTGCTTATTTATCCAAACGGAGAGGTATTATGGGTACCTCCAGCTATCTACCAATCGTCATGTACGATTGATGTCACTTATTTCCCATTTGATCAGCAAACATGTATTATGAAATTTGGTTCATGGACATTTAATGGTGATCAAGTATCACTTGCTCTTTATAACAACAAAAATTTTGTAGATTTATCAGATTATTGGAAATCTGGTACATGGGATATAATTGAAGTTCCAGCATATTTAAATGTGTATGAAGGAAATGGAAATCAACCAACCGAAACTGATATTACATTTTATATAATCATTCGCCGGAAAACACTTTTTTATACCGTCAATTTAATTCTTCCAACCGTTTTGATTTCATTTCTTTGCGTTCTTGTATTTTATTTACCAGCAGAAGCAGGTGAAAAGGTTTGGAATTTACAAATAATAAAACTTGGAATATAATTCTAATTGTTTGTTGTTTTTAACATTACAGGTAACATTAGGTATCAGCATTCTTCTATCATTGGTGGTTTTCCTGTTGCTTGTGTCCAAAATTTTACCACCAACATCATTAGTGTTACCTCTTATTGCTAAATATTTACTTTTCACATTTATAATGAATACAGTTTCAATTTTGGTAACAGTTATTATTATAAACTGGAATTTTAGAGGACCACGAACTCATCGAATGCCTATGTGGATACGTTCTGTATTTTTACATTATCTACCTGCAATTTTACTAATGAAGCGTCCACGAAAAACTCGTCTACGTTGGATGATGGAAATGCCAGGAATGAGTGTTCCACCACATCCACATCCATCATATGGATCACCCGCAGAAATACCAAAACATATAAGTGCAATTGGTGCAAAACAAGCAAAAATGGAAGTAATGGAATTATCAGATCTGCATCATCCCAATTGTAAAATAAATCGAAAAATGAATACAGGTTCGGAACTTGGTGGGGGAGGTCCTGGAGATCCATGCCGTCGTGAAAGTGAAAGTTCGGATTCAATTTTGCTCTCACCTGAAGCAAGTAAGGCTACCGAAGCGGTTGAATTTATAGCAGAACATTTACGTAACGAGGATCTTTATATTCAAACACGTGAAGATTGGAAATATGTTGCAATGGTTATTGATCGTTTACAGCTTTACATATTTTTCCTTGTAACAACTGGTGGCACAATAGGAATTCTAATGGATGCCCCACATATATTTGAATATGTTGATCAGGATAGAATAATTGAAATATATCGTGGAAAATAAAATAATAAACTATCTTACTATCTATTTTAACGGGCTAATCTAGGATTATTTTTATTCCGGTAGACATAACTTTGATAAAAATTGTTTTGTTATTATTTACTTCAATATATTTTATTATTAGCGACTAACTGATAACGGTCAGTGTTTAACACAGTTAACGATATAAATACTATTTCTCTTATATAAAATAAGTTTAGCCTTTAAAAGGTTCTATTATAAAAATTTAAATACTTTATAGTTAACGATATGCTCAAAATAACTTTTTCTTCCATGCTCAATTTATTTAAATTATCACCGCCATTTTAGGTTTTTATACCATAAAAAATTATAAAAAGAACGAAAACGTAAGTAATTATTATTAACTAATAATTATTTATTTTGTTGATTTTTATATTAAACAAGATTTATAGAAAATATTAAAAATATAAATTAAATAAATAAAAACATGCATACAAGAAATACATTAACAAATATTTAATAAAAACACAAACATTTACTATATAAGAATTGTTTTCTTTTAATTTCGTTAATGCAATGATCTTCTTCTATTCACTCCTTTTTTTACACACTTTATTTAACTTGGAAGTAAGAATATAGTGTACCAACCCAACCATTACCCAATTCTAACTACAATCGCATCATTCTAACAAATCAAAACAAAATCACAGATCTACTCCTGAAAAATATATTTTGTTGGGGTATTCCACCAGTGTTAATGTTTTTTTTTACGATGTCCAGAATTTCGAAATTCACTTCACTTGCACTAATCTTTTCTTTTATTTTTACAGGATAACAATTATGTCCAAAATATATAATACTTGATTTTTACATAATAAATTTTTAAAAAAAAAATGTATTTTGGTTATTTTGATAGAATAAATAAAGCGATTGTAGTTAGCATTGGCTGATGCTAGTGGTTGCTACATCACTCCCCTCCAGCAGTGCTACAATTTCAAAAGTTCAAATATTCTGAAGAAGACAATTTACACGAACTTTATTCATTCAAACCGACGGAGATCTCTGAAGTGTAAGCAGTTTTCAATCTATCGATTAACACTGATGTGTTTTTACATTTGACGTCAACCACAAAATGCTTTATAAGGAGGATTTAAGCCTGTTCTGACTTTATCAACTCTCACAACGACGTATTCGTTTGAATGAAGATCGTATGGAACAGAAATCGATTGATATGGGCTAGTCGTGGTTGAGCAAATAACACTTCGCATTTGTACTCTTACAATAATAATAATAATCCAAATTTATTCAATAATTTACAATGAAATTTTTTTTAGATTTAAAATAAAAATAAATTTTATAAATTCATATACAATGACAAATATTTCAAAAACGGACAACAATGGCCGAAGCCGTCTGTCGGAAAACCAACAATTAAAAAACTCAGAAATATACGAATTATATATTAAAAACAACAAATAATTCATAATCCAATCTAATAATTACATCATATACAGATAGATGTACACACATTGAATGTAATCTTGGATTTTACGTATCTTCTTAAATCATTGTTAATACTGACATCTTTACTATTTTGTGCTGGGTGAACATCCTTGAGTCCAGAAAACCATGCATATACACTTAATGAAATCTGACTTTACAGGTTAAATTCAGTAACTAGCTCTTGACGGTATCTACTCGTTGCTCTTAGAAAGTCATACAAAGAATCTCAATTTCTCCCGTTTAAATTATGTCGACGATATCCCTTTCCCCAATTATTGTACTTCTAAAGAATTCCAACCACAGTGTTTTGAATATAGGGCAAATCCCCGAAAATGCTTCATATCTTCCACCTCATTGAGATTGTACAAAGAGCAAACCATACTAGTGCTTCTAGTCCAAGGTTTTGAATTGAGACGTAATTAGTCCTCCTCTAGCGCGAAATATTGTTCGGATCATCTGCAAATTGGAACCAACGGCGAAATAACTCACAAGCCGTTCGTATCTTAGCTGACTGTAAAGTGTTGAAGTAATTATTGTGTTCTATATTAAAATATCAAGTTAGCCTTTCCTTTGATATTTTAACATATTGTTTATTGTATTTTTTCATTCTATTAAAAATCTTTCTATCAGACAGTCGTCTTTTAAATCTAATTGGTTATGGGCACAGGCACGAGCAGGTGCACTGTTTAGATTAGAATAAATATTTTGAAAGATTTTTAAGCCGCTAAACTATAAGAAATGGATTTAGCAAAGCATATCAAAGCATTGAAGGATGAGTCAGATTGGCCAATTTGGAAGAGGAAAATTAGGGACCTGCTTGACTATCACGATGGAGCGTTAGATGTAATAGATGGGAAGTTACAAAAACCAGAACCGCTAGGAGCTGATGCTACGGCAGCACAATTAAAGGGTTTTCAAGAAAAGGCCGATTTCTACCGTAAGGCTAATAGCTATGCGAAGTCTTTGATAACAACCACTATTACTGACGAGGTTTATCAAAAAGTAATGGACAAAGATACCGCATGTGAGACTTGGGAAGCGTTGAAAAAGCAGTTTGAAGCCACTTCAAAGGATCAACTTTTCAAAATTTGCACAGATTTCTTTGCTTTTTGTTGGGTGCCAGGTCAGGATGTTTCGACACACATTGCTATTTTAAGGAGATTGTGGGTTGAATTGAACAGCGGACTTAAGGCAAAAGATGAGAATGAATTACCCGATCTTATGTTAGTCTGCAAAACCTTGCACATTTTGCCAAGCAGTTATAAAATGTTTCGCTCAAGCTGGATGATGTTATCAAAAGATAATGAACCGACTTTTGATGAGTTAACTATGCAGCTTTCTACGTTCGAAAGAAACTTCAAACGAAATGACAGTGAAAAATTAGCTCAAGAGGCGCTAGTAGTAAGACCAGTGAAAAAGAGGCAAGAAGGTACATCTAAGAATAATAGCAAGTCCAAGAAAGATGACTGTTGTAATTATTGCAAGAAAAGAGGTCATTGCGTCAATGAGTGCAGGAAATGGATATCTGATGGAAGACCAAACAAGAACATATCTTCAGGTAACGTTCAGAGCAATGTAACTGATACTAACATGTCTCTTGTAACAATTTGCGATGAGTCAGATTGGCCAATTTGGAAGAGGAAAATTAGGGACCTGCTTGACTATCACGATGGAGCGTTAGATGTAATAGATGGGAAGTTACAAAAACCAGAACCGCTAGGAGCTGATGCTACGGCAGCACAATTAAAGGGTTTTCAAGAAAAGGCCGATTTCTACCGTAAGGCTAATAGCTATGCGAAGTCTTTGATAACAACCACTATTACTGACGAGGTTTATCAAAAAGTAATGGACAAAGATACCGCATGTGAGACTTGGGAAGCGTTGAAAAAGCAGTTTGAAGCCACTTCAAAGGATCAACTTTTCAAAATTTGCACAGATTTCTTTGCTTTTTGTTGGGTGCCAGGTCAGGATGTTTCGACACACATTGCTATTTTAAGGAGATTGTGGGTTGAATTGAACAGCGGACTTAAGGCAAAAGATGAGAATGAATTACCCGATCTTATGTTAGTCTGCAAAACCTTGCACATTTTGCCAAGCAGTTATAAAATGTTTCGCTCAAGCTGGATGATGTTATCAAAAGATAATGAACCGACTTTTGATGAGTTAACTATGCAGCTTTCTACGTTCGAAAGAAACTTCAAACGAAATGACAGTGAAAAATTAGCTCAAGAGGCGCTAGTAGTAAGACCAGTGAAAAAGAGGCAAGAAGGTACATCTAAGAATAATAGCAAGTCCAAGAAAGATGACTGTTGTAATTATTGCAAGAAAAGAGGTCATTGCGTCAATGAGTGCAGGAAATGGATATCTGATGGAAGACCAAACAAGAACATATCTTCAGGTAACGTTCAGAGCAATGTAACTGATACTAACATGTCTCTTGTAACAATTTGCAATGAGGTGAATCTGGCTGAGTCTAATTCTACAGACTGGTGGATTGACAACGGAGCAACAAGGCACATTACTAAATGTCCGGACTGGTTTGTGAATTTTCAAGTTTTCAACAAACCAAGTAGTATCAAAGCAGCTGGAAGAGAAACTCTCGAGGCAATTGGAACAGGTTCAATTGTGATTATAAATCAGAACGGTGAGACGTTTACCCTAGAAGATGTGTGGTATGTTCCAGATATTTCACGCAATTTGTTTTCTGTGCTGGCTCAAGATAGAAATCCTAAGAGCCTATTTAGGTCTACTCCTACAAAGTGTTGGCTGGATGTTGATGATAAAACAGTGTTATACGGGATCCGAGAAGTGTCTGGGTCTTTGTTCAAGGCAGTCTTTAAGCCGATGCGTTCCGAACGTTCTGAAGTAAACGTAGCTGTTGCAGATCAGTCGACATTACAACTATATCATGAAAGATGGGGTCATCAAGACAAACGTCATGTCAAAGAAAAGTTGCAGATTGAACTAGGCATAAACGTTAAGCTGGACAGAGGTATTTGTGAACCATGTATTTACGGAAAATCCCATAGGCTGCCTTTTGGTACAAGAAAAAAGGTATGTAGTCCTGGAGAACTAATGTCAACTGATGTTTGTGGGCCCTTTGCCGAATCATTCAAGAAGACACGATATTTATTAGTGTTCAAAGATAGTTACACAAAATTTCGATATGGCTTCATTATTAAAGAAAAGTCCGATGTTAAACTTGTTTTGAAGCAGATGCTAGCTCATGCTAAGATGCAAGGTCACTCCATAAAAGAATTATTGAGTGATAATGGTGGTGAGTTCGATAATGCTGATGTCAAAGAAATTTTGCAGAAAAATGAAATCACTCAGAGGCTGACAGCGCCATATACTCCTGAGCAAAATGGTAGAAGTGAGAGAGACAACCGCACTATTGTAGAAATAGCTCGAACTTTTAAGTATTCAAATGCAAAAGCTAAATTTCCGGAAGCAATTTGGGCAGAGCTTGTCAATTCAGCTATTTATGTTCTGAATAGAACTGCCAAGTCTTCAGTTGAAGGTATTAGTCCCTTTGAATCCTGGATGGGTAAGAAGCCAAGAATTAAGCATTTGCGCATCATTGGTTCTGTCTGTTACATTCACGTACCAAAGCAAAAACGAAAAAAGATGGACCAAAAGGCTGTGAAAGGTTTTCTTGTTGGATACGATGGGGATGAGCGCTACCGCATTTATGTGAAGGCCGAGAACAAAGTCATATTATCGAGAGATGTGCAGTTCCACGAGCAAATTCTGGATTGTGAAGACAAACTTGTGCTACCATTTCAAAGCTATGAACCAGAGAGTGTGTTTCCTGAAGAAGAAACTCCAGATAAAGACACAACGCTTACTGATGACCGAAGTGATGATGACAATGAAACTGGATTGGACTCTGAAGTAGAAAGCGAGGAAGAGTCGCCAAAGCCAAATCTGAAAGATCGTACTAAGTTGAAAATGCCAGAACGTCTTAATTCATATGTTTTTTCTGCAGAAGAATTTGTCAGTGAAATAGACAATCCTGAAAGTTTTCAAGATGCAATTAGCAGCAAGCAAAGTAGTAGCTGGCGAGAGGCCATGTGCAGGGAAATTTCTTCACTTAATGAAAACCAAACTTGGAATCTGACATTCTTGCCGAAAGGAGCTAAAGCTATTCCATGTAAGTGGGTTTTTCGTTTAAAAACTAATCCTGATGGCAGCATAGATAAGTATAAAGCTAGACTCGTCATAAAAGGCTTTAGTCAACGACAAGGCATTGACTACAATCAAACATTTAGTCCAGTAGCAAAGATGGCAACTGTCCGATCCATTTTAAGTATTGCAGCAAGTGAGCAGATGCATGTCATGCAATTTGATGTATCTACAGCGTTTTTGTATGGAGAGCTTGATGAGGTAATTTACATGAAGCAACCAGAAGGATTTGAAGATGGCAGCCATAAAGTTTGTCAGCTGAAGCGAAGTTTGTACGGACTTAAGCAGGCTCCTAGGTGCTGGAACAAACGTTTTGGATATTTTCTTTCGAAATTAGGATTTAGAGCTAGCAAGGCTGATCCATGTTTGTATATTCGTGAGAAAAACGGAAAGAAGCTAATTTTGGTGCTTTATGTTGATGATGGGCTAGTAGCAGCAAATAATCTGACAGATTTAGAAGTTTTCATGGAGGAGCTTAAATCTGAGTTCAAGATTGTCTCGAAGAAAGCTGACTATTTTTTGGGTCTTGAAATCGAGGTGGCAGATACGCATTTCAAAATAAGTCAAAGGTCGTATGCCAAGAAAATCATGGAACGATTTAATTTTTCTGATTGCAAACCGATTTCAACACCAATCCTCAAGGGAATAGTTGATGAGAAGGATAGTAAGGCTCACAAATTTCCGTATAGACAAGCTGTTGGAGCATTGATGTATCTTATGCTTGGTACTAGACCTGATCTGGCTTACAGCGTTGGGTATATTTCTAGATTCCTGGAGAATCCATCAATGGAAGATGTTTCTCGTGTCAAGAGAGTTTTCCGGTACATTAAGGGCACCTTAGATCTTGGTTTAGTTTTCAAGTCTGGCAAACGGTTTGTATGACAAGGAGCTCTGCCTTGGGCTGCAAGCTCTTTTAAGCGCTTCAAATGGCCAAGTCTTGACGAGATTTGGCTCATTATAATACAAGGGTTTGGACATAAAAAACATAGGCTCTCAAGGATCTTCATGGCCTGTATAGCATTTGGGTATGTATCGCAGGTCGAGTCGTATTTATCCCATAACCTGAAAAAATTAACTGTTGCAAAACGAAATACTTCATAATTTCTCAAATCTTTGGCAAGGCTGATCGACTGATATATTAGAAATGGGTCTGAAGAAAAACCCGCTAAGCTTATCAAACTGACAACTCAACGAACACTATCATTTCAGAGAGGTCTCGGACATTGTAGAGACTATCTCCAAAAAAAACCTTCACTCTTGGCGTTTTACTTAACATAGAAAGGCTTCTATGGAACAAAACGGAGAGGTATTAAGTGAATAAAACACTTTTAAGTTGGATACAGCGGGCGCTGGAAGACCGATGTCTGTTTATTCACACGGAGGACAACACCACAATCAATGTAGGTGTGAAGTCAGGATGTCTCCAAGGGGACGTTTTATCACCCCTGCTGTGGAGCATTTGGTGAACCTAGATAAACTAAACGATACAGGATTAAACACATACTGCAAAATTTGCGTCTATCCAAACCCCTGAACTCATGATGTTGTGGGACCTAGGTTTTGAAAGGTTTTTATGTATGTTGTGAAACATATAGTAATTCTACACAACACAATTTAATTTAAAAAAGTTCAAGCGGCATGTATATCAGATACAAATAACTAGATTTCGAAATGTAGTGTTGAAGTAGAATCGGAGTCATCAGATTAGTTTAAATAAAAACACGAATTACAAACAGATTATCAAACACACTTTAAAAAAATTAAATAGAACCATAATTATCAGTTGTAATCTCCCAAGGGCTTTTTGATTTTATTGAATATCGATTTCGACTTACGTCATCCTCAGTTCTTAAATTATTATTACAATTTTTGCTTAAACTATTACTTATATACTATTTCAACTGCTATTTTTTATAATTATGTCATATATTTTGTTAATTTTAGTGTTGATTTTATCATTTAAAATGTTGCTATTGTTTTTATGTCTATATATTTCAATTTCTTCCAATCTATTTAGATGTTGTCCTTTTCTTTTTTTATGTAATATGGTTAAATTTGTGTAGATATTGGTGTGTTTGTGTTTTTCTATTTTTAAATGTTGGGCATATCTGGATTTTGGATCGCTCTTATTAATTCCACAGGTGTGTTCAGTAAATCTTTTTGTTAAGGACCGCCCCGTTTGACCTATATAAAATTTACTGCACTCATCACAGGTAATTTATTGGTATATGTTATACCGTTGTTATTAGTATAATTAAAATTTTATTGGTGAAATTGAATGATGTCAATACTTTTTAGAGGACTTCAATGGTTTAAATTAAAATAAAACTAAGGCAAAAATTTTCAATCTAATTTTGAAATAATTAACTGATATCACAGTTGGCCAACGTATAATTCATAAAAAATATATAAATAAATGAAAAATGGCAAAAATTTTCTAAACGAATTCCCGAATTTCAAACAAATTTTATATTACAAATTAAATATATTAACCGAAACTACTTAATTTATGTAATTTTGCAACAGTTTTTGTTTGTTTTCGAGCTCTTTAATATCCAAAAAACACCTTTCCTTCCCCAATCTTCTTTTTTCTCCAAAGATCATAATTTTGGATTTAGCACGATTGACTCTCAGCTCCCACAGATCGCAATACTCTGAAAGTTTATTGATCATAACTTGCAATTGATCAGGTGTATTTCATAGGAGTATAATATCGTCGGCGTACATTAGGATATTAATTGATGTATTACCAACAATGATACCGGGAAACACCATCAAACGCAGTTTTGAAGTCGACAAAGAAGGCATAAACCTTTTCTTTTTTCTTTATTTTTAACGCTACGATATTTTGAAGAGTGTAGATGTTGTCAATCGTGCTATACCCCTTTCTGAACCCAGCTTGATTTTCATGCGGAATAGCTTCGCTCTCCATCCACTTGTGTAACCTGTTTAATAATGCATTTGTATAAATTTTTACGATTGTGCCAACAAAAGAGATGATCCCTATAATTAATGGCATAATTTTTGTACACTGGGTAAATTGAAGATTTCTTAAAGCATCCTGGCATTTTGACCCCCGTTCCCCCCTACAGATACAGTTGAAGATACTTACCAAGTGGTTTAAAAACTCCTGTGGTGCGTATTTGTAAAATTCAATTGCCATACGATCATCTCTCGGTGCTTTAGTTTCTTTCGATCTATCTAGAACTACTTTTAGCTCTTCAAATACAAAATTGCATCAAGGTCCCCATTTGTGATATTCGGTTGTGCGTAATCTAAGTCTTTTTCTCTTATCGTTGGATTAAGGCTACTTTCAAAATAGCATTTCAATATACGGTGGTCTATTTGCACTCCTTTTTCTCTATGCAGGCGTCGAAATCTGGCAAATCGTCATCATAATTTAGCATCGTTTATTGTATTTAGTTCTGCTACAAGCAATTTTACTTCTGACTTTATCATGACCTTTCGCTTTATATTTTCTGGTTGAGCTTTAGGTACTCTCCTTGTCTGCCGTATCTCAGCCATTTGAAGGATTTAACTCTTAGTTTTTCGCATTCCCAATCATACCAGTCCTGTTTTTTATTAACATTTGCTAAGGTTTGGTCATTTGAGCTACTGCGTCTATAAACATATTAGTTAAGTTTCTTACTGATACTTCATTGTCCGTAAAACACTCGAAAATCGCCACTTACCTTTTTAAAATATTTGGCATGCTTTTGTTGCCATTTAAGGTTAAGGTTTGTTGGTACTCTTATATTACTAATAAAATTGCAATAATCAAGAGATGGTTTTGTAATATGAGAAAAAAATTCTCCTGGAATTCTTAAAGTTTCACCATAGACGAGTTCAACTGGAGAATGTTTAAGATATTTCTTAATCGTAGCTCGAAGACCAAAGAGTGCGCAAGAAATTTAGTCAAACCAATTCGTAATATTTTCGCAAGTCATTAGAGAAGACTTTAATACTTAGAGAAAGCGCTCTACCATGTCGTTTGCTTGAGGGTGGTATAGGATTTTGCGCGAATTCTATGATTTCCAGGAAATTTGGTCAATTCAGAAAAAGTTTTAATTCAAAATTTGAACCTTGATCGATGGAAATCTTCAATGGTATTCCATCCTCCGGTGCAACAGGAATATGGTGGTAAGCCCTGACCAAATCAACTTTTGAGAACACTTTACAACCTTTTAGATTCATAGAGAAAATATGAGTATGTTGTTTGGGGTACCTGTCCGGCATTGTGAATGCATTTCATAGGCGATAATCCCCACATGGTCGCCAATCCGTGCAATCTTTCTTTGAAATTAAGTGCAGTAGGAATAAACACATGATGAAGATGTACACCCAATTTCCAATTGAACCATATGTCCAAATTCTAAATGCCGTAAATTCCAATTTCCGAGGCTCTTTTGTCTTAATGTGAAGAACCATATGCTTCACGGGTAAATCATAATTAGAACAGGAACCGAGAGAAGAAAACTCTTCTAATAAAAAGCAGTAGTTGTTGCCAGAATATAGTACAATAGGGAAGGTGCATCTGGGTCTAAATTTACAAACCACATGAATCATCAGATTGATTTCTCTGTCAGCAAAACGTCCGTTAGCTCCGTTAGCTTAGACGTTTTCGGATCCATCTAATATTGCTTTTAAAAGTGAAAAAGTCGGTTAGAGTAATCATGTTTCACATTCAACGGGTTAAATAAATTTTACAAATATCTGATGATACCCAACCAAGAAAATTGAATAGGTGGTCTACATCGTGCGGCGTGCCCTCACATGCGGGACACTTGTCAATAATTTCAGGTTCGATTCTGCTCATGTAGTTGTTTAGAATGCGTGACCAACCAGATCTTAGTTGAACTAGGATAGATCTGCTGATACGGGGTAGTTGGATCTCTTCGGCAGCGACTTTTGGTGACTTTCTATTCAGAACACGATTTGGAGTATAGTTCCTTATTGTATTTTCAACCGTTTTGGTATGGGGTACTTTTAAGCCAGTTCTTTATGTAGATTCGTCAATGTTACCAGTAACCTGGCTATCTCTGATATCTTGCAGAAAGCATCTTGCTATCCTCCTTAAGTCTCTAGGTGGTTCGATCGTATTTAAGGTGTCATTGCAAGGATGTTGCTCTTTGTGACAGGACAATAGATATTGTTTGGTTAGCATTTCATTATGTTCACGGACCGGCAATATGTTACATTCCTCGTGCAAGTGGTCTCGGTGGGCGATCAAGTGACATCCAGTTGCGGTTCGCAGGGCAGCATTTTGTGTTGTTTGTAACTTATTGCAGTGAGTGTTGACAACTTGGGGGGGGGTCCATATGGGTGCAGCATAATTTATAATTGGTCTTCCTATTGCCTTGTAAGTTGTTATTATGGTATTTTTATCTTTGCCCCATGAACTACCCGCTAGTGCATTTAATGCCTTATTCCTGTTTTTCAATCTAGAGTTTATTTGTGGTGCATGAGCATTGAATTTAAGCAGTGGGTCGAATGTTACACCGAACAGTCTCAAATTTTTAACTTTAGGAATAAGTATGCTGTCTATGCAGATGCTTAGTGTTGAATTTACCTCCTTCTTCCATTTGGTGAAAAGTGTAGAAGTGGACTTTTCAGTGTATAGTTTTAGTTTTCTGCTTTTAAACCAATCATTCAGAGTATTAAGGATATTTGCGAGTTGTTGCAGGTTATTTCCTATTGCAAGCACTATGCAGTGGTCAGCAGCATATGACGTGATGGCTAATCCTTCTGGTGAGGTAGGCAAACTGCTTAGGTAGAGATTGAATAATGACGGTGAGAGAACTCCGCCTTGTGGAACTACTTGTCAGAGCACTCTCATTTTGGACTTGCAGTTACGGAACTCAACGTATGTTTGGCGACCTCTGACGTAGTTGCACAACCAGCGCTTCATTAAACCTGGCAAATTAGCATTGAAGATATCATCTAATAGAGCAGCGTGCGACACTGTGTCGAATGCTTTTGATAGGTCGAGTGCAACTAAAATTGTTCTAGCACATGGTTGTTTTTGATTTAGACCATTACTGATCTGGTTTTGTATTCTGTGAAGCGCGGTGGTTGTACTATGTGCTCGCCGGAAGCCATGTTGTTGTGGCGCTAAATTGCAGGATCTTGTCAGCTGCGGGAACAGAAGTGCTTCGATAAGTTTTGCGACCGATGAAAGGATTGATATTGGTCTGTAAGACTCACCCTTTTCTTCAGGTTTTTCTGGTTTCAAAATAAGGCTGATTCTGGCCGTTTTCCAGACATTTGGTATCTGTAGAAGATAAAGATGTATTGAGTGTAGTACCAGCCATGCCGAGGAGTTCAATACCAGCCATACCTTTCAATACCAGCCATGACGAGGAGTATTTGAAGCAGTGAGGCCAGTGACAGCTGCTTCCTTATCCAAAAAAATGGAGCGACGGATTTGCACCTTTCATCGAAATCGTTGTGATGGTCCTTGGTCGGAACTGGGTGCCGAGTACTTCTGGGGCGTAGACCCGTCAATCTTGAGAAGTTGTTATATTTTTCAAATGTTCTGGCATTAGAGTGATCTATACGAATCTTAGAATATATATAAATATAGAGGGAACATGCATAATTCGAAAAACGTAAGAATAGAGAGAGGAATAAATAAATCGTGATACGAAATCTGTCAAAATCAATTTTTTTTTCTATTTTGAATTGTTTTTCAATGTTTATGTTTACTACCACATATTATTTTATTAAATTATAAATTAAAAGTACTTCAAAATTTAGTTGTGCTAGTTTTTATAAAATAAATGACAATAATTACGAAAGTAATTTAATTTTATTGAGTTATTTCCAGTAATTATTTAAATAAAATATCTTTATAAAGACTGAAAAAATGTTTAAGTTTTGTAATTTTTCTTTTGATTTTTTGGCTAGTAAATTTAAATAAAACGATGAGAAGAAAATTTGTTTTCTCAGAGTGTAAAACTGAAAACAAAAATACGATTTGACAAATTTGCATGAACAGTAAAAATTGACTATGGTGATCGGTTGATGCGAATTTGCTTTTTATTTAGAATGCTAAATTTTACAAATTCCTAAAAGGTTGAGAAGGTTTCCCATCAAAATACGCGTGTAAAATATACCATACAGATTTGTGTTTACTCGTTTCCCAATTATAAATCGTGCTTTCAGATATTAAAATCAGCTACCATATCCCAATTACCTAATTGAATTATTATTTTAATCTACAAATATCATTCTAAAATTAAACATTTATTTGATAAAACCTATTAGATAATACTAATTCCGGTACGGAAATTCGGTATCGGATTTGGAAAAATGTTGATATGTTTGGGTATATCGCCATATAAACACGTTTTGAATATCAATGTTGAAAATATCAATGGTGTTTGATGTATTTCAGTGATGCAACACGAGGAATAATAGATATTCTATAACACAAAGATGTTATGTGACTCTGTCCCGATATCGTTGCTTAAGTCTACCCCTTCGACGAACTTCATTTGAATATATCAGACGCTGGTATTGGATGGTATTGATCGTAAGTAGTTCTGGATGCCTCTCCTAAGGTTTTAAATTAAATTGTAATAACTTTCAAGAGGATCTAATAAACGCTAATTCTTATATGATTATTTGTAATCGTCTTGAATTAAAACAGAAAGGATTTAGATTTTCTATTTTAGGAAAAAATTCATAACGATTGAATTAAAACACAAAAATAATCGAATAGTTAAAGTTTATATATTGATTAATGAGTTTGGCACAAATCGGTATAAATTTTGAGTTTTACGTATTGCAATTTCTAAAATAAATGGTTAATCCTGCACCGAACAAAATTTTTAATATATGTTAAATAATTAGAGAGAACTTTATTTTTTACTATTAAATTAAATAATTTTTGTTGTATTAATTCAAAATAATATAATTAATAATAATTATATATTGTTTAAAATAAATATCCTATTTATTGATAAAAATTAATCAGTTTAGTCATCCCATTCGCCATCGTTGTCCGAACTGTCATTACTTTCTTCATCAGATGATTGAATTACACGTCCTCTTTCCTGTAAAGCTCTTCTTAATGCATCGGCTAATGCATCGGTGCCTGCACCACTACTTTCACGACTAGATGGATCATTTAGTTCACGTGCTGCTGCTGACCTCAGTTCAACACCTTGTCTTATTGCAGATAGTAAGTCATTACGAGAATCATTACCTTTTGTTGATGACGATGATGATGATGTTGATTCAGACACAGAACTTTGATCGACTTTTTTTAAATTTGCTCCTTGACGTATGCTATCGAGCAGCGCGGATCGATAATCTGATACATCATCGTTTGTGTTAGTTGGTTTATTAGGAGTCTGGTCAAAATGATTTGTAGGTGGTGACATTTGTGGTGCCATTGGTGGTGGAGGCGGAGGTGGTGGTGGTGGAGGCTAAAAATACAACCAAAAATTTGAATATCCAACCTGTTTTATAAATATAATTTTTACTATTACCATAGGCATAAGATTCGAGTTTGGTACAGGAGGTTGAGATTTAATAGTCGGTGGTGGTGCTCGAGTTGGAGGTTGTGGCGGTGCCGGCGCTTGTGGCCTAATAGGAGGTGGAGGTGGAGCTAAGCGTTGACTACCATTTTGATATCTAACTGGAACGGGAGGTGCACGCTGCTTTTCGCTATGTTCTGGATGACTTTCCGACTTTACAGACTCTAAAACATTATGATTTTGTATAAAATCATAAATAAATGCACGAGTTTCACTATCATTCAATTGTTGATCTGAAACGCCTGCCTTTTCTAAAAATGGTTTCAATGTTTCAACATCATCTCCAGTCAAATCGAACCCCCTCTGTGCCGTCCATCCAACATGAGTTACATGTTTGAAATTTGTTGGCATACCTATATCAGCTTTAGTCAATTTTTTACTACCCTTTTTCTTATCGTATGATGTGTTTGTGAATGGTAGAGCCGGTGATTGAGGTTGTTGTATAACTTGCATAGGTGCGATACTACTTACTGTAATATTCGGTTACTTTAAGTTACTTAATTTTTTTGTATATTTTTGATACATACCATTAGAAGTAGAATTACGAAAAACATTTTCTTCAGTTTTTTTTGGTGGTGGAGCAGCTGTGGTAGGACGAGGAGGCGGGGTTCTTTTAACTCGACTTCGTTTTTCTAAAAACAAAAATAATTAGTCTATTTTAGATGGACTCTTTACTTTATAGTTATACGACGAGCTCAAAGAAACGATTCCAAAAAATTTAAGCAAAATTCTAATTTTTTCACAATATTGTTTCGTGTACGATTGTTTGTTAATCGATTTGTATAAATTATATATACAATTTGAATAAATTTATTTATTGAAATGAGTAAAATAATAAAAGAAATTTGATTTTATGAATTAAAACTAAGTTAAAATAAAAAAAACATATTTAAATTTAATGTCATTAACCATCTGAAGAATTTATAATTTATATTACTTCGGTCTGAAAGACCTAAGTATTGCATTCATGAGCTAAAAGTGAAATTCTTACCCCCACTTTTTTGGCGTTTCTCGAAATTTTAGGACCTACTGATTCTTAAAAAGAAACAAAAATGTATGTCTGTCTGCCGGCCGTCACAACCTCCGAAATCTAGAAAACCGCTGGACGAATTTCCAAATTTTTTTTTTCTAAAAATAGGTTTACTCAATAGGAAGAGGCGAAAGGACGATGTGTTCGACAACTGTAACGGAAGTGTGTCAAAAAATCGTAAAGTGTGCCAAAACAAGGAAATTTACATATTTTTTGCTTAAAAAACTTTCATTTTAAGTGATTACGAGTAGGAACATTGAATTTGGAGAAATCTTGATGGTCGGGATTGGTATGTGAGACCAAAATCTAGATTATTGCATTATAAGTTTGTCAAAAAAATGTTGTCATGTGTGTCAAAAGAAAGATTTTTATTTATTTTTTCACCCAATTTTTTGGAAAAAAATAAAATTAATAATTTGTGTGACATGAAATTTTATTATTATTATAGAGAATTATGGCATTATAAGTTTGTCAAAAAAATAATCTCAAGTGTGTCAAAAAATGGTTTTATTTATATTTTTGGCCAATTTTTTTGGAAAAAAAATTTTGCTGTTTTTATGACGTAAATTTAATTGAAAATGAAATTGGACATAGAAAATTTTGAATTTGTAATAGTTTTTGAAATATTTTTGGAATTTTGAAAACAGTATTAATTTTTGATTTTGTTATAAGTTTTGCAATATTTTTAGAATTTTGTTAAAATATAGAATTTTTGGATTTTTATAAATATATTTTTAGAATTTTGAAAAAAATTTCAGTTTTTGATTTTTGGAATATTTTTAGAATTTTGAAAAATTTTAAATTTTTGGAATTTTGAAAAAAGTTTCAATTTTTGATATTGTTATAATTTTTGCAATATTTTTAGAATTTTGGAAAAAGTTTGAATTTTTGGAATTTTGAAAAAAGTTAGTATTTTTGATTGTAATAATTTAACAATATTTTTAGAATTTTTGAAATAAATTTTAATCTTCGATTTTGTAATAATTTTTGGAATATTTTTAGAATTTTGAAAAAAGTTTGATTTTATTTAATTTTTACAATATTTTTGGAATTTTGAAAGAAATATGAATTTGTAATTTTGTAATATTTTCTCGAAACGCTAAATGCAGAGGTTTTTGAGTAGTTTGCTGATTGTATCATCTTTTCACTAAATTATGTTAATTTATGATCTGTTATATTTTTCCGTCGACGAATTGATGTTTCGTGTTAGTTTTGTAATAAATTTCTAAACAGAGATAAAATACTTGTACTTGTACAAAGAGTTTTATGTTTGATATATACATCGCTGCCCAAAACTAAAAACCATGTCCTCATAAAAGTTTTATGCCAAAAACTATATCAACATCCTTAAGCCAGACCGAAGTCTTGATATCTCAGAGCTGTGAGATTTCAGCCCCTCCATATTTTCCAATTTAGTTTTACACTTGAAATCGCACTCAATTTTTTACAAATTCAAAAGTTTTTTAAACAGAGATGGCTCATACACGTCTCTGGTTTGTAGTGTTGCGAATATTTCCGAAATAATCACTGATAAAATTTAGACAGACAGACACTTTTTTTAAACATTTTCGACAGACCTTAATTTAAGGAAATCAACACTCGAGATTTAAAAAACGCACACTTGGCGTTCTTTCGTTCAAGTTGTAAAACTTTTTTTACAAAATCAAGCACCTAGAACATTTTTGGGCAGAGGATGTTGTTTTCTGGAGTAATATTCTTGAATGTGTGACCAGGGACCTGGGAAATATGACTAAACAGATTAATCTGAACGACAGTTAGCCGCTAGAAGTCTTTTTTTGTTTCAATCATTTTTAAGGCATCATTTTTAATCCTTCTTCTAGAAACACACTTTCCGGAAGGCGTAAAAGCATGCGCAGTACACGCTAGTAATACAATACCAAGCCCGGAGGACTGGATGGAGCTATACACACTTTCCAGCCATACAAATTACCACTGGTGAACGGAATAGTCCCAACTCTCCTACAGAGGGGCAAACGTGATTGCTAAACGTGTTCCCTAATGGGAATATTCAAAAGCTGTCTGGACTTCAGGCGTAATTTGGAGAATGGCAGCGAACGTATTTTGGATAGATCTCTTTTGCAAAATAGTCAACACGCGTGAAGAACGTGCAGATTAACGGAACTCGCACTGTTCAAATTGACTTGAGAACAAGAAAGTTACAGTCTTTACCTTTCTAGACATTGAAGTCGTCTTCGAAAACAGCTCACATGAAGCGGTCAAGAAGGCTCTAAATGAGAAAACGATGACAGGACATTGAGTGGATGTGTTAAATGCTGAGAACTGGTGGAACAGAAACTAAGGTGGGTGCTTCTAAAATCAGCTTGGGCACCCCAAGAGATTATCATAGGGTGGATCTTATCACTCTTTATGTGAGGTGTAGTAGGGAATGAAATTTTAAGTAGCTTAGGTAACCAGAGTATTAAATGTCATGGGTATACGAATGACATTGTCATTCTCGCCAGATGTAAGTTCGAGAAGACACTCTATGATATTATTCGAAGAATACTTAATCTGGTAGGCAGATGGTGCACATCTGAATTATAAATGAAGTATTATTTAGTTTAATATCAAAGACTAAAGTTCAACATAAAACCCATCATCATGATAGGTCCCGTAATTGAATCTGCACATTAAATTAAATATCTGGGAGTAGTTCTAGATAGTAAACAGGGGTTGCAGCGAAGAGATCCTCAGGAGGATGAATACCATGACAGTAGCGAGATCAGCAGGCAAGTATGGTGAAGTCGCATGGCCAAGAATAGCTCAGCTCAACTCTGGGAAGACGCAGTTAGTAAAGGTGTAGAGGTTAGTTTGTAACCGCTTCAATTGAGATGCTGCTAGGACTGGTTCCATTCAACTTCCTTATTAATCGCATAGCCAGGGCAAGAATCACACTGAGATTTAGAGTGCAGGGTATGGGAAAGGGAATGATCATCGAGTCAAACCAGCGATTGACAGACAGAGAGAGAAAGAAAGAAAGAAAGAAAGAGAGAGAGAGAGAGAGAGAGAGTGAGAGAGAGAGAGAGAGAGAGAGAGAGAGAGAGAGAGAGAGAGAGAGAGAGAGAGAGAGAGAGAGAGAGAGAGAGAGAGAGAGAGAGAGAGAGAGAGAGAGAGAGAGAGAGAGAGAGAGAGAGAGAGAGAGAGAGAGAGAGAGAGAGAGAGAGAGAGAGAGAGAGAGAGAGAGAGAGAGAGAGAGAGAGAGAGAGAGAGAGAGAGAGAGAAAGAGACTTTCAAAAGACAATCTATTGCGTAAGATGTCTCAAAAACGAATGGCAGTTCAACTTATATATGAAACATACATCGAGGTTGAGCAACAAAACGAAGTGGAACAGTGAGTTTACAAACGTTCCATCTGAGTAACGAATTAATAATGAATTTAAATGGTAAGCGGATGGTTCCAAACCGGGGTAGAGAATCGCGCAGAAACATTTGAACCGAAAACAAAATTTTCCAGCCCATTTTCTCAAAGTTTGTGGAGCTTAGACCAACATGAATAGGTCCTCATCTCGAGGAGTATTATATTGACGAGCATGACCTGCATACACAACCCTCTTCATATCCTGAAGTGCCTAAATGTGACCGGGTTGGAGAAGCTGCTCTAACTGGATACTCATCAGGGAGTACCCAGGTCGGATACAATAGATCATTTTGATCATAGTACAGTACAACACATCACCACCACTTACTAATCTAATCTAATGAGTCTGAAAATATTTTCTTACATCAGACAGAAATTGTTTATTTCAACACTTAGTGTTTTTGGATGGTAAGAGAATGTCGACAAAAAGTTCGATGTTTTTACAGCAAGGCATTATAAATTTGGTGACTTATTAAAGTCAGTCTGAAGAAATTGGATCTCTTTAGAAAAATGCTTATCCATAAATGTATTTGTAGAATATCGTTGAAATCTGCGACCTTTCTGCGACTTAGAATCAGTTCGGCAGATAGAATCAGAAAATTAAAAAATTGCAAGAGTTTTTCTATTTTCTAATTTTCCAATGCCGGTTATGCCGGGTTTCTGCAATTTCAATACCTCTACATTAGTAAAGCAATATTTAAAAAAAAAAAACAAATAATACAAAAGAGCAAGTAGTGGGATAGTCATTTATCAAGGCAATGATCCAAAATTACAAGAAACGAAAAAAAAATATTGTAACACTGACTTCCCACATCAGCATATTTGTTATCGTTATAATCTAAATTCAAATCACCTTTCTACAAAACTATAATGTTTCTTCTATTTGCCTTTCTTTCCAATTTCTCTATGGATTAACGATCAAATTTAATTTCAATTAAAAATAAATTAAATTTAACTTTACATTAATATTAAATAGATAACATTAATTTAGTTTTAATAAATTCGTTAAACTTTACGTAACGATAGTTACACAAACGTGATCAGTATATATTTGAATAAGACAAAATATATCAAGGTGAAATAAATAAATGTTTGAATTAAATTCACCTCGACGTCAAGTTTGTTATAACCGCTTTTTCAGTTCTTCTAAAAAGCAAATCAAATACACAAAGATCTATACGATTGAAATGACTTAAAAAAAGAACTTCGTCGAAAATCTAGATGTTAGTAGCTATTGAAACATTGCGTGCATTTTAATTTATCTGGTGTAGATCTATTTGTTGTCATTTTGCTTAACTTGTTTTATGCTACTGTGGTAAAGATAAATAAATAAATTTTGTTTTGTTTTGACTAACAGTTTTCTTTATTCATGGAAGCAAAACGTATCGAAAGTATAAATTATTTGAAAAAGAAATTGATTGTTTTTGCTTTCATTATTACTTATTGTTCTAACTGTTTACCACTTAACTAACCGATATCGATTGCATCAAATTTTGAATTGGACTGCAGGTAGTCGTGCAAAATATACCGAACAATAACAAATAGGCATTATAACAGAATTATTAAAGGATGGTTAACCAGAACAGAAAAGGATTAAATGTAAAACATTAAACTGAAGTTTTGTTCAGATATTACTAGGTGCTTTGTGTACCCTAGTGGTTAGCAATCAGAACTTGAGCACGAAGCACAAAGTGTTTTAATCAATACATAAACAGCCAAACACGCCGGTTTGCCAAATAACCTTTAGTCAATATGGCAGTACAACAAATGAACAGCTTGCACCCTTAACAATACATTAAATATGTGAACTAACAAGTTTTAAAATCGATCTACTGCATTCCTTCACCATAGTGTAACCTTTTATAACACTATCTTAGTTAATACGTTTCATACACGTTATGTCAGTTAACTGTTAAAATTAAAAAACAAAGATTAGGTGACATACTTTAAGCTAATAATTACCATTAATATATTAATCAATATACTTAGATAAAAGGATTATTTATCAAAATAAAATGTATCCATAACATTTCGTAACTTGGATTAATTATAACTAAATTAACTGAAATTAATCATCATAGTTATATGTTATGTATCGATTTCGTTATTGCGTTGATCTAAATTGTTTAGGAAACCTAAACGAACCAACAAGAGACAACACAACGTTCACCATTTTTAAGTTCTTATGACATTCGATTTCAAATATGTTGCTATTTGGAGGAAGGGAAAGTGGAGATGAAATGGGAGCTCGAGAACTCTAGAACAACTGTCTACTTTAACTAAACTACGGTCCTTCCCACTATCAACGAATCAAAACTATCCTGGATTATTCTAATTCTAAAACAGAAAAATCTGACGGAAACTGGTTGGTGTGTAAAAAACTATAGAAGAGGAACATTTAATGAAGTAATTCACAAACACCAAAAGCATTACTAATAATAACACTAGGCATCAGTATTCAAAACGGCATAAACACAAAGACTGGATGACTCCAGAAATGCTAACAATTTATTCTCAACCGATTTTGTGCATACGAGAAAAAAAATTCATGCAAATCAAGTGAGCTAAAAAAACGAGATTATAATGTTCATAAATTTGATAAATGCAACAACTGTCCGGGTAAAATTGGGGAAGTTTTGAGAACTTATTTAAAAAAGCTCCTGACACATCTAATCAAATATGTCTTGAGTAGAATTCGATGATCATTAGGGATCTTGTATGATTAACTAACGGATGAATTTTGCAAAGTGCTTGAAAATTTGAAAATATACAACGACCGAAGTAATAAATTCATAAGAAAATTTTAACAGTTAGCGCCCGGTTCTTAGTTAATAGTTAATTTCGCTAACTTCTTAGTTAATTTAGATTTTAGAGTGCGACTAACATTGTTCTAGCAAAGGACCGTTTTTGTTAAATCAGATATACAATTTCGTTTTGGATTCTCTGAAAGGTACTACGTGCTGTCCAGAAGTCATGTTGGGGAGGCAAATTCTATGCTTTTCAGCAAAGACAGCAGAACTGAATTTTTCAATTCGAAAGTATATTTTGGAATTTTCTCAGAGAAAAACTCCATTTCTTATACGTATTTCGGTTGGGATTCGAACCTAGACCTCATCAGTGCTATGATCCGAATCCTTTGACAGATAAACTTATCCACTACGCCACCGAGACGACGATATTTCATAGTTGAAATTTCATCATCATTTACCTACCTATGTTTTGAAATTTCTGTTATTCAATTTCCAATTCTAGTGTATATCTTAGTTTGAATTAAACTCTACGAACATATATTTTATTGTTTTTCATACTCAAACTATGTTAGCAGTGAATGAATAAATGTGTGATCTACGAGTTTGGAAGAACAATTTCGAACTGATCAATCCCATTCAAAATTCAAGTCTACCGAATTAAAAATTCTAAACCAGTTTCATGTACATAAAACATTGTCTTTCGTATAGACAGAAATATACATTCAAATAAAACCTCAGTACTTGTTTTAACCAGTTTAATTCTAGTCTGGGATGCAGTTAGCTCTTGCTTACTATCGAAAATTTCTGATTTTTTTCTTATAGGGGTGAGAAGTGGTTAAAATTCATTCACTATTCTGCAATCACCAATAGTCGTATACTGGCAAGGACAACATTTGAAGATGAGTATGAATTATTTGTTACCGTATTGGTTGTAATTCGTCGAGAACTCCAAAATTGGATTCATCAGTTTAATTAGAAATGTGTTCGCCTCGTGAGTCAGTGTTGAGGTGGAAGTGCCATACGTAGATCATGGTGTGCATTCACATCTCTGAGTGTCAAACAGTCCTTAGTAAACATAAAACAAATTTTCGATGAACGGTACATAACCTGTATCATAGCTCACTTGCACACTTATGTTGTAACTTCAAAATCGTCGGTGACAAACATCATTCCAAAATTGCCTATTGTGATACAGGCTGATGGATGCGTTGTGGATCGTCCCAATCTATTATCGTCCAAAATGGCTGCCGGGACGATATGCTTCCCAAACAGTCGCAGAATGGGAATAAAAATGGTCACAACTCGAAAAAGAATTGAATGTAATGGTCGTGAATTGTGGAAAGTGAGTTGTCGATTTAGTTGCACGAGTAACACACCACAAAGTTCCAAAAAAGTTTGTAGGTACATGAGTTTTATATTACTGACATTGAGTGAACACGGTCATGGAAATCAAGGAACTGGACACGTCGTGTAGCGTATGTGAAAATTTCAACAAAGAGTTACAAAGAAACATTTTTGGCAAAATTTGTGTCAAAATTGCCGATTCAAATAGAATAGATCTTTTTTTCAAATTTGCAGATAAAATATTATGTGGGGAAACGAAGAGAATCAGTTTCAGTATCGAATACTAAAATATAATACAAAGCCAGTCGCTGAAAATTGTAGCTTCACCAGAAATTCATCGAAAAAACGGAAACTAAACTTGCCTACATGTAACCACGAGAGACGGATTGGGTATGCTTCAGGAGTTTTGTCATGGAGGAATGAGCGAGTGGATGCAGTTTTAAGGTCCAGACTGAATATCAGACCAATAACCAGCTCAACAGCCCGTTAATCCTGGTTTATGAGAGATGATGTCCCAAAAAGAGGCAACGTGGTACACAAAGGGCGGTTTGGTGGAACAAAAACCTTGAGAAACTAGGACAATGGATCAAGAAACTTCTGAACTAAGCTTTAAAAACTAGTAATGTTGTTGTTGTAGCGACGAGATGTGGTGCTATTCTTCCGGCTCCAAGTCCAGATTCAGGAACTCTGCTACTGCCGTTGGGCGGTACCACAGATCTTACTTCGTCAGGTCGGTTGGTTTCTCTGGACAATTGAAAAGGTGGTTAGCAACATGTGGCGTGCCCTCACATATGGGACACTTGTCAACAATTTCCTGGTCAATTCTACTCATATAGTTATTTAAGATGCGTGACCAACCGGATCTTAACTGCGCTAGGATGGTTCTGGAGCTGCGTGGTAGTTTTATCTCCTCGGCCGCGACTTGTGGTGGTATGCTATTAAGAACTCGATTCGGGTTTTAGTTCTTTATTGTGTCTTCAACGGCTTTGATATGTATATTTTTTAACCCCGTCTTATACGTAGGCTCGTCGCTGTTACCGATGTCTTGATTGTTTTGAACATCTTTTAGGAAGCATTTCGCAGTCCTTCTTATATCTCTAGGTGGTGTTTTCATGGATAAGGTGTCATTGCAGGGATGTTGCTCTTTATGGCAGGACCAAAGATATTGTTTGGTAAGCATTTGGTTGTGTTCACGGACCGGCAATATGTTACATTCCTCATGCAGGTGATCTCGGTGGGCCATCATTCCGGTGATGCCGGTAGACTACTTAGGTAAAGGTTGAATAATGAAGGTGAGAGAACTCCACCTTGTGGAACTCCTTGTCTGAGCACTCTCATCTTAGAGCTAGAGTTGCGGAACTCAGCGTATGTTTGGCGGCCTCTTAGATAGTTGCACAACCAGCGCTTTAGTAGACCTGGCAGATTAGTGTTGAATATGTCGTTCAGTAGTTCAGAGGTAGTAGCAGTGCTTCTATCAATTTTGCAACCGATGAGAGGATAGAGATCGGTCTATAGGATTCTCTCTTTTCTTCAGGCTTGCCAGGTTTCAAAATGGGACTTATTCTAGCCGTTTTCCAGATATTTGGTATCTAGAGCGTATTTAGAGATGTGTTGTGTATGGTAGTGAGAAAGTTCAACCCTTTGGGTCCAATGTGTTTTAGCATAATGGCTGAGATGCCGTCTGGTCCAATAGCTTTAGATGGTTTGGATTTTTTTATTGCGTTTCCAACATCTTCTTCGGAAAATATGATACCGTCGAAGTTTTCAGTATAAAGTTTGCGCATATGTCTTAATACTTACCTAGTTTCTTTTTCATGTTTACTTTGTTTTTCTGTAAACTGCGTGTTGTATATCATCAAAGGAGATCATGTAGTTGTTCAAGGTTGGCATGATATATATCAATGATATATATCATGATATTTATAAAAAAAGAAATAATTAATTATTCCTACCTTAAAGTTGGACAAACTGTTAACAGTCGCAGCACTGCTGGCAAAACGCATGCCAAATCGAGGTAACTTGGTTCAGCTATGCCAGGACCATAAAGCTGACATAGATTCTGACATAACTAAACTTATGACATAAATATTGTAATGAATGCAAAACATATGCTTTGTTATCTAAAGACAATAGCAATCGCTTTAGACAGAGCTCAAAGAGATAAAACGACTATTGCCGTTGTAGTTGAAATTTGGCATAAACTGGAAGTCGATCTTAAACTAGAGCAACCTTTAGAAGTTAAAAAACTTTTTTATCGAAGAGGCGTGGCTCTAAATGCACCTCATCACCTAGATAATTTATGCTTGACCATCTATTTTTAGGTAAACGTTTGACAACCACCAAAGAGAAAAAGCATATGCTTCCTTATGTAATATAAACATTTCAGACTTCTTTCCATTTGTAATGGCACTTTTAACTGAATCCAAACCATTTTCAAAATATGTATTTCAATCTCTGTTTAGCAATACACCACCAATGGTGTGGTGGAATGGAATAACAACCCAAGCAGACTTTTCCAAAATTTGAAATACCGCCAAGCACCGGTTCATTAATGGTTAAGAGTACTTGAGATTTGTTATTAAGCCAGTAATAGAAACAGTAATAGAAACATATATTTGGTTAACAGCAAATAGCCAGTATTTAGTTACATGTGAATGATTAAGCGCTGGCGCATAAATGGTAAACAATACTTGGCTATTGTAATTACTGGCACCATGAATTGGTCAATCTACGGTTTATAGAAATCAATCAATAAAGTTTACTTTAAATGGCCAAGGTATGGCACGTTAATGGTTAATATTAATTGGTTATTGTTATTGGGGCAGTTCAGGCCCCCCCACAATAACAAAACCACTCATCGGCCGATCTATGGTTTACAAAAAAATAGCCAGCATTTAGCTACCTTTGAATGGCCCAATTATAGTAAACATTACTTTTATATTGTTATTGGGCCCTTATTGGAACTATGAATCACCCACCAGTCCAGTTTACTTTAAATGGCCTAGTAATATCACGTTAATGGTTAACATTAATTGGCTGTTGTTATTGGGCCAGTACTGAACCATGAATTGGCCGATCTTTGTCATTTGGTTCAAATTCACTAGAGTATTATCCATTTTAAAAATATATAGGTTGAAAAATTTCACCTATAGTTTAATTATCGCATCTCTGCTGAAAACCTATGATAATAATGTTAAGGTTAAGTTAAGTTTTAAATTTTTTTTCTTTAGACATTTTTACTTTATTTTAATTATTTTGTATATAATTAATTTAAATTAATACGTATGATATTTTATAATGGCCCAGCTATAGATACCAGTACACGGCCATTGCTGCAATACTTGTTATCATTATTTGTCCTTTACTCGGTTATATGTACAACCTTGTATGGGCCATTGCTGTTTTTTCTCTGGCAAATGAATGGCAGCCATTTATTGTCTGAAGTTATCAACAAGTAAAATTAGTGCCAGCACTATGGGTCATGGTTGCCAGTACCCGGTCATTGTTGAATTACTGGTCGCCAATAATTGGCCATTACTGGACCAGTTGTATAACTTTGTATGGGTCATTGCTGGCTTTTTTTTCTGGCCCTTGAATGGTAGTCATTTATTGTTTGATAACTTCGATTCAGTAACATTATGTTAATTGTCCAGTTATGGTGGTCATTACGGCATTACTGGTCAGCAATAATGGACAATTAATGAACCACTTGTACAACCTTGTATAAGTATTGATGATGCAACTTGTTCAAATAAACCAGCCAAAGCGAGCGAGCGTATTCGTCATTTGAACTTGTTCACGTGCGCTCGAAGAATGAAGATACAGACGAATAGACTTGACAAATTGTCTTTCAACTAAATTGTAGTTGCAATATTTGAATTTAGTTTATAGGCAAAGAGGTATGAAACGAGGGAGAGATGCAATGCACTGCATAGAAGTGTGAAAAGGGCCATATATTGTATAATATTTAAGATAAATAACTTATTCAAAAATAAATATCAGAACGATATATATCGGATATATATCTGATATATATCGGATATTTTGATATTTATATAAATATCATGATATTTGCCAACCTTGGTTGTTATTGCGTTTGACACGGATGAGTTAAACCCTTAATCACCTTACACAGACTTTTATTTGTGCTAAAGTTTGACTTACTCACTAAATCTTTCCATTTGTTACGTTTGTGTTCTATTACTAGCTTATTTATCTACTTGTTCAGGCCCGGAATTCTAGAATCAATTGGATCTGTTTTACGGATGTCATCTCTTTGGGAGGAAAGTACACATGCTTCTTGTGGGAAGTTTGGTTTAATATTTTGTATTCTGCCGGCTGGAATGAAGCGAGATCTTGGTTTGTTAAAAATGTCTCTGAATTTTCTATTCCCAGAGAGGGCGTCAATTGGTAAAAATTGCTTACTGAATTCCATTTCAGTAAAATTGGTAAAATTATCCCAGTCAGCTTTGTTAAAATTAATATGTGTCTTCTTCTCGGATTTCATTTCGTTTAAGGAACGGCTTAAGGTGATTATGATCGGCACATGGTCTGATCCCAATGCAATTTCAGTTCTCCATTCAGCGATTGGCATTAATGACATGCTGGCAAGTGAGACACCAGGAGAAGAGTATGAGTTATTTGTTACTCTTATTGGTTGTGGTTTATTGAGAAATCCAAAGTTGGAGCCGTCAATTTGATCAGCAATGTATTCACCTCTTGAATCAGTGTTCAAGTGTGAGTGCCATAGATCGTGGTGCGCATTCATATCGCCGAGAATTAGACAGTCTTTCTCTTTGGTATAAAATAAATGTCCTATGAACGGTTCATAACCTGTATCACAGCTGCTTACTGGTGGAATATAAATATTGACTAGATTTATCTCCGTATTTCCGGATTTTATTGTAATACCCAGTTGTTCTAGGTGTTTATCAGTTCCCGGTACTGCTGGTAATGTAGTTGTACGGTAGATAATATTTTTGTGTACGATAAAGGCAAGGCCACCACCTTTTTCCTTCGCTCTATCCAGTCTTATAAATCACAGATACTATCACTAATCTTAGATCTAACATTTAATTTGGTTTCTTGTAAAACCGCGACTAGAATGTTGTTTTTATGCATAAAGTTTATGATATCATCGATTTTGTTTATGAGACCGTTACAATTTAGCTGCATTATTTTCACATCACTTGGCGTTTCCGGATGTGTGTTCATTCGCATTTGTTAGACTTGATGCATGGCAACATGGCGCTATGTAGTTTTTGGTCCATTGCTTATATGTTGCAAGGCTTAAGCAGTTCTTGAGATGACACCATTTTTTAAAGCTATTACACTGGACGGATGTAGTGTTTGCCCTTAAAATGTTTTTGCATATTGCACAATGCCATATTTTAGTTGGTCCAGTATTTCTTTCAATACCGACCACGACGAGGAGGATTTGAAGCAGCGAGGCCAGTGACAACTGCTTCTTTATCCAAAAAATGGAGCGTCGGAGTAGCACCTTTCGTCGAAATTTTTGTGACGGTCCTTGGTCGGAACTGGGTCCTGAGTACTTCTGGGGCGTAGACCCGTCCATCTTGAGAAGCAAAAAACTAGTAATGAAGCTGATTGGGCTCTGTACAGAGAAGCAAGGAATATTTAAAGGATTTACTCGGAAATCAAACAAAAGTCGAATGAGATCAACACAGAAGGTTCTGCAATAATGAGGACCTTGAAAAAGGATCCTATAGCGCGACTGAATAATCTAATATTATCCTATATTATCCTCCTATTTCTAATAGGAGAAAGCCACGACCAGTTGAGATACACCAAACCGAATGGACTGGATCATGACAAACAGTTTGTATGGCAAGGAATTCTGCCTTGCACTATAAGCTGCTTCAATCGCTACAAATTATTCAGGTTCTGACAAAATTTGGGTTTGAGTTTTAATACAAGGGTTATATATACAAGGGTTTGGACATAAAAGAAGATAGGCTCTCAAGGATCTTCGTGGCCTGTAAAGCATGTAGGTATGTATGGTCGAGTCGAGGTGAAGTCGTCTTTATCTCATAACCAGGGAAAATTAAATATTGCATGGCGAAATACTTTAGACCGATCAGTCTTTTCTCATAATTGCAGGAAAAGTCATCACACGCTATAGAAGGATATGGAAGAAATATGAGATATAGAAGGAAGATGTAGAAGGATATTGAAGAACATTTCACATGGCTTTAATCAATGAACCGCTTGTTCGGTCGGTAAGCCCCAAAATTGCCGATAGCCCGCGATATTGTAAATTTGCTACAATATTTTTTAGCTATGGGGGGGAGGTTGTCCGACAAAAATGTGTCTGCTATTGTCGAGTCCGATAATTGACATTCTGTCATGTTTGGGTTGTCGAACTCGACAATAGGAGACACTTTTTGTCAGACAAGGTTACTCTCCTGTTCTAAAACAAATTTCCACCCCGCCCCCCCCCTCCCCATAGTTAAAAAAAATTGTGGTAGCAAATTTAAAAGATCGCGGGAAATCGGTATTTTCGGGGCTTGCCGAACGAAAAATCGACCGAATCGATAAAATATGTGGCAATCATCAAATGAAATCGGCGCGGGAACACGGACTAATACTTATTCCATTGAAAAAATTTCCAAATTGCCAATGAAAATATTGCATTTATATTCATAAGAATATATTATCTTAATCCTCATATTTCATTTCAAAAGACTCAATACAACATTCTTATTGGAATTTTGTGGATTTCGTAGGTTAGTATAATCCTTATAAAATTAGAACCTTTTGGGTTAGAAGGCTGAAAATCTCATAGGTTATAGTTGAAAAAATTATCTAAAATATAGGAGTTTAATCAAAATAAACTCAAAAATGATACAAGCATGCCCGTTTGCGTTTGTTTTCGTTTCTGTCTCAACCTCTGGACTTGAACAATTTTTTTTTTAATTTTGGTAAAATTTATGTTGTATCTGTCTCCGTGTGCAAAAGTTTTCAAATGTGAGCTTGGTCATTTTCATATAGATCATGGACAACAAAGTTTTTTAAATGTTTAAAACAGCCGATTTTTCAGGAACCTTGAGCGCCAAGGTTGTCATTTTAAAAAAAAGTTCAAATATTCAATATTTATAAATTTAACTACTGTATTTCGAACGGACGTTATAACACCGTTATATAAGACTCTAGCCGCTTAACCGGTACGCGGATATGGCCAGTACATGAACTTATCCAAGAGATGCCGGAAGTGCCGGATAATTCCGTTATACCTCTTATGTTTATATATATAAATTTTTTTTATTTTTTTCTTGCGTCTCCGCTTATCACATACAGTCGTTTGGCACCAAAATTTTTCGAAATGCCGAGATGACGCACATTGCAATAGGCAGATTATTATATGAAATCTACCTAAAAACTAACAGAGTAGAGTTGTTATTCCTGAATTCCGTCGATAGAGAAACAGTATATAGCTGATATGCTATCGGGTAGTACGACCAATACGTTAGACAGTAGACACAGATAAATCACTCACTAAAAATGGAGTAGGAGTGGATGCGGACTGCGGTCTACTTGAGAAATGAAGTTCTTGGGATACATTTTTGATTATCTTGAGCTTAAGAACAGCATATCATTGGTATAGATCCAGGGCATAGGAATCTCGGGAGCGAAAAGCTAATGATTTAGCAAAGAGTTCTCTAAGACGGCTCATAGACCGCAATTGGTATATCGATTTGAATGATAAATTTGCTAGTCCAACAGCATCTCCTTTGATTCGTCAGTTTTCTATGAAGGAACACAGACGGAAGCAAGGTCTTCAAAATGTTCACTCCAGAGGTGAATCTTGAAACTGAAATTCTGTTAATTCTGACTCGTTTGGACTGTAAAATTTGGGTGGAACTACTGACAGATTACCATAATGTGAATAAACGAAGATATTTGCAAAGCAGACCATTTCTAGACCAAAAATGTCTTCAAATAACTCTTGATCTTGAATACATGATTGCTTCAACAAAAACAAACTAGCGAAAATTGTTGATGAGACAAATAACATAAATAATTTGAATAATAATAAGAATGATAACTGCTGCAAATTAAGTGTCGGGCATACCTAGGCGAGATTATGAGAGTGAAACCTATAAGTCAAAACGCAAACAAAAAATCAAACGAAGTAGCTCAAGGTCATTATAAAATAGTTCACCATGTAACGGTATGCATTTTAATTTTAATAATTACTTATGCCGCTCCCATTGCATTTCTTTAAAAACAAAATTGATTTAATATTCCAAAATCATCAAAAATTCCTAGAGGTAAAATTATAACAAATGAAATCGTAGCCATGAATTTTATTTTGGATATCCAATAAAATTAATAATAAAATTCGAATGAATATTTAAATTTTTATGTAACTTATGGAAAAAAAAATATAAAATTCTGTTATATAAAAAATTTAAATCGCATAAGATTAACAATAATTTAAATAAGAGATAAGCGAAATACTGTTGATATTGATAAATAGTTTTTGTTGTTTAACACGAGTAGGGTACTAAATTTTCAATAATAAACCGGAAAATGTAATAGTGTTTGTCAATTAAAATTTAGCTTTCACCTTTTTCTTTTATGTTTATCGAGATATATTGAAAAGTGTAAAGTGAATTTTCTTTATCTTACCTTCTCTTCGGCGACTTCGACTCCCAATTACTGTATTAACGGTTCTGAAAAATTCATCAGCTTCATTTTCTTCGGCAAAATTTAATGCAACTAAATTTTCAGCTCCTTCGAATGCTAACAAATAGGGTTGAAGAAGATGAATTTTAATATCATCATACATTTCTTGTTCCCATATTAATTCACTTTTTAGTAAACAATATAACCGACAGTAATATGATTTTTTAACACTATCTTTAACAAAACAAAGCGCGCCAGTGTAACGTTTCAGCCATTGACTATGCAATGGTGGTTCGGTTGTAAACAATTGAATTATTGATGTGCACATAGTCTAAAATGATTTCATATATTTTAATTTATATCTTAGACTTATGTTTATATCATTATATATAATTACCACACATTTTCGTCCTAACAAATCGAAAACGAGTTCATTCTCATCCTGTGACAATAACTGACTCTGTTTGTTTTTCTGCCTATCTTGGCTACCACTACTCGTTCGATGCTGTTTCATATTTATATCTATATCCGTTTATTTACTATTAATTAAATAATTTTCCTAACTAAAACTGAAACTATTTTGAGCGTAGTTGTTTTTTATTTGATAAAATTTATATATGATTCACATACACATCACTTTTGAAGTTATTGTAACACTTTAGTTTTTTTTTTAAATATTTTATCACAATTGTTTTGTTTTAAAATTTAATCAACAATAACAATGGAATAGTTATGATTGATAAAAATATGTCTGTTAACTTTACCATTATGTAAAAATAATAACTTTCGAATTTCTATTGAAAATTAGACAGACAAATCAACTTTTCTTTTTTTTGTCATTTGATTAAAATCATCAGTATTGCCAGATGTTAATTCCACTGAAGTAATTGGATCATGTTAATTTCATTATGAACTGTACGTGAAATGTCATTATTATATCGACAAGAACGACATGAGTATTTACGATATGTGTATGATATGTACAACTTTTTTTAAAATTTTTGATCTATGAGTGTGGTAGCCTCGCTTGCACGAGTCTCGGCTATTGACTTGATTGAACGTAAGATATCACATACTACTGGCAACAACAGTGAGATATCACTAGCCAAGGTGATATCTTAGCAGGCAGATAAATCTAAATATAATAGAGTGTTGGTTGCGACTAGCCTTAAATAATTTTCGACATATCGTTGGTAACGCCTAGCCAACGAGTTGACAGTTCCAATAGAGTTAAGCTGTCTCTCCATTAGTCTTTTTCATCTTTTTTTCTAGCCGGGAAACTATGATTAATTTTCTAAAGAGAGAGTAAGACGAATATCACACTTTTTCATGGAAAAAATATTTTATAGGATTGGAATTATGACTAGAGTGACCATTCGTACTGATTTTATCAGTACAGTACTGATTTTCTTGCTTCTGTACTGATAGACATATGCGGTACTGATTTTTACTGGTTTCTAAAATTATGTACTGAAAGTACTGATTTTTAAGAAAATTGTTAAATTTTAATTTAAGTTCCATTTTAAATATAGAAATAAAACTATACGAGTCATCGTTTGGTATGAACTTGTAATAAAAGTGACTTGAAAAAAAATACTTTTATTTTTAAATTGTGGCAGTTACACACGAAAAATATATATCAAAATTCTAACCCGGTGTTTTCCCAAGCAATCATGGCGGAAAGTTGTATTTTACTAATTACTGGTGTTGGTCTCAACTTAACAGAATTTCCTTAAAACTACTAAAAAATGAAAACCAGGTTTTTCTACTTCGCCTTACACATTTACCTTTCGACTTAGAAGAGACATAGGAATTAGGTGAGACTAAGCATAGCATGTACATATTTTAACTTTTAAAATTTTGTACTGATTTCACTTAGAAAAAAAATGGTCACCCTAATTATGACATTTCACCATTATTTTTAATAAACATCTAATTTTATTATATATTTTTAACAATATCGTATCTAGTATAGACTGCTAGATAGTTTTAAATATATTTTTTCAGTGTAAAAGTCGTCTTTTCTATAAAAAAGTCTTGCTCTTTAGACTTTTTTTTATTGTAGAACACTTTTTTATAGTATATTACTTTTTTTTTTAAAAAAAAGTCATGGAAAGTAAAAAAAGACATGGAATAAATAAAAAGTCTTGATCTTTTTTCCTTTCGCACTTATATGATTTTCATATCTTGTATTTCACAAAATAAAAAAGGCGAGAAAAAAGACTAACAGAGAATGACCTTTAACATATTTTTTTCTCATTCTCGTTTCGCAATAAAAAGGAAGTTTCCTGAATATATTATAAAAATGTTATCGTTTTAAAACTTAAAGATATATAGTATTTCAAAATAAATGTAACATCCTAATACAGAATTATAAAGTGTTAGTGTAAATGTAAATGTCATATGTTTTAGAGTAATATAATAAAAGTTTACCGACTGCATTAACATTTTTCTGCCAAATTTTATTCACATTTCAATCGAATGGAAAAATAAAACAAAGTTAGTCTACTGATAGTACAGAAACTAGAAATAGCATTCTATGCATGATTGATGTTTTGGCTGATATGTGAAGAAATAGTTTGAATACATTAAACTCAACTTTACACTGCTTCGCTCTACACTACACTGATCTACACTTCTATGCTCTGCATTACTCTACTGTAAACTATAGCATATTAAAGCTATATTTGCTGACCCAGCGACTCAACGCAAACTGTTGGATACGGAGTACAAGTATTTTTTAATATAATACAATTTTTTTAAATTTAATTATATATTAAATTTAATTATAATATATTTTTGATAATTTTTTTACTATTTTTAATATTTTTTTAATATTTTATAAAAAATGTACATATTTGGTGAACTTCTTTCTTGTTTCGGGGTTTTAGTTGTCGCAATATTCGCCATTACTATTGCAACACAACACGGGGTTTTAATATTACCGCAGCAGTTTTCTCCCTAGTTGTCGTCATGACTAGGTTTTTCCACCACTCATTCGTGTTCCCAGCAGTTTTAGCATTTCCACCAGAACCTGAGGAAGCTGCTGCCTCTTTCGGACCCAACAGATTCACTTGTACTGAAGACCAGATCGACGCCGCTTTGACTAGAATGAATCCTGGAGGTCCTACTTCAAATCCTCCACCACCTCCAACTTTCGCCCCGTCTCCTCTACCATCTCCAGCTACATCTTCTTCGGCAACAGTGCCACAAATTGCCATGTAGCAATAAAAATTCATCTTTGCTGGTCTGAAACACCAGACCTGCGGTTCATTACCCTAGAAGGGCAGTTCTTGTTGGGAAACATCAAGTCCCAACATACTAAGTATGGCCATCTACTTAGTACCATTACTCCCGCACTGGCGAAATTAGTCGGTGATATCTTAGTAGAGCCCGACCGAGATTTTTCTTATGATAGGCTCAAAGAGGCTCTCTTATCCCGCCTATCCAGCAGCACTTCAAACCGCATTCACAAAGTATTACGCGGTGTGGACCTTGGGGATCTGAAGCCCTCACAGCTCTTACGGGATATGACTGCTGAATCCCGAAACACTTTTTCAGACGAAGCTGTAAAAGTCCTTTGGTAGGAAAAACTTCCACCCACAGTTCGCGCTACTATCTCGGTCCTTAAAACCAATTTGCGAGAAACTGCCGACATAGTAGACAATGTTCTCGCGTCCCTTGTGAATCTCAGCTCCATGCAGCATCTAACCTTCTCCTTTTACTTCTTCCTCCTCTTTATCAAATGAAATTATGTCAGATGAGAAAAAATTCAAAAACTTGGAAGCACAAAGTGCGCAACTCTTCAATGCCATCGAACGGCAAAATTGCTTCCAATCTTCCCATAAATATCGGAGTAGGTCTAAGGATCGAAACGATAATCGCAACAGAAATTTGAATAGCTCTCCAACGCGATCATGGTCCAAGTTGCAAGTTCAAATGTGTGATTGTATCTGCTACTACCATCACACCTTTCAGGGAGATGCAAACAAATGCGATCCAAAGTGCAAACATTTCTCCAAGCACTCCGATTCCTCTGCCTCTACCTCTTCAGAAAAACGATTAGACTATTCGCATGTGACGGAATGTGAAGACAGTCTCTCTCAACTCCATCTTTTGGTCCTCAACATTTCTTCACGCAAGAACTTCCTTGTTGATACAGGTGCTGAAGTTTCTGTTATTCCCGCAACTGTGGAGGAAAAACTTCAAAGAAAATCAGACTTCTACCTCTACGCCGCTAACGCGACTAAAGTTAGCACCTACGGTACACGGACTCTTAACTTAAACATTGGTCTCAGATGAGTGTTCTGTCAGACCTTTGTTATACCCGATGTTACCATTCCAATCCTAGGAGCTGATTTTCTAAACAAATATGGCCTTTTAGTGGACATCAAAAACAGTCAATTGTCAATCCACTAACCTCCTTATTCACTTTGGCTAAAATCTCCACTTCTCCTGCACCTTCTCTAACGCTGATCAACGATTCTGTTAACATCGAAATTCTCGATATTCTCAAAAATTTCACGGACTTAACGTCCAAAAATGATCTTGCCAAACTTGTGAAACATAACGTAACTCACGTTATTGAGACACATGGTTCTCTCATTTCATGTAGGTATCGTCGACTTGATCCCGATAAACTGGCCATCGCAAAAACGGAATTTGACGTTATGCTATCCAAAGGAATTTGACGACCTTCTAGCAGTCCTTGGGCTTCTCCTCTCCATCTCGTTAAAAAGAAGAATGGCGAGTGGAGACCTTGCGGTGACTACCGTGCTCTGTATAATGTCACTACTCCCGATAAATATCCGATTCCTCATATTCAGGATTTTTCGCATCAACTACATGGATGCAACATTTTCACCACTATCGATCTCGTCCGCGCATATCATCATATTCCTATTGATGAGCGCGATATTGTAAAAACTGCAATTTCTACTCCGTTTGAACTCTTCGAATTTGCTCGAATGACCTTCGGGCTGCGAAACGCTGCGCAATCTTTACAGCGGTTTATGAACTCCCTTCTCCGAGACCTTAATTTGTTTTCATCTGCATATATGACCCCCTTATTGCTTCTGAAACCTTTGAGGAACACCTCAAACATCTCAAGACTGTTTTTTGAGCGTGTTTCCAGTGCTGGTCTCATTATAAACGTTGATAAACGCAACTATACTGCAACCAACATTGACTTTCTCGGACACTCCATTGATTCAACCAGAATCAAACCTACTGCTGAACGTGTCGATGCTATTACGCGTTATGAACGTCCCGAAACAGTAATACTACTTCGCCGTTTTCTTGGAATGATAAATTTCTACCACCGATTCATTCCTCACGCTGGTGGCAATCAAGCCATTCTTAACGATTCCCTTAAAGGTTCCAAAAAGAATGACAAACGTGTCATTCAATGGTTCGAAGACGCCATTCAAGCGTTCGACTTATGCAAGCAGCAACTCAGCGAGGCAACAACGCTTTCTCATCCCTCACATGCTGCTTAACTTGTTGTAACGGTCGACGGTTCCGACAAGGTACTTGGCGCGATGGTTCAACAAAAAATTAACGATTGTTGGACACCTCTTAGTTTCTTCTCTGTGCGACTCATGCTGACGCTCAGTTCAACGATAACGAACGGAAGGAATTAGTGGACACTAGTCCCACACTTCAATTCCGATCCTTTCCAGTACCTCGATTCTGGTTCTGTGAGAAAAATAAAGTGGAATGGAATTATTATTTTTCTCGAATTTTAATTTCTCACTAAATAATTCCATTCCACTAATTGGTATTCTCGTTCTCTTTCCGAGATATCGTTTTTAGTACAAGTTCTAAGCTAGCACAAATTTTTGAGAATGGAATCTGTCAGTTTATTTACTGAAATGTTTACTATCAAAACTAATGATATTTACTAAGGACGACTGTATTTTTATTGGATTTTGATTGATGTTTTCAGTATCTCAAGTGTACTATTACATGATTATTGTGTGGTACTTAAATAGCACCATAAATGAATCATACTAAATATGTATTAATATTAATTTGGCATTTTCATTATGTCATCATTTATGTTTTCACAGTTGGCTATTTGTTGAATTATTTAATATAAATTGAAAATCGTTACCAAATACATGATATGATTTGTAAGGAATAAATATATTGAACAGGAAAAATATATACAATGATTTGTATTTACCAAATCAAATTGTCTAAAGTGTAAATTTTGTATGATAATATGAGAGGAGAATTTTGATTCCTTCAAACACTAATTTGTTTTCCTCTCAAACAATAATTTGTTTTTTTTAACAGCGTATATATAAATAAATAAATAAATATAAATATAATAAATATTAATAAATTCGCTTTTATGCTACGTAAAGTTAAAGTTTTATTTTAAATATGTTGAGATGTTAATAGTTTTTAGTTAAATGTAGATATAACAAAAAACCGTTCACCATTAACCCGACAGTTTTGCAAATAGTACTCAGTACAAGTCACATTTACAGTTACATTTTTTTTCTAAATTTTTGTGCGTCTATCTATACCAAATTTCCAAGCAAATAATATCATTCCATCATTAAATTCATTAACGAGATAATTTGATAGCTCATCCCGCAAACACGGACTTTATTTTCTAATTTCACTGAACCGGAATGCAAAAATCTCATTTAGACGAAATCTCACTCCACGAAATAATTCCATACAACCAGAATCTAGCTATAGTATCGTTTGGCAATTCTAGTGCCAAAACTATTTTATGTGATACCTCTACTGGTAATCCACGCCCCTTTATTCCAAAGCAATTTCGTCAATCTGTTTTCGATTAGTCTCCACACTCAATCTCACCCAGGAGTCTACAGTTCTGCCAAACTACTTGCTGAAAAAGTCATTTGGTCATCAATTAAGAAGGATGCACGACAAATGCCACAGAACTGCCTGGCTTGCCAAAAGGCAAAAGTTTCTCGCCATACTTAATCTCCATTAGGTAATTATCAGTTCATTTCTCAGAGATTTTCCGAGATTCATATGGACATAATTGGTCCACTTCCTACCTGTAAGGACAAACGCTATTGTGTCACTATTATTGAACGCTATTCTCGATGGTCTGAAGCCATTCCTATCTTGGATATCACAGCTGAAACAGTAGCATCTCCAATTGGATTTCTCTCTACAGAGTTCCTTCAGTGATTGTCACTAATCAGGGCTCCCTATTTGAATCCAATCTCTTCAACGAGTTGTCAATACTTGTCGGTTTCGAAAGTAAACGCACTACAAGTTACAATGGTATGGACTAATCGAACGTTGGTACCGAGCTCTAAAATCTGCGATAATGGCCGTCGACAGAACGGACTGGACAAGAGTTTTACCGTCAACACTACTTGGTTTACGAACCACTTTCCGTGAAGATTTCCAATCTTCATCGGCTGAGCTCGTTTACGGTACTAACCTACGTTTCCGGGAGAATTTTTTAGCCAAAATTCGAACTCCACTCCTCAATCTGATTTCGTTTCACAATTGAAACAACATTTTGATCACCTTCGTCCCGCCATTGCGTCAAAACACACTTCTCCTTACGTTTTCTTCTCCAAGAATCTACAGTCTTGTTCGCATGTCTTCTTGCGTATGGACTTAGTACGTAGAGCACTTCAACCGCCATACGAAGGTCCTTGCAAAGTCATCAACCGCGATGATACGAATTTCGTTATTGACCGTAACGGTCAACACATTCGAGTTTCAATCGACAGATTAAAACCTTGCTTTAGGGAACAATCTGAAGATGATTTAATTCAAATCTCACCTACTTTGGGAACTGATCTCAGTCACGCAGACGAAACTTCGTCTTCAACAGATATTGTCCATTATCTACCGCTTCGGACACATTCCAGTCTTCTCCTTCTACCTCTACAGAAACGAAAAAAGGTGACGCTAAGGCAAATGTATCAGCTAAAAGGGTTAGATTTGACTCCATGCCTCAACAACAGATATACATCCTTCATCCACAATTACGCGAGCAGGCAGAACCACTCGTACCCCTACTCGCTTACTTCGTGCTGTAGCACCATAATCTTTCTATATCGTCTCATCTTCGATGATACTAGGGGGGAAGTGTTTGTGGCGATCTAGCTTTAAAAATATAATAGAGTGTTGGTTGCGACTAGCTTTAAATAATTTTTGATATATCGTTGGTAACGCCTAGCCAACGAGTTGACAGTTCCAATAGAGTTAACACATTTTTTCTCATTCTCGTTTCCAGTAAAATGGAAGTTTCCTGGATATATTATAAAAAAGTTATCGTTTTAAAACTTAAAGATGTATTTCAAAATAAATGTAACATCCTAATACAGAAATATAAAGTGTTAGTGTAAACGAAAATGTCATATGTTTTAGATTAATCTAATAAAAGTTTACCGACTGCATTATCATTTTTCTGCCAATTTTTATTCACATTTTAATCGAATGGAAAAATAAAACAAAGTTCGTTATATACTAAGTTTACACCAGTATCTAATTTGCTACGTATCAAATTTGCTAGCCATTTTCACCATCATACTTTTTAAATTTGATACGGTGATGTAAACTCTTATTAATTAGGTATGACATATTAATTTTTAGCGCGTCTTTTCATTGTTAATTTTTTGGTTAGGAAAAAACAATTTCCATATATATTTTTTAGAAAAAACTGAAAACATTTATTATATTAATGTTAAAATTTATTTTACTTTTAATTTCAGCATAAAAATCACATCAAACAAAATATATATTTGTAAAATAAGTTGATTTATTTTTATTTTAAATGTCATACCTAATTTTAGTGTTCACACCGTAAAAATAATCCCTATTTGCTACGTACCTAATTTGATACGTAGCAAATCATCCTACCAAATATTTGGTACGTACTTTTTTGATAACTGTTTACATCGACCATAGTCGACCTAATAAGTATAGTATGTACCTATTAGATCCTGGTGTAAACTTAGTAATAGACTGAATGTAGCATGTAGCCATCGTCATACACACCACTTTCTTAAAAATCCTGTCCTAGTAACTATCACACCCAATTTTACAAAACTTCACCCACTGCCCGGCAATCCAGAATGAACTTGAACGTTTCCGCTTTGAGGCACCACTAAAGGCTTGAAACCACAAAAACAGAATTCCATACAAATTTTACAGAAACAGAATTTTTTCCTGTCAAATTTGTATGAAATTCTGTTTCTGTTGTATGTGAATTAACGGCTTAACGAATAACTAAGCTTAAAAAATCCAAACCTAGATGTCTCTACGCAGTCAAAAATATATCGACATATACATTTTGGACAACCCTGAAACGCATCACTTTTTGGCAACTAAAATTTTTATCATAAATACATACTAAATTAAAGTCATTTAAATAACAAGTGTGGCCAGGAACTCTGTAAATATAAATCATCCAGTTAAACTGGAGATTAAGAAAATAAATGTAATCATCTCCAAATAGGATCAATTAAGCTTTATATAAGCTTTGGTAAGTTTAAAACTTTTATGTATACTTGAATAACATCAAAGTTCGAAGTTGTCATCCCAAAAATTTTGCCTCCATATTTCTACTTGACTTTAAACATGAATAAAAGTTTTCTCATGTTTTTATTTATTATTTAATACTGTAAACAATTACCATATGTAATCTGATGCAATAAATTTAGTTTTACAAACATTATTTATTTATATCTCTTGTTTACATAAATAAAATATTTGTCTTGTTGTGTTCCAGAAACAACACAAAAAAAATTGATTGGAAGTGGAAGGTTACAGTATTTTAAATCTAAATTATTTAATATTTGTTTATAATGAAATATCCTGGAGGAAATACATCAACATTATTTTGTGAACAAGTTGGGACAGTGACGTCATTATTTGAACAATGGAATGATTGCGAAAGAACAGTTGTTTTGTATGCATTACTAAAACGAGTTCCTTTTTCAAATTTAAAATTTTTACAACTATCAATTGAATATAATATCGCGCAAAATTTTAATTCACAGACAAAGCTTCATATACTTGAAAGCAATTCAAATAATCCTATATTCTTGACAAAATTATTAAATGCATATAAAAATTTCAAGTGTAACGAAGCGCAATTAGCTAAAAATTCAATAATTTATGAACCAAATAATAAAATAAATTCACAAATTTATGTTGAAAATTTTGGAAAATATGATAAAAAAGAGGATATACTTAATGATATTTTAACATATTTACCGTTACTTAAACCGGGAAATGATGAAGCCAAAGCTATATTTCTTTCATTGATACCATGCGCGGTTGATGATTCAGTCAGACAAATAATTCCAATGGAATTAGTACAACAAATTTTATCATATTTATTGATTCATCCTGCTATTTCGAATGAGGATCGAAGGTAATTGATTTTTTTTTAACATATTACATAAATAATGTTTGATTTTTTTTTTTTGTAGATCACTAAGCCATTGGTTACGACATCTTGAGGATCATATGTCTTTATCGTTTGTTTCAAATAAAGCTCCTAATTATTTCATAATGCCAAATGAATCATCTTCAACATCATCCTCAATTTCAACGACACAATGGCAGGCTATAGCCCCACCAACCCAACAACAAAAAGTACCTGGCAAAGAAAAAAATCAATCTTGGGATATAAAAAATATTCAAGTTAGTCAAGATTTTTGTGATGAAATTCCATTGAAAGATTTTCGAAAAACAATTGGAAAAAATATTGATTTTTCACCATCAACAAATACGGAAACAAATTCAAAACCAAATAATATATTTGATACAAGTAATGAGGATCATCATGTATCATTTTCAAAAAATGGAATTGAAATTTTGGATTATGATTATGATGATTATAATAAATCGAATACACAAATTGCAGAAAATGGACACGATCATTTAACGGTGCCAAATTTTCATGATAATATTTTGAAAACAAGACGTTCGAATAGTTTGACAACAACAACAACGACAACAACACATAACATCGATACATCATCTTCGTCCGAAAATTTATCAAATTTGTTACAAAAACCTCGAAGTTTTTCACTATCAATCGAATTTCCTAGAAACTCGTTGAATTCAACGAGTTCCGAAACACGTCTTGATGAGTATAAACCAAATTTCTCAAAAATTGCTCCATGTCATATTGGTATGGGTAATATTGGACAATGGCTTAAAAGTTTGCGACTTCATAAATATATTTGGTTATTTAATAATATTACATATGAACAAATGTTAGATATAAATGAAACATATTTAGAAAGTGTGGGAGTTACCAAAGGGGCGCGTAATAAATTAATCTTATGCATACAAAAACTTAAAGATCGAGGAAAAATTTTAGATCAATATAAAAAAGATTTAACATCGGGTCAAGTTTCATTGAACTTAATTCTTGAGGATTTATTAAACATGATTATAACTCCTATGAAACCGGTTGAACAATTTGGTAAAGATGATGTTGCTGGTTTAATATTACAAATAATTGATTTAGGTAATATTATCATAATTGTTTCTATTGGTTTGTTTGTAATAAGACATTTTATTTTAGTCGCAAAATTATTTACAACAAAATTGATTACTCAAAACGATGAAGATTCGATTGCGAATTTTTTAACAATATTAGACAGAGCGTTAAATAGTGAAGGATTTGTTGCAGTTGTTAATTCAAACTTAATTAAAGAATATAAGTTTCAGATATCAAAGATTAAATTACAATTTACACCAAAACATCATTACAATAAATCATCGAATAATGTTGGTGGAATCAACAAACCAAGGTATGTTAATTGAAAATTAGTTTTATATCGAAATTTATTCAGTTCTTGACATCCTCTTCAAAGTTCGAATTTTTTTTTCTTATGCACTATGATATTGAAATATAAACTAAAGGAGGTTTCATTTAGTTTACCGGTTTACATCTCGTTTGTAATAGTTTTACTGAAGTAAACCACACCGGGGGCGAAGAGGTACGTACGTAGAACCACAATAAAGGCAAATTGTATTGACGGTTGGTTCGTCGTACGTACCACCTCGCCCACGCGTGGTTTACTTCAGTGAAACTATTCCAAACTGGAAATGGCTGGTATGTAAAACTATTATACCTTCACGAAACTACTGCCTACTGCCGCTTCTCAAGATGGACGGGTCTACGCCCCAGAAGCACTCGGAACACAATTCCGACCAAGGACCATCACAACAATTTCGACGGAAGGTGTAAATCCGACGCTCCATTTTTTTTTTGGTAAAGAAGCAGCTGTCACTGGCCTCACTGCTTCAAATACTCCTCGTCATGGCTGGTATTGAAACAAATCCAGGACCAACTAAAACATGGCACTGTACAATATTGTCCTGAAAATGAAACAAACTTGACGAAGGATGATTTGTGGTACCGCCCAAGGGCAGTAGCAGAGTTCCTGGACATGGAGCCGGAGGATTAGCACCAAAACTGTCGCTACAACCACAACAACAACAACTGCCTACAAAAATTGGTCACAGTTCCGCAAATGTTCAAAACTCAACGGTTTCGTTCAAATGCTGTCGCCTTGCTTTTGTGTACGTAAACAGTACATTTCCGTTTGCCGCCATCTTCTTTTTGTGTATGATTTAGCTCTGCCTAGCGTATCCAAAATAATGTAAACTTCCTGTAATCGACCACTAAACGCCATGTTTTTGTCTTTGAACTATTCGTTTTTTAGAACTAATTAAAGTGGAGCGTTCTAGGAGCTTTTACTAGTTTGAATTAATCCGGTTTTTTATGAATTAGTTGGACATGTTCAGCACATTAAATATGAAATATTCATTATTCTAACTCTTTGAATATCCAAGGATAGGATACAATGTCAACTAAAAGCGGAAGGAATTTGGGTAAATGAGAGAAAGGATTTGGATATACTTAGACTAATTATCTAATTTTTAGTGGTGATGGACATTTTCTTTAAATAACAGAAATTAAAATTTATCCGGAAAAAAACGGATAGGGGACAAGAATTGCAAACTTTTGTTTTGAATTTATCAGAATTTTTGTTTTCTTATAGGCACAAAAATTGTTTGGTGTTTTATTTGAGTGATATTCCTTAAATGGTTTGCGTTTAATTCTCAACACCTCATTAACCAAATGGAAAAAACCACCGCGGTCTATCTTTTATTAATTATGATACCCAGATGGGAATACTTATACCCCAATGTAGTGGTAAAGATGCCGTTGCTGTTAAAGTTACGGTAAAGATCGAGGGTGTTAATACTGACGTAGTCTTCGCATCCATGTGTCTACCGTATGATGACACCATGCCAACCCAAGATCTTGTTAAGGTGGTGGAGTTCTGCAGTGACAAGAGCCTGCCCTTGATCCTAGGGTGCGATGCAAATGCGCATCATGGAATTTGGGACAGTTCAGATGAGAAACGGACAACAGACGGGGAACGGACCTCGTAGAATTTCTTCATGGTACAGATCTACAAATTCAAAATAAGGGGAACGCTCCCACTTTTTCTAATGCAATTAGAGAGGAAGTAATTGACATTACCCTCACTAGCCTAGTTGTGGCTGAAAGGGTTCGAAATTGGAGAGTATCGCAAGATATTCTCACGTCAGACCACAATTGCATAAATTTTGACTTTAAAGTCGATACGGTGGTAAAAGAAAGTTTTAGAAATCCCAAATCTACTGATTGGGACATGTACAAACTACATCTTAACCAAATATTTCTTGACTTTGATCCGTCAATCAAATGTACGCAAGACATTGAAAATGTTGCAAATCGGATTCAAGAGTGTATGGTCAAGGCTTTTGAAGAATCTCGTCCACTTAGAGTGTTCCATCATGAAGGGACCACCTTGGTGGAATATAAAACTGAAAAAGCTGAGATCTACAGCCAGGAAACTTTTAAAGAAAGCCAAGCAAACAAATAATACCGATGACTGGACTATTTTTCGTGATAGTCGGAGGGAATATAAATACAGTATTCGGAGTTCTAGAAGAAATTTTGTGAAGCAATTGAGAGTTATCCTGTGGCAGCTAGGCTTCACAAAGCACTCAAAAGAACCCAAATACTAACCGAGCTTACTGTTTATTACAAATGGAAGGTATACAGAATCTGTGGAAGAAACAGCACATCATCTGCTTTGTTGGTGGACGAGTGGTTTGGGGAGCAAGAACTTTCAGTCCATCCTTTCAAATTAAAGGTAGTCTTATTTACCAACAAGATAAAAGTGCCTGCAACACCAAGTCTGTATATTTTCCGTATGCAGTTAAGCTACTCAGATGAGGTTAAGTTTTTAGGCATTATTCTCGACAAAAGGTTAATTGGAATACACATTTACCAAAAAAATTGTTAAATCTGTCATTTCTTTTTGGCAATGCCGTCAATCCTTCGGTTAGTATTGGGGTCTTAAAAATTATCCTATAGATATACACAGCAGTAATCAGAACAACACTTGTTTTTGCATGTGTTATCTGGTGGCCGAAAACGAAGAAACAATACGTCCGTGCTAGGTTAGATAAAATACAAAGAATGGCATATGTAGGTATAAGTGCCTAGTGGCTCTACACTAACACTGTCGTTGGAGGTCATGTTGGGTCTGTCTCCTTTACATCTACATGTAGAGAACATGGCTAAAATGGCTGTCTACAGACTGCATGTGGCAGGAACGTGGGTAAACAGAGGGAAAACATGCGGTTATGGTCACATAGTTGATAGACTACGGACAGATTGTTCGGAAATAGATATGCATAGTGACGTCATGACCAAAGTATATAACTTTGAGAAGCCCGCTGAACTGATCATCTCTTCTAGAGAGGAATGTGAGAAATCCTGGTCCGAATGGTCTTCCAGTGAGACTTATGTTTTCTACACAGATGGCTCACAGTTGAATGGAAATGCGAGAGCTGGCGTGTACCTGGAATCAAATAATGTCATAAGTAGAAAGAAATTTCCACTTGGACGATTTTGCACAGTTCTCCAAGCGGAAGTGTATGCTATCAATGAATGTACGCATGCAATAACACATCTGCATCTGTTCGGATAGCCAAACATCTATCAAAGCATTGGTAAACCTAGAAGCTACTTCCAAACTCTTCAATGAGTGTAGAAATAATCTTTGTAGGACAGCGCAACTCAACAATATCACATTGCGGTGGGATCCGGGTCATAATGGCATTCCGGGCAACATAAAAGCGGATGAACTTGCAAGGGCGGGAGCGGGCAAGAAATTTTCAGGTCCAGAACCCCCTTAGGGTTATTCAAAACGTTTGCCTTGTCACTATTAAAGGCCGATGTCGACCTCAAGGTGAAAGCCCTGTGGAATGCGTCATCAACAGGCAGGCAAAGTAAGATGTTTATCAGCAAGTCTGAAAAAAATGTTAATTTTCTTTTAAGTCTGAAGAGAAAAACTATCAGCACTGTGGTCGGTGTCCTTACAGGACACGGACATCTAAATAAACACCTCTTTACCATGGGACTTAGTGAAAGTCCTGTGGGTGTTGTCTTGAAGAGGAGGAGGACTCTGAGCACTTTTTGTGTGTATGCCCAGCCTTTTCTAATGTCAGAAATAGAATTTGGCTCTGACACCGTAGAGGCTGTCAGAATCAAACTGTCGTCAATATAGTTGGTTTTGGATTTCATTTAACTTACAGAACGGTTTATGGAATAGTTGTTATGAGACCAAACTGGGAAACGGCGCTATGGACCGTAAAGTATGCGTGCCAGGACAAGTTCTGCCTCGTGCAACCTGTCCAACGCTTTCTAATCTAAATTTAATCTAGATACTCAGACAAGTGTTGATAAGCTAAATGCTAGGGTCCTACTCAAAACAACAAAAATTTGTCCAAGGTATTTCCTTATAATTCTTTCTCAGTCCGTCCCAGTTAGCGTGTTTATAGTTCTAAACATGTCAATTTGTGTGGGTATTGTGAATCTTACTAATGCGGATATTAATACAGGGTTCGATGATATAAGGCGTTAGTCAACTTTGGTTTGCTTGTCAAAAACAGATCCAATGAATTGTTATAATCAGTAATAAATACATTAAGGATGCACGAATTTCCGCAGAGATCAAATTAATTTTATTGTGACCCATCCTTCTACGGCTCAAATAAAAACGCGCAAGACTCGCTTTGCGTGGTTTTTTCAACAGAGTCTCATCTCTAGAATGCTTAACCTAAATGGGTTTTTCTCGATAGCTTTAATCCTCAAAATATTAAAAACTGTGCTCATAAATTTAGTTTAACTTCATCCTAATCCCTAGTTGGTATTGTATCTTTGACTATTCAGAAACGTTAATTCATAATTTATTAAAATCAACACAAAACATGCCTAAATTTGGAAACCTAAAAACTATCTGGTATTCAAAAAGGATACCCTATTCTCTGTGTTAAACCATGGTCTGGGGATATTAGTTCGGCTTGTCTTCCTACATCGTTCGTGATAGGTTTTTTTATTATGTACATATATTAAATTCTCCATGTATGACTATGTTTTGCTTTAGGCTAGTCTCTGCTAATTTGATCGAAATTGGTCTATAGTTCTAAGGAAAAAAGGAAAACCTAATGACTGAGGAGTCAAAAGAGTAAGGGGATCTTTTTATTCGTATTATAAACATGGTGTCATCAACACCTGTGATCGTCAATGCTAGAGAAATATGGTGCTTAGAGTAGACTAGATATCCGGTATTTCCAACCTCGAGGCTTTCGCACTTACCCTTTGACATTGTTGAACAAAAAGATCTGGGAAACTTTATCACAAAAAATGACAGTAGTTTCAGTGCGCAACAGTAGCACGATAATGAAAAACAACAAGGTTGGCGAGACAGAAAATTAGAAGAAATAAAAACAAAAGTTTAATTCATATTTACAATGTCTGTTCTACTCTGGAACGATCATGTAATGGCGATGGCAAAAAGCGCGTCTAAAAAACTCGGCCTCCTAAATAGATGCAAAAAAATTTTCACTCCATACCAATTGCTCCATGTTTATAAGTCCTATATTCGTCTCTGTATGGAGTACTGTTGTCAAGTTTGGGGTGCTGCTTCTGTTTCCATCTTGGCCCTCTTGGACTCTGTTCAAAAGCGGGCTATACGAATTGTGGGTGATCGAACTTTGACATCAAAACTTTATTCCCTACAACATCGTCGCACTGTTGCTGACCTCGTTGTTTTTTACAAATATCGTCATCAACAGTGCTCAAACTTATCCTTACCCCCGTTCCACTCGACAATCGGCTACCGCAACCAGTCAAACGGTCGAGATCCCACGCTGTCATACTGGCAGATCGCAGAGAGACTTCTTTGTCCGAACTGCATACAAATGGAATCGTTTGCCGCAATCCTTAGTCTCAGGTGACTTCAACCAGCAGAGGTTTAAAAAAAGCGTTCATCATGACCTTAGAACGCCAGTTGTTGTGGGATCTTTGTATAGGCCTAGGTCTTAAAAGGTATTTGTGTGTTGTTGTGACACATATTGTAAAGCCTATAACAACACATTTTATTCAAAAAAAAAAAACAATAAACATTTGGGATACCGGTCGAAAGCAAAAAGAATAATTAAAGAAGACAAAAATAATGTTTATCCGTTGAAAATATTTAATTTTATTTATTTTTTTTTTAACGACAAGCCAGGTTTGAGAATAGAACGTTCTAAGAATACAACAACAACACTTCATTTCATTAATTTGTTGTTGTGTTTTATTATGATTTTTCTGGAACTTAAGCCTGTTCGTCCCGAACATGATCTAGCTCTCCTTTATATAAGACCAATCTTTCCAAATGTACAACTTTCGGCTTACCTCGATGGCCTTTTCTAATTCTATAAACCACGTCATTCAACTTGGAAATAATGTTGTAAGGTCCTTCCCATGCAGCTTACAATTTCGGTAATAACCCTCATTTTAGGTGTTGGTTGTGTAGTCATAGGTACTAATTGTTCTTCTTCAAAACCATTATTATTAGATCGTATATCATATCGGGCTTTCATTATATCACTGGTCAGTTGTATCCTCTGCCTATGAAGCTTGTGAATATCCTCAAGGTTCTAACTGATTCGGTTGACGTATTCTTGCGCAGACAATGATGTTAATGGTACTGCTTCAAATTTGAGATTACCAGGAAGTCTTAAGTCAGTTCCAAAAAATAGTTTGAGCTGGTGTCATGGTCGTGATCTCATGAATTGCTGATCTGTATGCCATCAAAAATAAAAGAATGTGTTGATCCCAGTTACGTTGGTTCTTACTGACGACTTTAGCTAGTAATTCGTCCAATGTAGCATTGAATCTCTCAACCATCTCATCTGACTGTGGGTGTGAAGTTGTCGTCCTCGTTTTGTTAATCCTCAGCATTTGACAAATTTCCTTGAATACAGCTGACTCGAAGTTCCGTCCCTGATCGGAGTGTGGTTACTGTGGTTACTTCCTGGTTATTGTGGTTACTTCCTGGTTATTGTGGTTACTTCCTGGTTGGGAATCGCACACACTTCCGGCCACTTACTGAAGTAGTCCATGATCACAAGAACATAGTTGTTCTGATTATCAGTTGTTGGAAATGGTCCCGCTACATCCATTGCCATCCTTAAAGTTGTAGTTTTATCAGCAATTACTCCCCATATTGGTTTGAAACCCTTCTCTTTGAACTCGATGATGGGTGAAAGATCCGGATCTTCTAATTGATCTCTCCTTATGGCTTTAACAGTCCACTTATCATCACGTAGCACTTGTAATAATCGTACATCGATGATGTTCTCCTTATTTTCTTGACGACTGCAATGCTTGCATTCAACTTGACAGGATCGTCTCGATAATGCATCAGCGTTCCCATGTGCAGTACCCTTTCGATGCTCAATGTCCAAATCGTATGCCTGCAACCGTTCGATCCAACGTGCTACTTGTCCCTCTTTATTTTTGAACTGGAGAAGCCATCTTAATGCACCATGGTCAGTTGAATGACGGAAAGCTTTCACATTCGTCTATTTGGTCGTCACACATATTAATTGAAATGTCGTTGGGAAACTCGGTCTTTGATCTGGAAACAATCAATAGCTGTGTTTTGGTGGAATTAAAATTGACCAAATGTTTGTCACCCCAATCGGCGACTTTTTTTAGGTCCTCATTTACATTTATGGCAGCGTCTCTCCGGACGGGATTTATTCGTTCATGCATTTTACCCTTTGAAGATAGGGGGACGAATGACTTGTGCAGTGTACTATCTTCTGCAAAACTATTTATTGGATTACTGGTGATTTGCAACAGTTCGTTGATATAAATTAAAAATAAAGTGGGAGATAAAACTGAGCCTTGGGGTACACCAGCGGTTTTTAATTTAGGCTCAGAAGAAAAGCCATAGATACCGAAATGTATCGGTTAGACAGAAAATTTTGAATCAACTTCACGACTGCGGGATGAAAACCGTACGCAACGAGCTTGTTGATCAAGTTGGCATGCCAGATTCGATTAAATGCTTTTGAGATGTGCCACACAGTTCAATAGATCGGTTGTTGATCTTTTGTTTCTATAACCATATTGGCTGTTAGATATCAAATGGTTGTCTTCCAAAAATTTGGATATGTGTGAATTAATATAGTGCTCGTATATTTTAGACATGACTGGGAGTAAGGCTATTGGTCTATAATTTGAAATACCACATTTCGTTCCTTTTTTTGGGACAGGCTGGACATTGGCCAACTTCCAGCAGGATGGATAAATACCAGATTTACAGGATTTATAAAATATTTTGGTGAGGGTTGGTGCAAGTTCTTTTGAAAATGTTTTTAGAATAACAGGGGGAATGTTGTCCAGACCAGAAGCTTTGTTGTTGTTTAACCCCCTTAAAAGTGTTTCGACAATTTTGGGTTTGAAATGTAATTGTTTCATGTGAACTCTTGAAGACTGGATTTGGGGTATTTCTTTAGGAGTTTCTAAAACTGTTGAATTTGGAGCAAAGCGTTCCGCGAACAATGTAGCTTTTCTTGCAGGGTCAGTAACGATTGAGTCACCATCGATGATAGGAGGGATAGAAGATTTAGTACCACAATTTAAAGAATTAATGGCACTGTAAAAACTTTTATCAGAAATTGACATACTCGAAAGTTTTGCCGCTTTCGCTCTGTCAATCTCTGCTTTTTCGTTTTCAATTATCTGGTTTGATATTTTGTAGGCTTTTAAATATTGGGATCGATTAACAGAGTTCTTTTTATGAATCCAAATATCAAATAATCTACGTTTGTTTTGAAGAGACAGTTTGGCTGCTTTCGAAAACAAATATTTTTGTTCGGGTTTCATTATTGAAAAGGGAACGAATTTGTTAATACCGAATAGAATGGTTTCAGTAATGTTTTGAGCAGAAATATTTACATCGTCAGTATAAAAACAATGACGGTCAAAATTCAAAAGGGGAACCTTAAAAAAACTTCGGAGACCATTGGTGTCCATTTTTGAAAAGTGAAATATTTTACGGGGTTTGGGAACTCTAGTTTGTAGCAAATCAGTTTTGATATTTGATGTGATTAGATAATGGTCAGAATTTCCAATACTACCCTTATCGACATCGACACTCGTAATATCTGACATAGATGTGAGATAAAGGTCTAAGAGAAAACTTTTATCACCGCCATTACGAGGAGTAAAAGTTGGGCTTTTTACAATCTGCGTCAGGTCGTGCGATGCAGCAAATATTTCTGCCTGCCTTCCATTGTTGTCGTCGTCGGTCATTATGGAAAACTCTAACCACGATTTGTTGTGAACGTTGAAGTCACCGATAACGATAACCTCACAATTTTGAAATTGTGCTCTAATTTCGTCGACAACATTAGTCAAGAGATTAAAAAAGGTAGGATTATGTTTGTTTGGACTTTGGAGATCGGAATAGAGCTATTGTGAAAAAAGAAATTTCAGGTAGACAAACCTTTAATACTACTGTGCTGTAGCCATCACCATGTACATCATAATTTGGAAAGCGTTTATATGCAACACTCTCATGAATGTATGCACATTGCACATACACCTTGATGAAGTTTAAAAGCTGATTCAAGCCTATATTTAGTATTTAGTGTTACATCATAGGGATAGTTTTCAGAAACTTGTGTTTCTGTAAGAAAAAGAATATGCAGTTGGTCGTGCTTAAGATGATATTGCTCGGCGTCACGGTTGGCATTCAATTTTAAATTTTTTATCAAATGTAATAGTCATTTGATCAAAATATTATTTGTTTTAAAAATGGGTAACTAAACAATAAATCCTATCATATAATAAAATATGACATAGGCCAATATTTCATGATAGGATGTAAGAAATAATAAACAGGTGAAAACAAAATTTTTAAAAATTTAAAAGGTTAGTAACATATTTATCCATATTGTTCCTACGAGTTAAGACGCAATAACGGTCACAGGTTGGTACTTTTCGGTGTACAGAGATTGGTACTTTTCATGGTTTGACCCTACACGAGTCCTCTCTAGTGTGTACCCACCAGAGGCTGCTAATAAGGTCCCCGTTCCCGCTAGACATGAAAACAGGTTTACGGTTTGCAATAGCAGGTTAAAGCCCACTATAGCTCAGGTACCTCCGGTTCGCCAAGTCCCGTATCACGGTCTAATCAGACCAGTGACCCCTGAGGGGTAAGTTTTGAGGGTAAGTGGAGGGCATTGGGGGGTAAGTTGAGCTTAACCCCAAATTTTCAGGCAAATCGATGTTGCTTCAAAGAATTCGGAGGTTCCATACTACTTTTACATGGTGTTCACCAGGTATGGAATTCTGGAAAGTCAGGAGATTTTATTTTGTTCAGGGAAAGTCATGAAATCTTTATTATTTTCTGGAAAAATTTTATTATAACAAAAAATTTTCCAATGTTTCTTTACTAATGTCACCTTTATACGTATATACAAATTTTTTGCAAGTGACATAGCGACATACTTAATACGATGGGAGCATACTTTAGAGACGTCTCCCCTTTGGGTAAAAAAAGATGAAAATTGTTCTTTTTGACAAACTTATGATAATCTAGTTTTTGGTCATGATGAGCCGTTATGCGACTCAACAAAGATTTATTTATATTTACTAAATAAATAAAACAATTAATTTATTTTTACTTCACTTTATTGAAAGCCAGTTTGATTTTAGAAAATAAAATTTATTTACAATTTATAAGTTTTAAAACACGAGTTGTTGCTCGACCGAATGCAAGAATCTAATTGATTGTAATTGCTAATTTTCATTTTTAACAAAATATTTTTTTTATTAACTTCCGTTGATTTGTGTTGTCGTTGTTAATATTTTTATGCTTTGTTTTGATTTCGCCGAGTGTTGCCGCTACAAGCACTCCCCCACCAGATCGAAAATTGTATTTTAGATTGATGTGAAGTCGAAACGAACGCGTTTGTTGGTTTTGTGTGTACAAATTTTGTCTGCCGACAAGATGCTGTAGGCTGGTTTCAACCTGTCGATGCCAATCGTCGTGTTTTTTCCGTGAACGTTCACGACGAAAAATTTACGCAGTTTGCGTACAACTGCAAACGGCCCTTCGTAAGGTGTACTAAGGGGTCCTTTTACTTTGTCCACTCGGACAAAAACGTGTGTGCAATTGTTAAGATCTTTAGGGATGAAGATGTCGGTCTGATTGGGTTGCCTAGGAGGTGTAGGAATTAGCGTTTGCATATTACTTCGCAATCTCTTAATGAACTCAGAAGTATCCGAGGTGTTGGCTGTAGGAGAATCGACAAAGAATTCGCCGGGGATCTTAAGAGTTTGACCATACACTAGTTCTGCAGGTGTGCAGTCGAGGTTTTCTTTGAATGGAGCTCTGATGCCAAGTAAAACCAGTGGGAGTTCAGTGCTCCAATGAACGGTATTGCATCTAGCTTTAAGAGATGCTTTAAGTTGACGATGGAAGCGTTCGACAAGACCGTTTGCTTTAGGATTGTAAGCAGTTGTGCGGATTCGGTGAGATCCTAGAAGCTTAGTGAGCTCGGTGAACAGATTGGATTCGAATTGTCCGCCACGATCTGTCGTTATGACCGAAGGAATACCAAACCTGGAGATATATTCCTGTAACAATGTTGAAGCAATGGTACTTGCTGTCATGTCCTTTAATGGGTATGCTTCTGGCCAACGTGTGAAGCGGTCTACTGAAGTCAATATGTAACTGTACCCATTTGATTGTGGTAGTGGTCCAACGATGTCAATATGGATATGTTCAAATCTGCAATTTGGTAAATCAAATTTACCAATCGCAGATTTTGTGTGTCTGAATTTTTGATCGTTGACACGCTTCACAAGATTTAGCCTATATCCCTGTGTCTATATTCATTCGTGGCCAAAAATACTTCGAAGTAATTAATTTTCGCGTTGCACGTATGCCAGGATGTGATAAACCATGCAAGTTATCGAAAATCGTTTTTCTGATGCTGTGTGGGACGTATGGTCGATTATAACCAGAAGATGTCTCGCACCAGATTTTGTCGTTGCTGCCTGATGATTGCATGAACCTAAGTTTAACTTTTGATAATCTTGACGGTTTGTCAGGATCAATCAATTTCTTAAGTTCATCGTCCTCCTGTTGCAATTTTGGTGAGTCTTTCAAGTTGAAAGTAGAAGTGTAGATTTCTGTTGAAGATTCTTCACCAGCGTGATAAGCACTCACTGACGACCTTTGAAGTGTAGTATGTCTGTGGTGAACTGTGCAATGAAATCTAGGTGACGTAGTTGTCGTGGACTTCTTAAAGTTTTAGATGAAATTGCTGTGATCAGAGGTTTGTGATCAGTGTAGACAGAGAAATTTTGACCTTCGACAAAATAGCGAAAATGTTTAATTGCGAGATAGATTGATAGTAGCTCTCTATCAAACGCAGAATATTTTGCTTCAGTAGGAGTGAGTTTCCTGGAGAAAAATGCAATTGGCTCCCAACATCCATTATTGTACTGTTGTAGTACAGCTCCGATTGCAGTGTTCGAAGCGTCTGATGTTGTGTTGAACTGTGTGTTGTCCAACGGATGTGCTAAAAGAGTAGCGGCGGCAAGAGATTCTTTGACCTTGATGAAAGACTCGTTACAGTCTTCTGGCCAAGAAAAATTGGATTTGTTCTTGCCTTTTTTAATCAATGATGCCAAATGTCCGTGAATAGGCGCTAGCAATTCGGCTAAACGTGGTATGAAGCGGTGATAATAATTCACCATACCTACGAATTGCTGTATTTGGTGGATTGATGTTGGAGCTTGAAAGTTGGAGATGGCAGTGATTCTATCTTTCGATGGGAGTATACCGTTTTCCGAAATAAAGTGGCTCAAAAAATCAAGTGATTTTTGGCCGAAGATGCATTTTGAAGCTTTTATATTTATGCCATATTCAGTTAGGTGAGTGAAAAGTTTCTCCAAGTGCAGAAGATGTTCTGCCTCGGAGCGGTTAGCTATGAGGATATCATCTATATAGACGAAGACGAAATCCAGTTCCTTTGTTACTTCATTGATGAAGCGCTGGAATGTCTGCTGAGTTTCGTAAACCATAAGGCATACGGGTAAACTCGAACAATCCGAAAGGTGTAGTTATAGCTGTTTTATGGATATCCTCATCTGCCATTGGTATCTGGTGATAAGGTCTTACCAGATCTATTTTGGAAAAAATTTTGCATCCTGCTAGTTGCAAGGAAAATTTTTGTATTTTTGGGATGGGATATCTATCCGGAACAGTAGCAGCATTAAGCTGTCTATAGTCTCCACAAGGTCGCCAGTCCTTGTCCTTTTTCTGGATCATGTGCAAAGGAGAGGAGACTAGGGATGGAAAGATTTATAGAAAAGTCGATTCTCGATTCCAACTTTTATTTTATAAATTTCGATTCCAAGAATCGATTCTCCGACCGAAAAAGTCGATTCTTTCGATTTTAATCGATTTCTATGTTAGAGAAACTAGCTTTAATAGAATTAAATTCAAATTTATATTTCATATATTATTTCATACATTTATTCAAAATAAACTGAAAAAAAATTTAAACAATCATTTTATGAAAACCACAAATTTTCTGCAACTGACCTTAAGAATAGTAGCATATTCAAATGATCAGGCGCCAGTCTACTTCGCATCTGATTTGCAATCAGACCAGTATGTGAAAATAAACGCTCACATGGTGTTGATGTTGCTACTATTGTTAAATTTAAAGTGTTTACCACATTCATGACATTTAACCTTTGAGCCGTTATTCACTTTTTTACAATAAATCCACACAGCACTCGGTGCCATTTCGTATAATCGTGTATAAATATAATTATTAATATTAAAAAGAAATTAGTTTAATATTAAATATAAGGTTATAAATCTGTAGGTGAGAGGTAAACGACACCAAGTCACATTTTTAAAATTTTACAGGAAAGCCAAAAAACTGTTTGAAAATCACAAACCCTGTTATATCTCTATTAACTGCTACCCTTACCCCGAAAATTTTTTTGCTTTGTAATTTATTTTTAATTTCCATGATATCAATAATTAATTAAATTACGTCATATTATGTAACGGTTATTTGTTAAAAAGGACCTAGTGTGCTTTACCTCACAATGATGGATCTTAGTATTTCCAAGTCCCTTGAAAAACACAGCACCAAGTCCAAGACAATTGTACATAAAAGGTGTTTCCAAAAATAATGTTAAAGGCTTTTTTATAAACTTTGCTTCAAAATATATTATTAACAATCTAAGTTTAACGTTAAAAAACGTTTAAAATTGTTTAAATTTTTTAAGAAACTATAAGAAAGCCGTTAAAACCTAAAGACACATTGACTATGTGGACTTGGTGGTATTTACCTCTAAATACATTGTTGTCGTCTACAACACTATTTAGTCATAAACAGAACTATGTACACTTGATGTTCTTTACCTCTTAAACATTTGGACTTGGTGTCAAAATTTGTTCACTTGACGTTCTTTGCCTCTAAGGGCTTTGGACTTGGTGTCATTTACAATTGTTCTATCTCGAAAACTATACTATTTAGGACTCAGTGATATTAACCTATCGGTAGAGAACGAAATCCTGATTCTAACAGTATAAAAAAACGTATTTTGAAAAAATGTGACTTGGTGTAGTTTAACTTTCACCTACAGAAATATTACTGTGTCTAACACCACGTCACCACCACTTATGATTGACTAAATCACTGTCAACTGTGTATGACTATAGTACAAAATTTGTAAATAAATAAAAAATCGAATACGACTAAATTACTGTGTATGACTATAGTACTAAATTCGAAAGTCGAATACTAAGAATCGATTCTTGATCGACTTTGAAAATTAAAACTCGATTCTTTATAATCGATTATTTTAACAGAAAAGTCGATTCTCGAGTAGAATCGGAATCGACTTTTCCATCCCTAGAGGAGACTGGGGAGTTAGAAGGACGACAAATACCTAGGTCCACCATATGTTCAAATTCGGTCTTTGCGGCTTTGAGTTTCGTCGGGTCCAAGCGTCTTGGATTAATGGATGGAAGTCTTCCATTAGTTACAATGTAATGCTTTACATTGTGTTTAATTGGGAGGATATAGTTTGGTGCCTCGGTAAGTGACGAAAACTTTTTCAGGAGAGTGCCGAATTGATTGTCGACGCTGAAATGTTTAGGAGTAGGCGTATTACAATTAGTGATAATTGCATTCACATGTAGGCATGTTTTAAAATCAATTAACTTCCTATTTTTCAGATCGACCAAAATGTCATACTTCGAGAGGAAATCAGCACCTATTATAGGCCTGTTAACATCTGCCAGTATGAAAGTGTGTGTGAATGTACGCCTAAGTCCGATGTTAAGTTTCAACAGCTTAGTACCATATGTGGAAATTGCTGTACCGTTAGCAGCAGTTAGCGTTTGAATGGGATCTTTATTGCCGTGTGGAAATGTAGAATGGGGTAGTACTGTGACTTCAGCACCACTATCGATCAAAAACTGTAATAAGTTTTCATCGTCCCTAACAAAAAGACGGCGTGAACTGTAGATCCCACTGTTAGCCGTAGTAACAGCGGGACTTAGTAGTTTCCCGAGTCCTTAGATTGCGAAGCTGTTGCATCCTGTCCTGTGAATTTGCACGGTTGTAAACATTTACGAGCTTTGTTGCCAAATTTGGTGTGATAATAAAAAATATCTCGTGATCTAGAAGAAAATCGGTGACGAGATCTAGAAGAGCGTTTGTAATTGTAGTTCGCTTTTGAAGTAGATGGACGACTTCTATAACCTATGTCTAGACGTGACAGTCGGTTACAGAGGCCGTCGAATCGTTTGTTGAGATGATGTTGGAGTCGAGACTCGAGATTAGCAAGGTCGTTATCCCTATCACATGGCGTTGCCTTGCTATGGGATGTTGACTGCGATGTTGCAGCAATCGAGGAGGAAGTGGGTTGAGCAACTTCCCATATTTTATCGGTAATAGGAAGGATTTCTGTAATATCCTTGTCTGCCCAAGGGGCCACTTATGTTCTTAAAAGTGTTGGCAAGCGTTTCAGCCAAAGCTGTTTGAGAAGGTCGTTATTGACCAATATTGAATCGCTGGCTTCTGATTCAAGCTTGCGATGAAATTCCGATGGGGTATTGTCTCCCATTTCTTGAAGACCTGAAAGAAGTCTATCTAAACGCTTGCCTGCTCTTATAGAGTGTCGCTCTAAAAGTGCTTTTTTTAGAAAATCGTACTGATTTTGTGCTGCGGCGGATGCTTTAATAATGTCAACATCTTGCGTCAACATCAACAACATCTTGCGGCAGAGCAGTGAGTACTGCATTAAATTTGTTGACATCTTTCTTTATTTTGTTGGTTTTGAAAGTGGTTTCCGCAATAAGAAACCAAGCTTCCACCTGGTCATGCCACCAGAACGTTGGTAATTTAATTTTGGTTATATTAGTTATTTCGTCTTTTTTTGAATTACCAGGCGCTGGAGTGGGAACCTCTTTCTCGTCGGAAGATGACATAGTTTTATTTAGATACCAAGTGTAATGACCAACGACCGTATCACCAAAATTTTAAAATTATAAAAAGAGGAATAATATAGTTCTTGTAAACTTTTTATTTAAAGTTTCGTTTTCGTTGCTGTATTTTCGTTCGAACGTTTCCAATTTAAATGTAAAACCAAAAATGTAAATGTTAAAAAAACGAAAATAAAAAACAATTGTAAACAAAATAAGATCAGTATAGATGGAGTATGATCATATAGTCATGTAGATGTACCTGCCTGCACTACTAGGCCAAACCAACACAATCGTTTTGTTAACTAAAATAATATTATTTTTTATAAATAACCGGGATTTATTTTTGTTAAAAAAAATTTATAGTTAAATAAATAGCCGTAACAATTTGTATTTAATTTCATAAAAATTGTAGCATTAAATATATTTGATTATTTTTACTACCAATGAGAATTTCTTACAAAAAAATTAATATAAAAAATTTTTTTTTTGATCATTAATTAGTCATTCAATAAGTCCGTAGGATAAGTAAGAAAAAAACAACATTTTGACAAAACTCGATTTTTTTATTCAACATAGTTGCCTTCGAGGGCGATACAACGAGTATAGCGATTTTCCAACTGTTCTATACCACTTTTATAGTACGATTTCTCTTTCTCGTCAAAATAGGCCTCAGTTTCAGCGATTACTTCATCATTGGACTTAAATTTCTTTCCAGCAAGCATTCTCTTGAGATCTAAAAACAGGAAAAAGTCGCTGGGGGCTAAATCTGGAGAATATGGTGGGTGGGTAAGCAATTCAAAGCCCAATTCATTCAATTTTGCCATCGTTTTCATCGATCTGTGACACGGTGCATTATCTTGGTGAAACAACACTTTTTTCTTTTGCAATTGTGGCCGTTTCTTTGCGATTTCAGCCTTCAATCGATCCAAAAGTTCACAGTAATAGTCGCTGTTGATGGTGGTTCCTTTTTGGAGATAGTCGATGAATATTATTCCGTTCGTATCCCAAAATACCGACGCCATCACCTTACCGGCCGACTGTTGCGTCTTTGCTCGCTTTGGATTCGGTTCGTCGACTGCTGTCCACTCAGCTGACTGTCTTTTGGATTCTGGTGTGTAATTATGAAGCCATGTCTCATCCATTGTCATATATCTACGATAGAATTCCATTTTATTGCGGTTTAACAGTGCCATAGACTCCTCCGAAGCATCGATTCGTTGTTGTTTTTGGTCGACTGTGAGCTCATGCGGCACCCAATTTGCACAGAGCTTTCGCATACCCAAATGTTCATGTAAAATGGTAAAAACACTACCATCTGCTACCTTTACAATGTCAGCTATTTCGTGCACCTTCAATTTTCGATCGTTCATAACCAATTTGTGGAGTTTTTTTATGTTTTCTGGAATAACAGCCTCATTTGGGCGTCAATTCGGGCATCTTTTGTGCTGGTACGACCACATTTAAATTCAGGAATCCACTTCTCTACCATTTGTCTCGATGGAGCAGAGTTTGGATAATGTTTATCAAGCCATAGTTTGGTTTCCACTGTAATTTTTTTCATCAAAAAGCAATGCTTTATTAAAATTCGAAATTCACTTTTTTCCATTTTTTTTCAAAAACAAAAGTTGCTTCACACAAAATGCTATAACTCACGAATCAATAGTCAGATTGCTGTCAAATTTATACACGTATCGTTTGAAGGTTAGTACTAAATAAAAATCATATGGAAAAAATTCTAGTAACGCCATCTATGTGTCATCCTACGGACTTATTGAATGACCTAGGACATACAATAAAATTTGAGTAGAAGTTTGTTTTTTTTTTAATTTGAAATAACTATTTTTAATTATTAAATATAATAGTAACTAAAATATTTTATTTGTAAATTACTGAAATGTAAAAAAAACTAATATGTATATATATAAAAATACTAAAAATCTAGGCCCTAAATTATTCTGTCAAGCAACTTGATTTTTTTTTGAAAAAATTGATTGAAAAGAAATTTTTATTCAATAAGATTATTAAACATAATTCTTTTATTTAAATTTTGAGTTAAAAATGAGAGAAAAGTTATGAATGAGAGAAAATTAAATGATAATTAATTGGCATAAACGTATGTTTGTAATATTTTTTTGTTTGACTGACCGTTATTTTTGTTACTGCGTTTGGCGATTAATGATTATGTATGTTGATTTGATGAAATTTTGTTGTTGATGAACCGTTGCATGCGTTATATGTGCATGATTGTTGTGGCTTCGCGTCCGAAGCTCCCACGTTGGGCTGTAAGTGCCTGCTGTTTTTCATATTTATTTTGGTATCAAAATTTTTGTTGATACACAATTTTGTTTAAATTTAATACTTTTTTGTTGTTTCAAGGTTTTTTTGTTTTTAATTATGTTAATCAGTAATTCTGAGTTAATCAAAAGTTTAGATATCATTTTTTTTTTTTTTTTTTTTTTCGATTCACTTTGTTAAAAAACAATTTAATTTATGTTTTGATAATAAATTTTTATTACAATTTTATATACTTTTTAAAACACGTGTTGTTGCTCGACCGAGTGCAAGAATCTAATTGATTGTAATTGCTAATTTTCATTTTTAACAAATAATTTTTTTATTAACTTCCGTTGATTTGCGTTCTCGTTGTTAATATTTTTATGTTTTGTTTTGATTTCGCCGAGTGTTACCGCTACAGTCTCACATACCAATCCCGACCATCAAAATTTCTCCAAATTCAATGTTCCTATACGTAATCACTTTAAATGAACGTTTTTTAAGTAAAAAAAATGCAAATTTCCTTGTTTTGACACACTTGACGATTTTTTTGATACACTTCCGATACAGTTATCGAACACATCGTCCTTTCGGATCTTACCATTGAGAATACCTATTTTTAGAAACAAAAAGAAAATTTTTTAAAATCCCTCCAGTGGTTTTCTAGATTTCATCGGGTGTGACTGCCGGCCCGCAGACAGGCATACATTTTTTTTGTTTTTTTAGAACCAGTAGGTCCTAAAACGTCGAGAAATCCTAAAAAAGTGTGCGGGTAAGAATTTCACTTTTGGCTCGAGAATGTTATAGTTCTTTCAGACCAAAGTATGTAATAAGTGAAATTAAATAGAAAAGAAACTCGAAATGTTTATTTAAATATGGGTTTAAACCATACTTAAAATGGATACTACGGATGGGCTCAACTAATATGGACGGGTTGAAATTGATTAGTTATTATATTCCTTGTTTAGACTATAGCTTGTAAAAATTATTCTCGCTATATATAAGTCAAGATTTATATTTAAATATTTTCTTTATTTGTATCCAGTTTGTCCGATTCACAAAATACACTTCCAATTATAGCTAGTATTTCTCGCTATCTGTCCTATTTTATTTGAGTAAATTTACAGCATTCCCAAAGCTATTCATTCTCGCTTATAAATCCATATAGTATATTTTTCGATTTAATTTGATAGTGTGTTTAATAATTATTCTCAGTTTGTGTTATATTCTCACTTCCATAAAACAAACTGAATATCATCCATTACATCAATTCCAAAACATCAATAATTTTAATAATCCAAAGCTTTTTTTAAATATTTATATTCAAATTCGCAACAGTAAAAATTGTTGAAGATAAAATACAATACCATAAATTAAATATTTATTTTCACAAATCACAACTAAGTTTAATTAGTAAATAAACTTATTAAGACAAATTAAACTATATTGAAGTTTTGTTTAAATCAAATTGAAAATTAAATTAAACAATTAGAACTGAAAATTATTTTGTTTTTTTTAAATCTAAAATCAAAGAAAAAAGTCAGACAAGTGCGAATAAAATTCGCTCGTCAAGGGTTCCGTGAATGTAAAGAAAACAATATCAAAATAATTTACATAAAGTTGTGTTGTAAAGGGTTTATATTGCCAGACCATAGAAACATAAAAACTAAATGGTTCATCGTAAATATCAATAGTTAATGTCAATCTCATCTAAATTGATCGAAATGATATAAAAAATATTACTTTAGGTTAAATGATATCCATAGCTATTTATGGTAGCTAAGGAACGACTCAATTCTGTTAAACAACGACGAAATTTAGGGGTGGAGTGGTGTTAGAATAGGTGGAGTGGTGCTAAAAATAGGACTTTTTTGACAATAATTCAAAAACTGTGCATCGCAAGATTCTAAAATAATTGTAATGTTATCGAACTTACCATTCAATTAAAACTCAACATTTTCTAAAGTTAAACAAGAAATTTATTAAACCAGTAATTATGAATGGATTACAAACGTGGATCTTAACACAAACTAACAAATCACATCAATCTGATTTGAACCTTGAGAATTTACGCCACCTTTTGGGCCCACTTATGGCATACAATACAATACAATATACAATAGATAGTAAAGGACCGTGATAATTTTGAAATAAAGTCTTCTTTCTTTTGGATAACTGGTGAATATACTCTAAAAGAGTTGCAAAATTAAGAATTGCTCTAAGAATCAGTATAAAAGATGACATGACTAAAAATGTACACGCCAGTCCCACTCGATATTGCTATTCGGGCTAAAAAAGCTTTATTTCACCTTACCATTCCTACCCTTTCAAAACGATTAATAAATATTTGATACACGGGGGGACGCTCTGAATTTTGAACATTTTTGATCATAACTCAAAAACTGTGCACCGCAAAATTCTAAAAAAAATTGCAATGATTTTTAAATTAGGTGTTCTCTCAAATGACACTCCATTAGCTTGGGTCAAAAAAAGTTTTTTTTTACCCTCTCTACCCCGGTGCCCTAAAAACACAGAAATATAATTATTTGAGACTTCGGTACCATTTTCATACAAAATTTACCAAATTTCCTAGATCTGTGATTTTTTTCAAATTTTTCTGTCAATCAGTGTCGAAACGTAGGGGGGGGGGGGGGGGAACGGTTTGAATTTTGCACTTTTTTGTACATAACTCAAAAACTGTGCACCGAAAAATTCTAAAAAAAATTGCAATGAATTTTAAATTAGGTGCTCTTTCAAATGACACCCCACTCGCTTGGGTCAAAAAAGTTTTTTTTTTACCCTCTTTACCCCGGTCCCCTAAACACTCAGAAATATAATTATTTGAGACTTCGGTATAATTTTCATACAAAATTTACCAAATTGCCTAGCTCTGTGAATTTTTCCAAATTTTTCTGTCAATCAGTGTCGAAACGAAGGGGGGGGGGGAACGGTATGTTTTTGACAATAACTCAAAAACTGTGCATTGCAAAATTCTAAAAAAAATTGCAATGATTTCTAAATTAGGTGCTCTTTCAAATAACACCCCACTTGACCACATTTTAAATAGTGATTTTACCCCTCCTCATTTCCACCCCCTTAATAAATCTAATTATGAGAATATGACACTTTTATATATTTTTTATTAAAACTGTACTAATTTTTCTATTCCAAATACATTTGAAAATTTTCGATCAGTTAGATTCGGAGCTAATCGAGTTAAGAAAACACGAAAAAAACGTCATTATTCAGAATTATACAAAAAATGGTGAGGTGTAAAATTCCAAAGTAAATTTTTAAGGAATACTGAAATGAAGCCCTTTCATATGATACCCTACTTGAATCTATAAAAAAATCTATTTTCTCAAAGGTCTCACATCGAACCCCTGTAAACCAAACGAAAACCACTTTAGTTTTATTTGTATTCGTCATTTCATGTGGACAGATTAGTTTTATACGCACCTCAAATTTCAAGTCCTTAGCATTTATAGTTTACGAGATAATCGATATAATGTGAAAAACTCGTTTTACTCTCACCAATAGTGTTCCGTATAAAAAACGGAACCCTAAAAAACATCGCATACTAAATTAAAATTTTTAATGTTTTAATTTAAATGTTCGCCACAACTCACAAGACATTAGAAAACAAATAACTTTTAAAAATATAATTTCCTCACTTGGGACGAAAGTGATTCGTGCCGGTTTCTTTTTCAGTAGAGACAAAAACAGTTTTTTTATGCAATGTACAACCTGATTCTGTAGTAGTGAACTGTATTTATTTTGTGTATTTTTTTTTAATTAAAGATAAGAAAACTAATTTTCCAATTTTATTAAAATAATATTTTTTATTGAACTCAAACATTATTAAAAATTATTAAGAGCATTACAAACAAAAAGTTTCTAACTTACTTAGAAAAAACAAATTACTAATTATTTTTAAGAATGCCTACTAAATTTAAAAAAAATAAAGAAGGTGAATTTCTGAAGGTGAATATAAATTTATAATCATTTTCATTTGAAAATATTTCTCAAATCCCCTCTACAAAAATATGTGGAACGCTTCCAAACCACAACCATAGAAATTAAACTTTTATGGGTGGATAGTAGAATAGCGGTTTTTAATTTGTTTATTCTTTGTTTTTATTGGTGTTGTAAAATAAACTTTATTATTTTTAATATTTTGTTGGGTGGTGTTTTTAATAGTTTTTCTAATAATTTGTGGTGTTGTATGGCGACCTTTCGATGGTTCCATAAATATATTTAAGTTGAGAAGTTCGGTCCTAGAGTTAATTCGGTACTCCTCGTTTCCATTATTTTTTTTTAATAATTCTATGTAAAAATATTGTTTAATTACAGATGGAATGCAGGCAATTCAAAACAACATAAAGCAAATGATAAAAATGGTAGAAAAAATTCTATGTTCGCCATTAATCCATCCCAGCATCCTTATTTCCAACAACATCCAGATAGTGCCAGACATTCAACAAACAATTCACAAATAAATCATAATAAAAGTTCATCCTATCCAAATTTTAATTTAGGTTCATCAAATAATTGTAGTAAATCCAAAACAATACAACAAAATTTAAATAATAATTCAAACTATCATAGACATTCATTAAACAATTTAATGACGATACCATCATCGTTGACATCGGTAAATTCATTAGGAAAACAAAGTACTACTATTAATCTAAATAATAAAAATATAGGAATAAATAATAAGGATAAAAAGAATAGCAAAGAATTGTCGAAAAGAAGTTGTGATATTCAATATAATAATAATGGAGAATTACTAAAATCAAGTATAGGTGATATTAATAGTCGTTTAGAATCTCTTTGTTTGCAAATGACGGAACAGGCTATAAATTAATGTTTTTAAAATGTTCGTTTAGTATTCTTAGATTCTGATACGAATTAAAAGCAAAGAGGTGATTTAAACTGTTGTGATTTATAAATTAGAGTTATATGATTACTATATATGTACAAGTATATGTAAAAAAAATTACGCAAAAATTTTAAAACTTAAATTTTAGAAGAAAAAAAATGTTCGTTGATTGTAATGCTTTAGTATTCTACTAACTGACTGAAAATCAAACTCTTGGACCGCCATGTTATTATGAATATATTTTTTAATTTATTTTACTTTATAATTTTAATAACCAAATTATATTTTGAAACTTATCGAATTCAATTCAGACTATTTATTTTTTATATACAAATTTTTTTTTTTTGAGTATTAGTAATTGTAACTGATTGTTTTGTTAAATCTATAAATGTATTTTGAATAAAATAAAATTTTTTAGGTTTCATCTCTATGAATTTCTGTACAAAATAAAAGAAAAATTCATAAATTTATATGTGTAAAAAATTTAAATGTGACGAATAACATTTTTTGTTATAATTTTTGTTAGAAATACTAAAGCATAATTTTGTTTTGTTTATTATAGACCAAATGAAATAAAATGTTTCAATTTATTAGATATTAAAAGAAATAAACTGGCCTCGAAACATTTTTTTTAAAAAGTATTATTAAATTTATTTATTTATTTTTTTAATTGTTAATTGTTTTTAATATATTATAATTGTGGTTTTCTCTCATGTTATTAATTTGTAATTAAAAATAAGTTGAACAATTCTTTGATAATAACACGATTTTTTATTTTGTTAGTTCAAAAAGACACTATTTATTTTTTTTATTGTTGTATTGATTTTTTTTTATTATTATAATAAATTATTGTAATATTGAGGAAATTTGGTTTTATTAGGATTTATGGTTGAAGACGAAGTTGAAGTTGAAGAAGAGGCGAAACACAATTTTTTGTATTTGTCATATTTGTTTAACCGGATCATTAAAAAAAACTCAAATTGAGTTCATAATATTGTCACATTTTTCTATCTTCCTCAAATTGGCCAGAATTCGAACCCGAATCGATAAATCTAATGCTTAAAACTATATTTATTAACAATTAAAACATTTAAATTTACTTTAATTTTATTTACACGGTTTAATGTTCACGATAGCGTTTCGTATAAGATTAAGTTCCTTTGCTTTATCTTCCTATTGCAGTCCAACTTATTCTATATTTCGTTCTGCAAAAGGAATTCTTTAAATACAATTTTGCTGAATTTCTCGATTATTCGAGGCTAATTTCTTTACAAAATAAAATCGAGAAATTCTGAGAACAATTAACGTCATTATTTTGCATGTATTTTATTTGATGTTTTTCTTTTGTCGACATTTTTCTTTGAAACAGTTAATATTGTGGGTTCTCTTACCGCAGCACATTTATCGCATTTTTGACAATACTCCATAAGTGAGTGAATTGTAAAATTAATGATAATTTTTATTTTATTAGATTTATCGTCGTTCCATGATACCCCAATCTCATATAAATGCATAATTGGCCGCGAATTTATTTTAGATTCGAATATCAATTTCAGTTTAGTGTTAAATGGCAAACAAACTCCGGTGAGTATAACATATAAAAATGAAATCGTGGTATTGCTATGGAATAAAACTGTGGCGAACATTAAAACTAAAATCATTTCTCAAAAAAATTTAAAGTTTAGCAGGCGATGATTTCGTTAACATTTAATAAAAAAAACAAAAAATATATTATTATTATTCGGATTTTGTTTTTTCCAATTAGTTTTGATAAAATTCTTGATTTTCGTGATGTAAAAAAATGTTTGTGTAATAAATTTGTTTTAAATTTTATTTTTCACTATTCCAAATTTTAAATAATATAATAAATGTTTTACTGTTAACATGTTAAGTCAAAATGTAATAAAATAAATTTATGGAAATCAAATCCAGACACGTCATTAATTAATTATAATGAGAAAACAGAACCATTGATGATGTCAAATATTCACGTTCTTCAATATCTTTAACTTCAACCATTTCATCAGATTCATTTACACAATTCTCATTACATAGATTCTGCCATTATTTAAGATGAATAATTTAGAAAAAGATAATGAATTAAGTGATTCGATAACTGTTGAAGATAATAGTGAAAAATACCGGACAATGCAACATTTAGTGAATCAGGATATCAGATAGTGCTAAACACCAAAGTCTCCTTATATTGGATACTACATCTCCAACAACATCTCGTATCATCATACTTATCTCCTGGAGAATTCAACGTCACTAGCAGCCAGTCTCTATATTAAAATCTACCTCCACTCAACGCAGTATCATCTAAAACTGGGGACCCCGACAAAGAACAAACTTTTCAATGAAGTCAACTTTAAGAAGCTTAAAATGTTTAATTTAATTCATTTTTTTAAATTAGTGCTTGCTTCATTTTGTTTTAAATAATTTAATTTTATTATAATATTTTCTTTTTTTTTCACAGCGACACAACACGTTTCCCTTATAGTGACCACATATTCTTCCAACTAGTCGTTTCGACTGTTAAGCCATAATCTAGTTTTCTCTAAGCGACACATTCTTTTTTTCTCGCCAAATTCTTATTTTTCGGCTTTCAAGCCACGCCACGCCAACTCCTGCTAGTGCGATCAATTTTGTTTTTAATTTCTTTTTGTTTTCTTAAATCGATACCATGGGCCGAAGTTTAACATATCTTTCCTTTGTAAGACCCACTCCACTCTCCTTAACTTTTGGGCCGAAACAAACTTTTCGAATTTTCTGATTTTTAATTTCTATCCCTAACGTTACCCATATGTTACCATAACATGAACATCTCCTAACGTTAACCATCTATCTGTTGACAAAACAGATATTGCCCTTATGGATATAAAAATCAGATTCCATCTAATTAAGCAGAACCTCCAAATATCTGATCTTAAAGGAATATCTCCAACGTTACCCATATGTTTTTACAACATGAACATCTTCTGACGTTAACCATTTATCTGTTGACGAACAGGTATGGTTCTTATGGATATTTAAAACGACATTTCGTCGTTAGTCACATATTTCTTTTCAAAGCGATCTTTTTCTATGGTACACGTCTCCAAGGTAAACATTGGTCTCAGTCAACTTTGTACTGTCAGACTTTACCAAACTTGTGTTATCATATGCATTCCTTTGCTTACGCTAAATTTCTGCTTATTCTTGCTTTTAACAGCCACTTTTCGAAAAATTAACTAATATTCAATTTGTACATGCTAGTATTGTCTCAGTCAACTTTTTTCTGTCAGACATTCAGCATCACCGACGTTACTTTTCTGCTTCTCGTATTTTAAACGAACCTTTTGACCTATGGTACACATCTCCACAAACATTGGTCTCAGGTAACTCAGCTCTTTCAGACCTATATCTCCACTCGTGTTACCATAACTCCATAATTGTTCGTTTCTTTTTTTGCAGAATTTCAATTCGTAAGACCCATAATTTTTTTTCTCCACCAAATGGCATCGTTTTCCAAACAACATCTCCAAACTTTTTCATATTCGCTACAACTACTTAAGCAAAACTTTTTCCTTCTTTCCTCCTCAACTCTACTTAATTTCTATATTTATATCGTTCCATCTTCGATGGCACTAGGGGGGGAGTGTTGTGACGAACATTAAAACTAAAATCATTTCTCAAATTTTAAAGTTTAGCAGGCGATGATTTCGTTAAAATTTAATAAAAAAACAAAAAATATATTATTATTATTCGGATTTTGTTTTTTCCAATTAGTTTTGATAAAATTCTTGATTTTCGTGATGTAAAAAAATGTTTGTGTAATAAATTTGTTTTAAATTTTATTTTTCACTATTCCAAATTTTAAATAATATAATAAATGTTTTACTGTTAACATGTTAAGTCAAAATGTAATAAAATAAATTTATGGAAATCAAATCCAGACACCATTGATGATGTCAAATATTCACGTTCTACAATATCTTTAACTTCAACCATTTCATCAGATTCATTTACACAATTCTCATTATATAGATTCTGTATTCTGTCTGGCTCAACGCAGTATCATCTAAAAAACCATCGCAACGTCATTTAAACGCCATTCACGATTTTCCGATTCCGAAAAATGTTCATGAACTGCACCGATTTGTAGGACTCATGAGTTTCTTTCGAAAATTTATTTAAAATTTTTCCATTTTGGCGAAACTATTCTACGATCTATTGAAAAGAGTATTGCAATAGGCCCTGATACGGAGCCACGTATTGAGACTTTTGATAATACAAATAAAATTGCTGCGGGATAACGTTATCCCCAGACGAACACAAGGATTTGGGAATCCCTTAAATTTTTATAACATTAGCCGGACATTCCAAAGGAAAGAAAAAAAAAACAAAAATTAATATATCTATAATTTAAAATACCTTGAACAAAAAAACTGTTGATTGGTGAACACTTCCAGTATGATGTCCTATTTCCCAAAATTTAATTTCAAAAGAAAATTCAGCAGCATCTGATGTTAGCTTTTAATTCCCTTCCTTAAACAGTTTTATAGCTTGTTTACAATTTCTCAGCAAATTATTGATAAATATATTGAAATGTTCATTTGTGTGTACTACAGGCATTTGATCTTCATGTTTAAAATAAATCAAACGTAATTTATGATATGTATCACTTTATTATTTTATTTTCGTTTCCAGGCACATATAATTTGAAACACACCATTCAAAACTTCATAGAACATTTTTTTTGTGTGGTTAAGCATAGCATTACAAAAATTTGATGTAATTATCAATGAACTTATTTATTTTTACTGAACATAAAGATGTTTAGAACAAACTTTAACAACAATATAAGATTATGTTTATTTCTTATTTTTAGTATAAAAATATTTGTGTCGTTATTGACACAAAGCTGAATTGTTTTCTTCTTTAATAACAAAATCGGAATTTTGTAAAAAAACTGAATTAAACATTTTGTTTGAAGAACCAACAATGGAATTAGTATTTATTTGTAATAACAACTTAACCAATTCAAAGTAATTAACAAATTAATTTAAAAACAGATTTTGGTTCACAAATTCAATCAAACATTTTCTTATCAGAACCAAAATCAGAATGAATCTAAAAATCCAAAATTGGAAAAATGTGATTTTCTTTTTTGACATCTTCTAATCAATCGTGTAATATTCAAAATTCAACAAAGATTAATAACGACAACGACATCTGTTCGCTAGAATTGGAAATAAAATTGAGTACGTTCGTTTGCTTTTTATAGTATATTCGAAATTTAACTAGCAGTAAAGTATTAGAAAATTTTAAAATTATTGTTAATGTAAAAATGAACGGAAACTAATGAAATACATTTCTATTGAATTGAAAACAAAGAGGAATTTGGTTTTATTATTGTTTTGCGATTATTGCGATCGTTACACCATGAATTCAAGGTAAAAATCAAGATTTCTACTCTTGAAATCACAAAAACGTCGCCATCCCCTCCATGACAGAAACCACCAAAGCACTATTAAACTTAAACTAATAATAGAAATTCCAATAACTAATAAAAAAAATTATAATAACTAAGTAATATTAAATATAACACCTATTTAAATTCTAAAAACCGAGAATTAAATTTATAACTATAATAACTAATGATTAAGAATAGATGTTTAATTTATGACAACTAATAATTCTAACACTAAATTTAATTTTATAAAAAAAATATATTGAAAAACTTAGGCTTGGTATATAGGAAACAGACGCTAGAGATTTCGATGGTAAAACCCGCAAAATCATGACTCGCAATCACCAACAATAGTAAAACCAACTCTCAACAAAAAAAAATGGAGCCAGTACGACGGAAATGTAAAAAGGATGAAAGCACAAAAACGAAAAAAAACAACGAACGCCCAATTCGAAAACATACAAGATTTTCTTGTAAAAACAAACTTTATAAAGGAACAAAAAGGACCACCGTCGTAGCCAATCTTTGCTGAATCTTTCACAAAAATTCCTAAAACATTATATATGTAAAAGTATAATTTATTTATTTAATTTCAGATATACTGAAATAATTATATATACCTAAAATTAGTTATTGACGATAGCACCCCTAAAATATATTTATTTATTTTTAAAAAAATTGAAAAAAATGAAAATTATTCAGAAAGGATGTTTATTTATTGGATGCACCGTCCTAACTTTGAAATATTGATTTATTTTTTTTTTTTAAAAAATAAAAAATATTTATTTATATCTTGACGTAAAGCTTAATTAAGAAAATTTATTTTATTTAGCTACCTAAAATTAACTTAAATTACGAAAAAATTATTTATTTACCTAAAATTATTTTAATTAACGAAAATTTAATTTATTTAATAAAAAATTTTATTTATTTAATTTTTGAAAAATTTGTTTGATTTATTTTATTTTTATTTAATATCATAAGAGATTCCCAAAATCAAGACTCGTCTGGAGACAATCCAAAAAGTAAGTATGGCTACAATATCCATATTGTTTAAATCTAAAATATCGCGCTCGCGAGCCCACTCCAACCATGCATGTGAGAACCTACTGGAAAAGCCCCTAACGACCAGATTCTACAGAACAGATTCTCCCCAACCTAATAAAACAATCACAACTGTCACGATTAGACACTAGGTCCATTTCTACTGACCCAGTTGTGCTTGTTTAACCTACAAATAAATTACACTAAACCTAATGCGAAAGTTGAAGAACGCTCCCGAGCACCAGACTTCAAATCCTAAACTCTATGAAAAATTGTTTTATTGTAAAACTAAATGTAAAAAATGGAAAAGTATGAATTTGTATGAGGTTAAGCCTCTGATCCTGAAAGCAAAGTACAATTGGTTCTTCTCTTCATTACACCGAAGAAGCCTCTGAGCAAAGAATGGTACTACTGGTTTGCACCTAAGTACAAACACAGCAACACCACTCCTCGTCCCTGAGGACTTCCTCGCCGAATGAAGAGAAGAAACCAATGTTCTTCGATCGCATAACCCCGATGGCCATAGGCGATCTAAGAACGACATCATCGTTAAGGGGAGAAGCCCCATGGATGGCTTGTTAGGCCTACCGCTGAGAGAATGAATCAATAAACCTAAATACTACATAATTTATCCATAATCCAAACAATTCCCTATTTAAAAATGCTAAATCGCAACATGAAATATATAATATGTGTTAATAAGGTTTTACATGAAATTAATTAAATTAAATCTTCAGACTAAATAATAAATTGGTAATTTAAAAAAAATTACGATTATTTTACATTTAAAACTAAGCTTACTAATCTTTAAATTATTAATTCTAATATATTTGTTCAGGTTAAATCTTTCGCTTTATTTATTGTATTCAAAACAAACACCAAAAATAAATGTTAGCTAAAAATAATTATTTCTATATTTATCTTATTTTTTTAAATTAATCGCAATAAAAAAATAATTTTTAAAAATGGTGGTAACTAAAATGAACTCATACGAGATATGTATACGTACATCCGCGGATCATTATGATGACAAATGTAGAGATATTGATTTGGATCCGGCTCACTCTATAAAGTTGATGAGAATTAATTATTTTCAATTGTACTTCCATAAACTCAGACCAATAATACTTTGAAAGTAGTGACGAAAGATTTAAACTTATACAAAACCGTTGAAAACTGTTTGGTCAATGTTAACTTTTATTACGTTAATAACATCCTAAAACTCATAAAAACATGACTTAACCACAATCAAAAAAACATACGATTAATTTCATATATAAATTAATTGCATCATCCAAGAATATGTACAATATATAACCAAATATAAATATACATTATGTACAAAAAATTGTACTATGTATATAAAAAAAAATATGTACAGGATATACAAAAGATATGTACAATAGTATACCAAAAATATGTACAATATGTACGTGGTAGCATAAAAAAATTCAAAAAAAAAAAACTGCTTCCCCAAAACGGTTTTCTTTTTTTCCAAATAAAAAAACAATTAGTATTACTAAAAGCAGATGACAGCACAAAAAACAATCTCCAAAAAAATTTCTGTCCCAAAACGGTTTTTTTCAAAATTAAAAAAAATTAGTCTTAACTAATTATACAATGAGGAACAGGGGCCTCCTGTGGACCAGACCACTCCTCTTCCTGTCGCGTGGTCGGTGAGATGGGGACCTCCTCAACCAGCTCCTCAGTTTGAGTACTCTTGGTCGAGGAAGCTCCCAGCTCCACGACCAAGCGACCCTCCTTTTCCTTCTTCCTCTTCTCCTTTCTTTTCAGATGAGAGCTCCTATTTTTATTAATCCTCCTCCTTTCTCGCCAACCCACATTCACTTCCTCATCCACCACATTCATCTCATTCGCTATATCACTCACTTCCTCATTCACTATATCACGAATCAGATCACTCAATAACTTATCATACCGTTCTCCATAAATATCATCCATAATTTCCAAATATATCCTATTTTTCACCTCATTCAAAACCACATTTATTATTACATCCACCACATTCCTCGCCGGCTCACACCCCCCTGGCCGACTCCTACTTATCCCCCCCTGAAACCTCCTGATTGAGTTGTACATTATATATAAAAAATTTAAAAACAAATATCTATCTATTCCTAACAATTTGGGCACCCCAAATACACAGAAAAAATGTTATATAAAAATAAAAGGATATAAAATAAACCAATATCTGGTTTATCCCAAAAATTAATTCCACCAATTATTATTACAAAATATTTTGTTATTAATTATTATTTAATTCAAACCAAACCGGTTTGACAACGCCCTATCCAAAAAAAATAACAATTTTTGCAAAATTGCAACCTCCACACAAAGCAGGTTTGCCAAAAATTTGCAAAATTACCGTATCGTACGATAATAAAATATATAAAAAAAAATATATCCAAAAAAATACCGAAATAACCGCCAAAATAACCAGTTGGTTACGCCCTAGTATATTTCTATATATAAAAAAACCCACGGTCTTTGTTTCGAAACGCCACGTATTGCACTTAGGCCCTGATACGGAGCCACGTATTGAGACTTTTGATAATACAAATAAAATTGCTGCGGGATAACGTTATCCCCAGACGAACACAAGGATTTGGGAATCCCTTAAATTTTTATAACATTAGCCGGACATTCCAAAGGAAAGAAAAAAAAAACAAAAATTAATATATCTATAATTTAAAATACCTTGAACAAAAAAACTGTTGATTGGTGAACACTTCCAGTATGATGTCCTATTTCCCAAAATTTAATTTCAAAAGAAAATTCAGCAGCATCTGATGTTAGCTTTTAATTCCCTTCCTTAAACAGTTTTATAGCTTGTTTACAATTTCTCAGCAAATTATTGATAAATATATTGAAATGTTCATTTGTGTGTACTACAGGCATTTGATCTTCATGTTTAAAATAAATCAAACGTAATTTATGATATGTATCACTTTATTATTTTATTTTCGTTTCCAGGCACATATAATTTGAAACACACCATTCAAAACTTCATAGAACATTTTTTTTGTGTGGTTAAGCATAGCATTACAAAAATTTGATGTAATTATCAATGAACTTATTTATTTTTACTGAACATAAAGATGTTTAGAACAAACTTTAACAACAATATAAGATTATGTTTATTTCTTATTTTTAGTATAAAAATATTTGTGTCGTTATTGACACAAAGCTGAATTGTTTTCTTCTTTAATAACAAAATCGGAATTTTGTAAAAAAACTGAATTAAACATTTTGTTTGAAGAACCAACAATGGAATTAGTATTTATTTGTAATAACAACTTAACCAATTCAAAGTAATTAACAAATTAATTTAAAAACAGATTTTGGTTCACAAATTCAATCAAACATTTTCTTATCAGAACCAAAATCAGAATGAATCTAAAAATCCAAAATTGGAAAAATGTGATTTTCTTTTTTGACATCTTCTAATCAATCGTGTAATATTCAAAATTCAACAAAGATTAATAACGACAACGACATCTGTTCGCTAGAATTGGAAATAAAATTGAGTACGTTCGTTTGCTTTTTATAGTATATTCGAAATTTAACTAGCAGTAAAGTATTAGAAAATTTTAAAATTATTGTTAATGTAAAAATGAACGGAAACTAATGAAATACATTTCTATTGAATTGAAAACAAAGAGGAATTTGGTTTTATTATTGTTTTGCGATTATTGCGATCGTTACAAGAGATGCCACATTTACGTTTGGTGAAAAGGAATTAGAGACTTTTATCCTTTTAAAATCAAAAATAGTCGATGCTCCTGTTCTGAGTTTATGTAATCCGAAATTAGAGACCGAGCTATATACCGATGTAAGTCAGCACGGGTTTGGTGCAATCCTTTTGCAAAGGCAAACTGAATAGGCAGTTCATAGAAATGGTAACCAGATGAAGCACGTAGACGCCTTGAATCGATCGCATAATATTTTGATTATTACAGAGTGCACTCTTTCTCAACGTTTAACTTCACTGCAACGTACCGATGAAGCTATACAAAATCTTTCTAAGAAATTTTCCCGAAATATACAAAATAATTTATTTGAAATACGAGACAATTTGATTTATCGTAGATTTAATGAGAAAATATTTTTGTACGTCCCAAGTTGTTTAGAAACAGAAATTATACGTAAACATCACGAAATAGGCCATGTTGGACGAGCCAAAACAATTGAATTAATTAGACAACGATACTGGTTCCCCAAAATGACTGAAAAAGTAGACGATTTCTTAAAATCATGTTTGAAATGTTTTATATTCCAACCTAAAGACGGGAAAAGGGAAGGTTATATGCACATATATGACAAAGGGGAGAAACCATTTCAAACAATACATGTTGACAAAACAATATTTTGACAAGAAACGTATAGACGGATATAAATATAAACCAGGAGATTACGTGTTAATCAAAAATACATTGACGAACCCAGGAAACAGTCACAAACTGATGGTTAAATTTAGAGGACCCTACGTTGTGACAGGTTGCTTACCTAACGAAAGATATATAGTTGAAGACTTACCAGGACAAAAACTAACCAAGAAACCGTTAAAAGGAGTTTGCGCACCATTTAACATGAAACTATTTGCCAACCAATCGAGGTCGATTGTAGTGTCAGAACGGCCGAATGTAGAAGCACAATAATTTAGTTTAAATTTAAATATTTTTTCCACTAAATACAGTTTTAAGTATTATTATTCAGATGTCGCTACTCATCTATTTATATAGTTAGTGAATTAATTGTAAGGGGGCGACACGAGAAAAAAAGAACATATTAGTTTCCTGACATATGTAGAAGAACGAAATAAAAGTGTGATTTGTATAGAAAAAAGAATTGTTTTAATTTAAAAGAATCTAACAGAATTTAAGTTTTCAAATTCTACACTTTCTTGTCGACTGGGATCCTTACATTCCACTTGATATGGGTTGATCCGGCGAATTAGACTTCGAATAGAATGTCAAAGCTATACGGCGATAAATAAAACTGCCTAGCGTGGGATTGACAAATTTATTTATTGCATTTACTCTAGCTAGAACAACATTTATTCTCTGTAACGATAATTTAACATTAAATACAAAACCTGCTTACTTGTAAATTGTAATTAACTTACTTATTTTAGTCCTTTTATTAATTTTTCACTTATATTTTATTCATCTTAAAATTTGACATCCAAAATGAACGAGACGTAGCACCAAAACAAAAAATAACACGCAATCCGACGGCGCAAACATCTCACCTCTTTTTCCCTAACCTTTTGACCTAAAGTCAAACAAGATTCTAAAGAGATTAAATATTAGAGGTTTTCAACACTTTACCTTCCGTAAATCATCCCCGGAAGATTTACTATCCAGTAGATCCAACACCGCCAGTTTTAGGGCGGCCCTCTCCAGCCATTACTAGTCTTAATTTCCCATCCCTATAGTGGCATATACCTGAGTTATCCTTCCCCGAGGTCACTGACTTTTGGGCGAGTCGGAGTCACATACAATGACCAAGTCATTTATTTTGACTGGGTTAATTTTGTCGAACCATTTAGTTCGTCTGATCAATTTTAGTAAGTTTTAGTTTAGTTTAAGTATTCTACCATCCACCTTTTCCAAAACATATTTTTTAAATGTTGCGTTATTCGCCACTGCTTTCGTAGGGAAAACAATTTTATGTCTATTGGTCCCGGTGTCTGTGTGGAGTTCGCCGTCTCTAACAGAAAATGATTGGGTGCTAATGGCTCTTCTGCGTCCTTTAGTCAGAGGGGTGTATGTCAAGGGACGAGAATTTACTATATTTTCTACTTCGATTAACAGGCTTCGCAACGTTTCGACTCTCGAGCACATTTCCTTCAACGTGTGTCGCAATAACTTTTTATCGACTGAACTAGCCGCTCCCAACAACCACCTGCACTTGGATTTGATGGCGGTTAAAAATGCACTCTATACCCCTCATAGTCAAATCGGTCTGGATCACATCATGGTCAAGCAATTCAATGGCGTCGCGCAATTCCTTCTCGGCTCGAATAAAATTCGTTCCATTGTCACTTCGTATTCGTATAGGAACCCCTCTACAATTCACAAAGCTCCTCATACATAAAATGCAAGAATCTTTTCGCAGTTCCTCCGCTAATTCTACATGAACGGCAAGTTAGGCAGAGGGGTGTTCCGCGTGAGGGGTGAGAAAGAGTTGTAGCCTCACTGAGTGACTGCTTGCAAAGAACGAACGCTTGAATGGCATCTTCAGACCATTGAATGACGCATTTGTCATTCATTTTGTAACCTTTGAGAAAATTATTGAAAATGGCTTAATTGCCACCAGCGTGAGGAATCAATCGGTGGTAAAAATTTATCATTACAAGAAAACGGCGGAGATGCATGACTGTTTCAGGACGTTCGTAACAATCGATAGCATCGACACGTTCAGCAGTAGGATTGATTCCAGTTGAATCAATGGAATGTCCGAGAAAGTCAACGTTGATTTTAGCAAAGTTGCATTTATCAACGTTGATAATGAGACCAGCGTCAGAAAGACGCTAAAAACAGTCTTACAATGTTTAAGGTCTTCCTCATAGGTTTCAGAAGCAATTAAGAGGTCATCTGTGTAGATGAAACAGAAATTTAGGTCTCGAAGAAGGGAATGCATAAACCGAAAATTTCGCAATCCGAAAATCATTCGTGCAAATTCAAAGAGTCGAAACGGAGTAGAAATTGCAGTTGTTGAAATAGGATATTTATCTGGAATTGTGATATGATTCATAGCACGGTAGTCACCGCGCAAGGTCTCCACTCGTCGTTCTTCTTTTTAACGAGATGAAGAGGAGAGACCCAAGGACTGTTAGATGGTCGACAAATACGTTGGGATAGTATAATATTAAATTCTGCTTTTGCAATGGCCAATTTCTCTGGAGCAAGTAGACTATACTTACAAGAAACGGGAGGGCCATGAGTTTCAATAAGGCGAGTTACTTTGAGCAAATCAAAAATTTCTACATTGACCGAATAGTTGATCAAAGTCAGAGAAGGTGCTGGAGAAGTAGAGAGTTTAGCCAAAGTGAAAAAAGAAGTTAGTGGATCGATTAGACGTCGGTTTTTAATGTCCACTAAAAGGCCATATTTGTTTAGAAAATCAGCTCCTAGGACAGGAATGGTAACATCGGCCATAACAAAGGTCTGACAGAACCCTCGTCTGAGACCACTGTTTAACTTTAAAGACCGTGTACCGTAGGTGCTAACTTTAGTCGCGTTAGCGGCGTACACTCAAAAAAAAAACCAAGTGAAACTAATAAAATTCTACATACATTTTACAATTTTTTTATAAATATACAACACACAAAAATTTTTGTAAAATTTACATTTTTACAATAAATATTGTCATTGTGAAAAAAATTATTTATAAACACTACAAATTCTTTTATTTACATCCAACAAAAGATTTTAAGGTTTATAAATTAAATTATGAAAATGGCAGAAACATTTTTTGGCTTAATAAATATTTTGTAAAATCTTCAAATTAAAAATTTAAGTTTATCAGAGATATTGTGAAATTTATAAAACTTATTAAATTGTTTTCACAAAAGTTTTAGAAAAAGTACAAACCCTTTTATAGTATCAACAAAAAGCATTTATGGATTTAATAATATTTTTTTGTAATATATATAAATATTTTATATATATATATATATATATATATATATATATATATATATATATATATATATATATATATATATATATATATATATATATATATATATATTTATATATATATATATATATATATATATATATATATATATATATATATAAATATATATATATATATATATATATATATATATATATATATATATATATATATATATATATATATATATATATATATATGTATATATATATATATATATATATATATATATATATATATATATATACATATACATATATAAACATGCACATGTATCATATGGGAACTCCGTTAATAAATAAAACACTTTTTTTGCATACATTTGCTATATTTTGTAACTAATTTCTAGTTAAAATTTTTTACAATATTTTATAAGCCTATTCGGTATGTTGAATGAATTTTCGTTTACTAAATTACTAAATTAAAAATCGCAGTTTCTCTAATTCATTTTTGAAACTTTTTTGGGATCCGGAACTCTAAATCCTAAAGAAAGATACATGATTGTTTTACATTTTCTTTCGTCACTTAATGTGATATTAACGTAGTGTTAAATGAAATAATGTCATTTAACACATTTAATGAAATAAAATCGCAGAATATCCTTTTGTTATAATATTGAGAAAAATGCTACGTCACTAAATGGTTTTACTTTTTCTTGTGGCATAGGTTTACTTTGCCATTTTAAATCTTTTTCGGTCTGTAAACAAATTTAAAAAATAAATAATTATCAACCTTTTCATCAAACTTACATGCTGCATGTTTATGCTTACCAATTTCTAACCGTATGGTTTCCTCTACTGTTGAAAATTAAGAAATATATCTCCCGTTGAGGCGTTGAATTTAATTAATTTTAGTTTTGTAACACAAGTGTTTCTCCAATTTTGGTTTAGTTCTGCCCATGAACAATTATTTTTTTGTCATGAACAGTTCTCCTTTTATAACTAGGGTTAATTTTTAAAAAGCACGAGTCTTATAAATGTTTAATTTAATGAGCTAATATGAGATTTAAACATTTTTGTTGTGTTTAAAGGTTAAAAAAATACATTTTTGATAATAATATTTTAAGTTATAATTTTTTAACAATTTACTATGCAAAATTAAAAAATAATAAGGTTTATCTCATCGATTGTTTTTTATATTTTCTTTTATAATTTTAAAACTTTATTAATTCACAAAAAATTGGGTTTTGTGCGATATTTTTTGGAAATTATAGAAATTTTTGAATAAATTATTATCTCTTTAGACTTTTTTAAATTTCTAAAAAAAAAAATCGCCAAAATCTAAATGATTAGTATTATGTAGAAAAGTAATGAAATTATAAGGCAAAAAATAAAATTTAACGGAGATATCCAACCTCCATCCCTTATTATTTTTTAATACTTTTTATAACAAATAATCAAAAACTGTAATTGTATTTATTTTAATTAAAAAAAGACTTACTCATTCATTAAAACAAAAAAAATTGAAAGCCGTTAAGTTGTTAGTGAAATACATCAAATTGAACATATATGAAACTCGTGGTTTTTAAAATTACACCTAACTTAAAGGGAGAATCACTCGCGATTACAAAAACTTTTCTTCCTTATGAAATGTTGTTTTTTATTTTCTCTTCCACTCTAAAAAAAAAGTTAAAACAAATCAAAAAGTTTGTGTTAAAAAACCGAATTTCTGGTTTAAAATTCATGATTTTGACCTATGTATGGAATGTACCACGTCAAACGGATCAACGCTGAGCTCAAAATTCTATTAGTCGTTGAAAGTTGAACCCTTTTTCTGATCTTTGCTTGCTAAACACGAACATACCCTTAAACATTTTGATATAATAGTTAAAAAAAATTGAAAAAACGGTTTCTATTAAAAGATGCGATGAATTTTACAAGTATAGCAGTTAAACAGTTTAAGAAACTCTATAATCTTGCTTATATTTGCGCCATAAACAAATTTTTTTACGACAGAGAATTTTGAACACAGCCTTGATGCGTTTGAGATAAAACGTCCCATATATATAAAGAATGTAGACTCTAAGTTAAAACAACTTACCATACATTCAGTAAGGAACGGATTTATTATAGCTCGCCAGTTGTCCTGCTATGCCAGTCGCCATATTTTGATTAATTTTTATTACATTATTATTGTCCATCAAAATTGAACGTAGTCGACAATTTAAACTATTATCATAATATCATCATAATATTAATTATTATGTATTAACCATCAAAAGTGTCATTTAAAACGACGATGATGTTAATACTGTTCAAACTAGGGACTATCACTACCACTATTTATTATATATAGACCACTAAATTAGCACAATTTAAAAAAAATTACTTTCTACTTAGACAACCAGATTGTAACTGAAAAGGTTTAATACCAATTTTCGTTATGACTTCAATTTATAAACTTTTATAAAAGTGTTTGTAAAAAGAATTTTTTTTTCGTAAAATAGTTGTAGATTTTTTAAATTGCAAAAGTCTCTTTGTAAAGTTTAAAAAAAAACCTTCAATATTCGTATTAAGTTTTACAACAAAAATTGTAGAATGTTATTTTTCTGTTCACAAAATTTTACATAATTTTGTACAATTGATTTTCATTTTGTTATGGATACACGATTTATGATTTAAAATTTAAAAAAATCAACATAATCTTAAAAATATTTTTGTCAAAACAATAAAAAAAAGTTGTAATTAGAAATATTTATGATTTTGTACTTTTTTAATCCAAATCACAAAAACAATTGGTAAGTTTACAAATGTTTTTCATATTTAAAAAAGTATACAAAATTTTCTATAAAGTTTAGGATTTTTTGGTAAATTCACAAAAATATTTTGTTAGCAATTTTACAAAACGATTTTGTAAATCTTACCTGCAATATTTTTTTGAGTGTAGAGGTAGAAGTTTGATTTTCTGTGAAGTTTTTCCTCCACAGTTGCGGGGAGAACTGAAACTTCGGCACCTTTACCAACGAAGAAAATTTTTCTAGAAGAAATGTCGAGGACCAGAAGACGGAGTTGAGAGTGACTGTCTTCACATTCCGTCATATGTGAAGAGTCTATGCGTTTTTCTGAAGAAGAAGTAGAGGCAGAGGAATCGGCAAATCGTGCAAATATTTGCACTCTGGATCGCATTTTTTTGCATCTCCCTGGAAGGTATGATGGTAGTACCATATACCATCAAACAATTGAGTTCGTGACTTTGACCGAGGTCGCGTAGGAGAGCGTTTTCAATTTATGTTGCGATTATCGCTTCGATCCTTAGATATACTTCGATAATTATGAAAAGTTTGGGAGACATATTGCCTTTGCACGCCATTAAGGAACTGTGCCTCCAGTTTGTTGAATTTTTCCTCAAGTGACAAAACTTCACTTGAGGAAGAGGAAGAAGAAAGAGAAGAAAAAGCGGCAGGGTTAGATACCGCATGGAAGAGAAGACATTATCTGCTATCTTGGCTGATTCTTGTAAATCAGTTTTCAGTACCGAGATAGTAGCACGAACAGTAGATTGAAGGTTTTACATCCAAATGATTTTTAGAGTTTCCTCTGAAAATATATTTCGGGATTCAGCAGTCATATCCCTTAAGAGCTGTGAGGGCTTTTTATCCCGAAGGTCCATACCGCATAGTACCTTTTTTATGCGGTCTAAAGTGCTGTTGGATAGGCGGACTATAAAAGCCTCTTTGAGCCTATCATAAGGGAAATCTTGGTCGGGGTTCACCAAGATATCACTGACTAACTTCGCCTGTGTGGGAGTAATCATACTAAGTAAGTGACCATACTTGGTGTGTTGGGACTTGAATGACTCGATGTTTCCGAACAAGAACTGCCCTTCTAGGGTAATGCACCAAAGGTCTGGTGTTTCAGACCAGCAAGGAGAAATTTCGATAGCTACTTGGTCAGTTTGTGGCATAGTTGCCGAAGAAGTAGCTGGAGATGGTGGAGGAGACGGAGCGGAAGTTGGTGGTGATGGAGGATCTGAAGTAGGACCTCCAAGATAGCCGTGCTATAGCGGCGTTGATCCGCTTGGAAACCAGTGCCTCGACCTGGTCTTGCGTAACCGTAAAGGTTTCGGGTTTGGAAGATACAGCAGTTTCCTCAGGTTCTGATGAACCTGCTGAAACTGCTGGGAACATAAATGAACGACGGAAAAAATTTTTAAATTCAACAACAAAATATATTCATCAATAAAATTAAATAAATAGCTATTAAGAAATTGTTTTAATTTAAAACAAAAATATGGAGGGGCTGAAATCTCACAGCTTTGAGATATCAAGACTTCGGTCTGGGTTAAGGATTTTGATATAGTTTTCGGCAAAAAACTTTTATGAGGACATGGTTTTTAGTTTTGGCCAGCGATGTTTATCAAACATAACTCTTTGTTTAAGTACAAGTATTTTTTATCTCTGTTTAAAAATTTATTACAAAACTAACACGAAACATCAATACGTTGCCGGAAAATTATAATCAAAATTCCAAAAATATTGATAAATTAAATAAAATCAAACTTTTTCAAAATTCCAAAAATATTCCAAAAATTAAAATAAAATCGAATATGTAAACTTTTTCTAAATTCCAATAATATTTCAAAAATTCTTAAAAGTTCAAACTTTTTCCAAAATTCTAAAAATATTGCAAAAATTATTACAAAATCAAAAATTGAAATTTTTTTCAAAATTCCAAAAATTATAATAAAATCAAAAATTAAAAATTTTTCAAAATTCTAAAAATATTCCAAAAATTCTTACAAAATCAAAAATTAAAACTTTTTCCGAAATTCTAAAAATATTGCAAAAATTATTACAAAATCAAAAATACAAACTTTTTCAAAATTCCAAAAATATTTCAAAAACTGTAACAAATTCAAAAATTTTGTAATGAAGAGCTTTCTCATTGGCGAACCAATGAGAATGGCATAGCAGGATGCGTACCTAGAGTAATTTAACGCCGTAACGACTAAGGCTCAGTCCTCGTGGATTTGATGGAGTAATACCTGCTGCTTCAACACAAAAGCAGAAATGTACGCAATTTACGAAAATATACAGAAATGTAAAAAAGATACAAGTGAAAACAGGAGACTCTGGCGACCCCTTTTGCGCAAGAACCACCATCAGCGCGTCCAACCCCCACAATCACTCCCATGCGCCCACACACTCACGCTCCATACATGCTAACATGCACCCACACACTCAGACTGCGAAGCACGACAATCAAGCTCAAAGACCCACAGCAAGTACCGACACTGGTAGTAATCCAACATAAGTTGTATTGTTGATCATACAGCTTGTACACAACTGCCATTGCTGGTAAACCGAGAATCAACTCTTCGAGCACGGGAGAGCGTCACACGCTATATTGAAAGTCTTTATTAATTATTTCCCTTTTTCTTTATTAATAACATTTTTAAAAATTTATAAAACCATACGTAATTCCCCCCAAAAAATTTACAGCTCAAAAAAAAAGTTATAATTTGATTTGTAAGTTGAATAAACATGTCCAAACCAGTTTCAATACCTGTAGTTTATAGTTGGTTAATGTATAATATGGTCAATAAACATAAAACATGACAAGGATTTGGTTTTTTTTTTTATATTTATTTTACAGGTTATTGGAGAATGACTTTTGGATTTACTTAAAAATATAAATTCATAAATTTAGGTAATATAATAAAAGAAAAGGTATCTGGAATACTAAGTATCACCTCGGAGCAAAAATATTTTGATTAGTATTAGTTCCAATTTCGACTAAATGTGTCTCGCTACACGCATCGCCAGGTCACACACACACGCATCGACAAGCAAGCCCCCATTCAATCACTTGTATACCCTTTCACACGCAGTCACACCTATACGTTAAAAAGAAATAATTAAAATAAACCAAGCTCACTCACCCCATATTTAATCCTCCAGACTTCAAAGTCTTACGGCCTTAGCCCTCCATCAGCGATGAATAGTCCAACAGGTAAAGTATTACGGATAAAATTGCATAAATAATACTTGAAGGTTGAGTTGAAATTCGGTTGTAATCACGCAAGAAAATTGTATATCAATGTTGAGTTGAACTTCAGTTGTAATCACACCAAAATTGGATATCACTGTTGCGTTGAAATACGATAGTAATAGCCAAAGTTTTGGATGAATAATGTTTGAAATAAATCAGGTAATGGTAGTAATAAATAACATAAATTTTGACTAAATGTTGCGTTGAAATAAATCAGGCAATTGTTGTAACAAATAACATAACTTTTGAATAAATATGTCGTTGCGATACGGTTTTAATAGCACCAATCTTCTATCAATGTGGCGTTGAAATACGGAAGTACTAGTAAAAATTTGATATCAATGTTGCGTTGAAATGCGGCAATAATAGAAAAAATTTGGTGAAAATGTTGCGTTGAAAATCGGTTGTAATAGCAAAAATTTTATTATATAAATGTTGCGTTGAGATACGGTGGAAATACGGTAGTGATAACCAAAAAATTTTATATAACTGTTGCGTTGAAATACGGTTGTAATACGGTGGTAATAGCCAAAAATTTTGATATCAATGTTGCGTTGAAATATGTTTGAAATATGGTAGTAATAGCCAAAAAAAATTTTATATAACGGTTGCGTTGAATTATATTAACAAAATAATTCGAATCTCACATTCATACATATTTATAATAATATAAAATTATAATGTATATGCATTCAGCGAACGTGGACGAATATCGAGTGATTATGGCACTTTACAACTATTGATGCCCGTAATGGTGGCTGGATGCAGTTATATTGCTGTTGAATTTATTGATGGTGGAAGAAATGCAGAACAACTTGTACGTAATTCTCTTCAAGGTTACTTCGCATATTAAATAACGTATGGTCACCCTATTTACTCCAATCGTGCTCACGATTATTCCAGACTAACATTTGTAGTCACCATTTACAAATGAGAATTAATTCAAACACAATATATATTCTTCGTTTCTTTCTTTCTATTCGATTATTTTAATCTTACATCGACAATTACACTACACATTGATTTTAATTTATAATATCACCAACAATATATCTTTGGTCTGAGATTAAACTAATCAGGCAAACTTATCATTTAACTAAATTATATATACACTAATAATTGTTTTACCGACCAAAAAAATTGATCTATTGATTTCACAGGTAACACAAAAGTTAATTAACACAATGACATCGGGCATAATAAAAAAAATGAGATCTAATACTGAGCTTCTTAAGTATGCAATGTTTCTAATAGTTTTTTTGACGATCGCACGGATCCTTTAACAAAAATTGTACTATCGTTTTATCACTTAAATAATCAGAAAAAAACTCACGTACAATCACCAAGGTTGGATTGATCTCCTCACTAAAACTAAATTGTAGTGATATTTAGAAAATAAAATGCCGTCCACCATCATCAATTTTCCTGTTTAGCATCTTCACACAACAAAAGAAAATCCAGACGTCAACAATTTTTGCAATCCAATCTCCCAAAAAAACAAAATTGACTAACAGACGTCAAACAGGCAAAAATTTCCAATAGGAAAAAGAATAGACTAAGATCCAGTTTGACCGACAAGGTCATTTAAATTTTGCTTGGTTTGCTTTACGGCACTAACATATATCATATATTTTTTTGTTTTAAATGGAAACGACACAAACACGAAACATATAAATTTTTTCTAAATTGAACACTACTTTAATTGCACTAATAAAATAATTTAATTTAATTGAACTAACTAAATCTAACTTGATAACTAATTAAAACTTCACTACTTATAATTTAATCTTAAATTCAATATGAAAAATGCATGAATGCAAAATTTCCATCTGAATTTTGACATTCATGAGAGATAGCGCTGACTAAGAGAGACAAAATCGTATAGGCATCTCTTTTATAGCAATTTTTAATATCGAAAAATTCGACAAAGTGTTTCTGTTGAAAGGAAATTTATATTAATTTATGTTATGTTAATAAATGTTAGTACATTTTCCGTTTAAAAAAAAAACCGTTTGTTATTTTGTAATACATAACATTGTAAGATGATTTCACGAAATAAGTTATTTGTAACGTATTGGGAAAAGATATTAAAATAGATTAAACGTAAGCTCAACCGACTTTATGATGTTTACGTGTTACGAACCAATAGCTTACAACAGTATTACAGTAAAACTTAGATCCATGACGGAAAGATAAATTGATAAAAAATATCCATATAAGAAATCGAAAACATAACTAATTGTAGGATAATAAATTTTTTCTATTGCGACGATTGGACAAATATGCACATGTGTTTGAGGTTTGAAAACATTTCAGAGCAACTACGGTAAAGGTCCGGAGAATTCAAATTTTGGTAGTACGGTGAAACAATCTCATGCGTAAAAGATTTTTCATCAAGTATATACACAATATCAATCAACTGCATATTTGAATATTTGTTTTCTTATTGTAATCAGTGAATAACTTGTATTGTCAAACTACGTTAATTTAAATTATTTAAAAAAGAAGCTTTCTTTAATAAACATCAAATTATGGCGTTAAAACCGAAAAAAAAAATGCTGGTGAAAACGCAGTATGAACTAATATTAGGGGATTTTAAAGTAAAATATTACGATTAATGGTGTTGTTATAAAAAAAAACTATGTGTAACGGAAACTATATAAAACGATAAGCTATAGATTATGGATGAATGGGAAATGATGTGAACTATGCGTGATAGGTAAAATGGTGCGATGCAAGGAAATGGAAATTACCGGAATCTATGACTGTACTACACTACGTGATCATACTCCAGTCTACATAACAATTTCCATGTCCAATTTCATTTTAAATTACATTTACGTCATAAAAACAGATACATTTTTTTTTCCAAAAAATTGGCTAAAAAAATAAATGAAATCATTTTTTGACACACTTGATATTATTTTTTGACAAACTTATAATGCCATAATTCTCTATAATAATAATAAAATATCATGTCATACAAATTATTAATTTAATTTTTTTCTGAAAAAATTGGGTAAAAAATAAAACCTTTCTTTTGACAAACTTGACAACATTTTTTGACAAACTGATAATGCCATAATTCTCAATAATAATAATAAAATTTCATTTCAAACAAATAATTTTATTTTTTTCCAAAAATTGGGTAAAAAACTAAAAAAAAATCTTTTGACACACTTGACAACATTTTTTTGACAAACTTATAATGCAATAATCTAGTTTTTGATCTCACATACCAATCCTGACAATCAAGATTTCTCCAAATTTAATGTTCCTACTCGTAATCACTTAAAATGAACGTTTTTTAAGCCAAAGATATGAAAATTTGCTATTTTTGACACACATAATGATTTTTTTGACACACTTCCGGTACAGTTATCGAACACAGCATCCTTTCGGACCTGTCCCTTGTGAATACCTATTTGTAGAAAAAAAAATTTTGAAATCCATCCAGCCGTTTTCCCTGCAGCGTAGGTAATGACGGACGGCCGGCCGGCCGGCCGACCTACAGACAGACACACATTTTTTTTTTGCTTTTTTAGAATCAGTAGGTCCTAAAACGTCGAGAAATGCCAAAAAAAGTGGCGGTAAGAATTTCACTTTGAGCATGAATGTAATACTTAGGTCTTTCAGACCGAAGTAAAATTAGAACTTCTAAAAAAAACTATTTTGTTTTCATTAATTTGAATGAAAAATCATTGCATGCTAAATTTGAATTTTGAAAGTTTTTAATTTAGATGTTCGCCAAAAGTTTTCCATACTTGAAAATCAAACATAAAAAACAAGATAACGTAACTCGAACATAATTGAGATTATTGTAGAAAATAACTTTCGTATTGATCAAAATATTCAACTTTGTCGCATAAACCGTCTGTATGCTTTTATTTGAAAAAAAAATGTCATTTCGGTAAATTTAAATCAGCAGATAAAGCAATTTTAATATGTAGTCCTATCCACACACATCGAATAAATAGAAAACATGTGCAACATATTTTCCTTTTGAAACAAACAAAACAATTTGAAATTATAAACATTAACATATACATGCGCAATGATATACCAAACTCTTCAATAATTAAATATTTAAGCTTTTCAACAGACCAATTATCACAAAACATTTCGAAAAGTTCAGTAATTTATGCATAAACACAATTTGATTTTTAATGAATTCATATGAATTTAAATCAATCGATTGTTCGTTAGTGGAGGAAATAAATTCCTTAACAAACACAAAGCAAAAAAAAAATTTTCATTAAAATTAAAAAAAATAGATTAAATTCCATCACACCACAACACATCTTTTTAATAAATTCTATCAAACATTTTTCTGTGTACAAACAAAAAAATCCTTTTCCCATTTCTTAGTTGTACCATCAAAGCCACCTAACGCAACACAGAAAAAAGCAATAGAAATCCCACCCCTCACACCCTTAAATCATCTTTTTACATATCTCGATTGATATAAATTTTGTTGTTGTTGTACCGATTAATTGAGAGTCTAATCGTCAATGTGATGTCTATAAAAACGGTATTGTATCTACAGAAAAACCTCAATCAACCACAAACAGTTGTCGACGAACGGAAAAAAGAAAATTTAACATTTTTATCAAAAATAAACAAACGAAAAAAAAGAAATTTTCTTTTATTTTTTAAAGAAAATTATGTGATTTTTAAAATTTTTTTTTCGTTTAACATCAGTTGGGTTTTTTTTTAGTATGTTATCGTACTTCATTCTACAAAGTTATAAAATAGTTTAATGTAATTTTTTTTAAGTAAATAAAAGGGAAAAGTTGCCGGAAAAAATTAAGGATACAAAAAAAAAAACAAACAGAAACAGTTATAAAAAGTGATAATTGGGTTTAGTTGTTGGAAGCAGTTAAAAATTTTGCTTTAATATTAAAGATTTTTGGTTGAAATTTTCAAAATGAAAATTATCGTTGTGTGCTGGATAACAGTTATTGTTTGGATAATTGTTGCGGATACAAGTACGTACGAAAAATTTAATTTTTAATCTGTGCTAAAAGTGAATAATTAATTATGATGGATAGTAGCAGATTCGCTTAACAATTAATGATTTGTTCTTTGAGAATTGATTGTGTTGTTAGAATTTATATTGTTTAACGACCTTTCACCAAACTCATTTGTTTTCTGGTGTTTATAATTACTGTATTTAATTTTGGTGAATTGAAGTCACTCGAGTTAATTTGAAATGAAAATGTTAAAAGATAGCTCAATTGGTTAAGAATCTTAAAAAACAAGTCGTTCTTTCGACATAATATTCGTATTCTACCAGAAAGATTACAGAAAGTAGTCGCTATTGATGGACAATACTCTCAATGACACTCATTTAAATAAAAAAAGTCAGACAAGTGCGACTAAAATTCGCTCGCCAAGGGCTCCGTAAATGTAAAAAAACACAATATCAAAAATAATTGACAAAATGTTATGTTGTAAATTCTTTATATCGCCAGACTATGGACGCATAACAGAATAAATGTTTAATCGTAAACGTCAATAGTAAATGTCAATCACATCTACATTGATCAAAAATGTTACTTGAGGTTAAATCTTATCCATAGCTGTTTATGTTAGCTAAAGAAAGATTTAACCAGTATTTTAATGGTCTAAATTGGGAATATTTGTTCTATAAATCAGCGTCGGAATATAGGGTGGTATACATACACTTAAAATAGCACTTTTTTTCATCAATAACTAAAAAACTGTGCATCGCAGAATTCATAAAAATGTTGCAATGTTTCTTAAATTAAGTGTTCTTTCAAATGACACCCCGGGGAACGGTCTGGCACCTTTTTTTTAAATAACTCAAAAACGGTGAACCGGAAAATTCTAAAAAAATTGCAATGTTTTGGAAATTTGGTGCTCTTTTAAATGATACCCCCCCCACTCGCTTGGGTCAAAAAAAGTTTTTTTTCACCCCCCTTACACCCATCCCCCAAACACACAGAAATATAATTATTTGAGAGTTCGCTATAATTTTCGTTCAAAATATAGGAAACTTCCTGTCTCTATGAATTTTTTCAATTTCTTCTGTCAATCAGTGTCGAAACGTAGGGGGGGGCGGTCTGGAATTTGCACATTTTTTAAAATAACTCAAAAACGGTGTACCGGAAAATTCTAAAAAACTGCAATGTTTTGGAAATTTGGTGCTCTTTCAAATGATACCCCACTCGCTTGGGTCAAAAAAAGTTTTTTTTTACCCTCCTTACACCCATCCCCTAAACACACAGAAATATAATTATTTGAGAGTTCGCTATAATTTTCGTTCAAAATATAGCAAATTTCCTGTCTCTATGAATTTTTTCAATTTTTTCTGTCAATCAGTGTCGAAACGTAGGGAGGGCGGGAGGGTGGGTGGTACCGTCTGAACTTTGCACTTTTTCGACAATAGCTCAAAAATTGTGTACCGTAGAAGTCTTAAAAAAATTGCAATGTTTTCTAAATCGAGCTCTTTCGCTGAAAGGAGCTCTTTCAAATGACACCCCACTTGACCACGTTTTAAATAGTGTTTTTACCCCTTTTCATTTCCCCCCCTTAATAAATATTATTATGAGTATGTGGCACTTTTTTATATTTTTTATTAAGATTTTACTAATTTTTTTATCATTCCAAATACATTTGAAGATTTTCGATCAGTTAGGTTTGGAGCTAATCGAGGTAAGAAAACGGCTGCATGAAATAGCGCCTACTGTCATAGCGTCGAGAAAATTCTCGGCACTAATTCAGTCTATTTTTAATTATCGCAAATTTTTCCAAACTGACATAGCGCACACATTTCTAAACTGACATAGGACCGAGATTTAATTTTTTTTAAATCAAAAAATATTGAATTAGTGCCGAGATTGAATTCATGAAGTATTTGACTTAGTGCCGAGGCACTAATTCACGGGAAAATGAATTAGCAACTGATAGTATCAATTTTTTAAGAAGTCTTGGCACTAATTCCATACTTTGTTAATTAGCCGTTTGACTACAATTGACCGTTCAGAAAAACTAAATCTTGCAAAAAACTCTGTTTTTGTAATTATAAAAATAAAAACATGAATGAAAAACTTAATACCGAAAATGGTATTGAAAGAATCCTCACCCATGATTGGGGTCGGAGTAGGATCTAATGCGGCGTGCTACACTTTAAATTATCCGGGTTGAATCAGACAACCAGAATAGAGGATATACTTACTGAACCAGGAGGTATTCATGAATAGAGAAAACATATTTGATTTCTGATAGATGTCAGTTATGAAATACCCTACTAGGACTTGTTCTAGTTCATCCTGATTTGGTCAGGAAGATAAAAGTACATGCCAGAACCAGGGCCAGATTTACAACCTTGGCTACCTGGACCAAACAAGATCTACCTCCTCTTTAATTTAAAAAAATGTAATATATCTATGTATGGCTGTGTGCGAAACGACGAAATAATGGCAGATCCCAATTATTAAGAGCCGATTGTATGAATAAGGATGGATAGAAAAAAATCCGAGGATAAAATTCTATTTTCATCCGAGGGTTAATTTTTTCGTCGATTGTATGAACACAGATAGATTAATTTTTATTTTTGTTTTTATTGCAGTTTATAGCATTTTTTTATAAATGGTAATTCTTTTTAAAATCTTTTATTTCTATTCAGTCCTTCCAGATATATATATATATATATATATATATATATATATATATATATATATATATATATATATATATATATATATATATATACATATATATGTTTGTAACGCTTTTTTGTCCTCGCGTATAGCCCATATCATCCATCGCAGACCCTTCATATGATACATCGTTGGAAAGGTCTTGGACCAAGGAAGGTTCTTACACTATAATCGCCGCCATTTTGGACTGGGCGCCATATTGAATTTTGCAAAAATCTTTTAAATGTAAAATATGACATTAATTTTCCACCGCAGAAACCACATATGATAAATCGTTGGAAAGGTCTCGGGCCAAGAAAGTTTCTTAGACTATAATTGCCGCCATTTTGGACCGGCGGCCATATTGAATAGTGCAAAAACCTTTCAAATGTCAAATATGACACTAAGGGAGCATCCATTTAACATTTTTTTTTGTGTTAACTGAAAAAAAAAATTAAAAAAAAAAATAAAAAAAAAAACAAAAAAAAAAAATTAAATAGAAAGGGTTAAGAAGCGCTGATAATAAAATCTTTTAAGAACAAAAACAAAAAAAAACAAAAAGCGCACTGAAAAGGAAAAAATAAATAACAATTAAAAAAAAAATTAAAAAAAAACAAAAAAACAAAAAATAAAAATATTAAAAAAAAAAAAATTAAAAAATTAAAAAAAACCAAAAAACAAAAGAAAACAAAAAACAAAAATTAATTAAAAAGGGTTAAGAAACCCTGGAAATAAAATCTTTAAAAAAAAACAAAAAAAACCGCAAAGGAAAAAATAAAATAAAACAATTAAAAAAAAAATTAAAAAACAAAAAAAAAACAAAAAATAAAAAAATTGAAAAAAAATTAAAAGAAAAATTAAAAAAAAAACAAAAAACAAAAATTAAATAAAAAGGGTTAAGAAACCCTGAAAATAAAACCTTTAAAAAAAACAAAAAGCGCACTGAAAAGGAAAAAATAAAATAAATATATTCGAAAAAAATAATGCAAGAGAGCTTCGAATAGGAATAGCACACTTAAAAGTAAAATAAAATAAAAATTCAGGAATGGTTGAGCCAAAAGATAACTCGGGCCGCATATTGATGTAAGACCTTAGTGGTCGCATAGGGGTCTTAAATAAAGTAAAGGTCACAACACATTTTGAACAAAAAAGATTTTAAACGAGTGTGTTTTTATTTCGATTTGAACAATTTAAGATTAAGAGATAATACTAGTTGATGTTGGAGCGTCTCAGTGGTGTGGTGGAAAGCGCAACGAGCTTTCACGACGCAGACCTGGGTTTCTAAAGATCTAAACAACTTCGAGTGCTAATTGTGTTCTAGTCTTTGAAAGCGACTGCAACTGGTAAGACACGACAGTATTAAAAAACAAGGGCTTCCGCCTTCCACAATAGGATCTTAGAGATCTCTCATGTTTTTGTGAATGGAAGCTATGCACGCCCAACAATAGTATCTATCTATCGAGTAGTTGTTCAAAAGAACGCAATTTATATTTTGAGAATACACAAATATACAATTTAGCTCAAACATGAGCGTGACGGATCTGCGATTTTATGGTTGACTGCTTAAGCTCGGCAAGCAGCAAAAGTGTGCCATAGGCTCAGCCTCCGACACCAGCAATGATGATAATTGTTCTACGGGTGTGAGAACAAGGAACATCTGAGAGTACTTTATTTAGAGAATATAAAATATGCATAACAACGATATAAAAACACACTCGTTTAAAATCTTTTTTGCTCAAAATGTGTTTTGACCTTTACTTTATTTAAGACCCCTATGCCACCACTAAGGTCTTGCATCAATATGCGGCCCGAGTTATCTTTTGGCTCAACCATTCCTGAATTTTTATTTTATTTTACTTTTAAGTGTGCTATTCCTATTCGAAGCTCTCTTGCATTATTTTTTTCGAATATTTTTATTTAATTTTTTCCTTTTCAGTGCGCGTTTTGTTTTTTTTAAAGATTTTATTTTCAGGGTTTCTTAACCCTTTTTGTTTATTTTTTGTTTTTTTTTTATTTTTATTTAATTTTTTTTTAATATTTTTATTTTTTGTTTTTTGTTTTTTTTTGTTTTTTTTTAATTTTTTTTAATTTTTTTTTTAATTTTTTAATTTTATTTTTTCCTTTTCAGTGCGCTTTTTGTTTTTTTTTGTTTTTTTTTTAAAGATTTTATTTTTAGGGTTTCTTAACCCTTTTTATTTAATTTTTGTTTTTCTTTTACTTTTCTATTAAATAAATTTAATTATCAATTAAAAAACATTATTTCAAAATTGAAATTGAATATATTAAAATTATGTTGAAAATATTATTTAGTTTACTTTACTATTAATTTATATCAAAAAACAAATTTTTGAAACGCAGAAATTTAAATTTAAAAAATATGGAGGGGCTGAAATCTCACAGCTCTGAGATATCAAGACTTCGGTCTGGGTTAAGGATTTTGATATAGTTTTCGGCAAAAAACTTTTATGAGGATATGGTTTTTAGTTTTGGACGGCGAAGTATATCAAATATAACTCTTTGTTAAAGTACAAGTATTTTTTTATCTCTGTTTAGAAATTTATTACAAAACTAACACGAAACATCAATACGTTGCCGGAAAATTATAACAGTTCATAAATTAACATACTTTAGTGAAAAGATGATACACTCACACTGAAAAAAAAATTGAAGTTCATGACAACCTCATCTCGAAGTTGGCAGTTGATTATTCAAGCAAAGAAAAATTATTTGCAAACAATTTCACTGTGATAACTACACGATAGCATTTTCCTAACAACAGAATGAGGTTTATTTAAAATATAAAGTGTTATATCCAATATAACAGTAATTGAATAAAGATAATAACTATTTCCCTGAAAAAAATTTTCTTTGGCCTTATATCATGAATTTTTCATTTTAAAGTTTAAATATTTGAGATTAATTGAATTATATTTTATTTTCACATAAATATTTCGTGTAATTGTCTCAACTTCATCGATTTATAATTTTAGAGTTGTTGAAGCAATTTCGTAGTTTGATTCGCCATATGTGACCGCACGGTGAGGTTGAGGCAATTGTATTTCGATTGGAAATAGGACATGTTTTTTTCAGTGCAGCAAACTACTCAAAAACCTCTCCATTTAGCGTTTCGAGAAACTATTAACAAATCACAAATTCATATTTCTTTCAAAATTCCATGAATATTGTAAAAATTAAACAAAATCAAACTTTTTTCAAAATTCCAAAAATATTCCAAAAATTAGAATAAAATCAAATATTTAAACTTTTTCTAAATTCCAATAATATTCAAAAAATTTAAAATTTTTCAAAATTCTAAAACAATTCCGAAAATTCTTACAAAATCAAAAATTAAAACTATTTCCAAAATTCTAAAGTTATTGCAAAAATTATTACAAAATCAAAACTACAAACTTTTTTCAAAATTCCAAAAATATTTCAAAAACTATAACAAATTCAAAAATTTCCATGTCCAATTTCCTTTTCAATTACACTTGCGTCATAAAAACAGTTGCATTTTTTTTTTCAAAAAATTGGCTAAAAAAATAAATGAAATGATTTTTTAACACACTTGACATTATTTTTTTGATAAACTTATAATGCCATAATTCTCTATAATAATTTTAAAATTTCATTTCAAACAAATAAGTGATTTTATTTTTTCCTAAAAAACAAACTTATAATGCAATAATCTAGCTTTTGATCTCACATACCAATCCGGACCATCTCCAAATTCAATGTTCCTACTCGTAATCACTTAAAATGAAAATTTTTTAAGCAAAAAATATGCAAATTTCTTTGTTTTGACACACTTGACGATTTTTTTGACACACTTTCGGTACAGTTGTCAAACACATCGTCCTTTCGGCTCTTCTCATTATGTAAACCTATTTTTAGAAGAAAATTTTTGAAATCCGTCCATCGGTTTTCAAGATTTCGTAAGTTGTGACGGCCGGCCGGCCGGCCGACAAACAGACATACACTTTTTTGTTGCTTTTTTAGAATCAGTAGGTCCTAAAACGTCGAGAAATGCCAAAAAAGTGAGGGTAAGAATTTCGCTTTTAGCTCATGAATGTAAAACTTAGGTCTTTCAGACCGAAGTAATAACCTCAAATTCAAAACAAAACTTTTCTGCTATGCGCATGTCAAGAAAAACGTTTCATCCTTTGTTTTATAGAAGAAAAATAGAAGAAGGATCAAAGGATAGATCATTAATCCTCGGAAAGGATTTTAGTCTATCCTGATTCATACAATACAAACGACGATTAATCCGAGGATTTATCTTCTATTCGCATTCATTCAATTGGCCCTTATTGTCATAATTTTGCCTTTTGAAATTTATATTTACCATAACGAAGCGTCAGAATTTGGTAAAGCTTTTTGGGATCATCAAATTATGTCAGAAGAATACCAAATTATGACAGAAGTCTTTTTTGGCACCAAAGTGATTTTTGATTTTGAATTTATTCAATCTAACCTCACTTTTTATTTACCTCTCTAATATAACGAGTCCATTGGCTTTGTTTAATTGTTCTATTAATTCGGGATTTATTGTACTGTTATGTTAACATTGGCAATTATTTTTTGTTATGTTGTTCATTAAATATAATTATAATTTTTAAATAATTTATTTTTGCTAATGTCAAAATTTGTTTAATCTAATTTGTTTGCTTGTCCAAAACCAATGGCTCAAAATGAAGCACGAGCTCCCTTATCGAGCTCCGTAATCAGTTTGAAAATTTCGAAGAGATGGCAATGGAAAAATTTGGAGTGCAAGAATATCAGGAAGTGAACAGAAAAATAGACGTAGATTATTGTAAGATGAAGAAACGTAGGAAGAATAGTCATGCAGCGCGTTGCTTATTGGTACGTATTTCCCCATCGTAGACCGCTTGTTGAATTATAAATGTCGAAAAGCTCACTGTAAGAAAAAATTAGACCATTCGGTTGGCAGAGTGTTTATGTGGTCACTATGTCATCACATTCGGTTGTTGTGTCTTCAATTCGGTTGTTGTGTTTGGGGGTTTGGTTTTTGAAGGTAACACACAAATTAGGTTTTTGAAGGTAAGACAACCGAATTTGAGGTTATTGTGACAGAAAATATTCGGTTGGCACAAAACCGGTTGTAGTGACCGTAATTTTAATGGTCATTAAATTAATCATTAATGGTCATCGACTAGTGGTCAATATATATTTCAAAATTAAAAAAGAAATTTTGTAATGTATACTAAAATTTGCCACCCAGTACCATGATATAGGTTATAAGGTTAGTCCATGCGTGAATCAGGCAACATCCTAGTCGGAATAGTGTATATATTTTGGAAATTCTCGCAAAATAATGAAAACAAAAATTTTCTGTTTGCGAAACGACGAATTAATTTTGGAGACTTTCTTATTCACCGTCACTTTAAATAAGTATTTCAAACACATTCGAATTGATTATCCGTATTTCGGTTTTTGTTTCTCCTATCATTTTCTTATTTTTACATACAATCAACAGTCAACACCCCCGATATATCATAGCCCTACCCATTCACGCCATTTGCAATAAACAATGAACATTGCCATATGCAAAAAATTGGATTAGTGTTTTTGATTAAATATTTTTGAATTTTTGTTATATGGAGTTTATTTTTCCAGATGGCGTTATGAGCGTTGTGGTGATTTTTTGAATTTTTTTATGTCGAGTTTCAATTTCAAAATGGCGCTACAAGTTCACGATTTTTACTGTGCTAAAATATGAAGAAGGCTTCTTTTATATCGGGGGTTTTGATACAATGCATGCAACCATTCTGAGAATGTTTGTTTTATATTTTTGGGGGAATTACGGACATATACAAATATACAGACAGACACAAATTTATTGAGTCGGTTGAACTTTCAACGTCATCATTGTTTCCATTCTACGTCTCTTATTACGTCTCGTATTCCATTCTACAATAATTTTTATGCACGGCGAGATGCTGTATGTGTTGGATGAACTTTTTCGCTCAACATCCACTCCATTTATGTGCATTTCTCAATCTATAATTTGCAGATGTTTTAGAGCTGTGATATGAGGCTTTAGAGTGACCGCAAACATTCTGTTCGTCATTATATCGTAACAAAAGGACATTTGCCCTTTTTTCGACCTCGCAGAATAGACCCATTCAAATAAAAGGCGAATAAGTTATAATTTGATCACATGGTTCTCTTCCAAAAAGATCATAGGCTCTGAACAAAATTATTCAGCTTGCGATCGCGAACCTACCGCGCAGTATACGCTTCGATAAAACATTTGAAATATTTCGTCGAATTTTAACAGCTTTCGGTTTTTACTGACCATAAACCTCAGACGACAGCTATTGCACCTAAAACAGATACCAGTCCTAGACAAACAAGGCAACTTGAGAATATTCCTCAGTTCACAAATGAAAGTATTAAGCTTTAATTTCTTATCACTAATAAATGTTAATAAAGCAATTTGGTACGAAACGTCAAAGGGTGAAAATCGCCTAGATATGTCCGGAAAGAATTAAAAAAAAAATTTATTCGACAACTTATATAGTATCAGTCACCCAGAAATAAGAACTACACGCAAACTTGTAACAACTAAATATTTCTCGCCAAGTATGAACATTGATAAAGATTATTGGAGTATAATTTGTACGTCATGTCAACAATCCAAAATAGTTCGTCCCACTAATTACCCCTAGAGAGTTTTTAAATTCCAAGAGGTAGATTCGATCATGTGCATTTAGATGTTGTTGGGCATTTACCTCCGTCAAACGGATATTATTACATGCTTACAATCATTGACCGGTTGACGAGATGGCCTAAGGCGTACCCAATGGTAGACATGTCAGCAATTATAAAAGCCAAAACCTTCTATAATAATTATATTACTTGTTTTGGAAACCCTACAACTAACTGATAAAAGCACGCAGTTTAAATCTAAACTAGGAGGGCCCGGCGTGTTTTTGCGTAGACATTTTGTTGACGTAGAAGCAATGATTTCAAAAAGTGGTAATGAGAAATGCTAGCATATAATTTTTAATTTTTCTTTTTAAATATATGAATCAAATAAGTTAGAGATCAAATAAGCTTACTTGAAGACATATTTGATCGCTAATTTTTCATATATCCGAACTGAACAGCTAGAGTTCTGATTATTTTTCATTCATATATTTAAAAAGAAAAATTAAAAATTATATGCTATAATTTCTAATCAATAGAAAATAAAAAAATTAGTGAAGGAATTGTAATAAAATTTTATTTTTCAGGGTGTCAAGGGTGTCAAAGGTGTCAAGGTGTCAAGGGTGTCAAGGGTGTCAAAGGTGTCAAGTGTGTCAAGGGTGTCAAGTGTGTCAAGGGTGTCAAGGGTGTCAAGGGTGTCAAGGGTGTCAAGGTTGTCAAGGGTGTCAAGGGTGTCAAGGGTGTTAAGGGGTGTCAAGGGTGTCAAGGGCACCGTTATTGGGGAACGTATGCTACGGATATACGCGTAGTAATTACTAATACCATTACACTACGTAAGGAAGTACGCGAAGTGACTGGTAGTATACTATACGACCCACATCGAACGTATATATTTCTACGTCTTCCAAAAGAAAATTCGTAAAATCAAGGACAGAAACAGAACGAATTTCATTTATATCACATTCTCTGTTAACTTTTATAACCATTGACACATCAACAGTAACATTTTCCGATCTTTCACAAAATTCATGCATTGATTTAAAAGAACGAACAAAAGGATTCACACGATCTAACTCAAAACCTATCTCACGCATAAGAAAAACTTCACATACATTAGCATTTCTAATCGTTTTTGTGAAAAAAAATATAAAAAACAGAAAAAAATTTTCACATGCATTCACATCAATGTACATAAGAAGACTAAAATAAAATGTATAAAAGAATAACAAGAACAAAATAACATCGTAAAGTAGGCTACAGACCTTCAATCAATTCGTCAATCAATTAAAAACGAAAATAAACGAAATAAAATTTAGGGGATTTTTACACTAAATTTTATTTCGTTTGTTTTCGTTTTCGAATTGATTGACAAATTGATTGAAGGTCTGTAGCTTGCTTATCGTTTTTGTGAAAAAAAAAATATATGCTTGGGCAATTCCATTTTCATATTGTATGTGGGAGGCCGTTGAATTCAAAAATGCATTTTAATTCGTCTATAACTTTTTTATTTATGATCCGAAAAATCCCAAAAATCTTTAAGACCTAAGTTACACTAATATCAGTTAGCAGTGAAAATTTGAAATTAATCAAAACTCGAATAAAAAAGCCTTAGGCTCCAGAAAGCTTTTTTTAGCGTATAAAATTCTTTAAAGAACTTAAAGAAGAAAAAAAAACTTAAAGAACTTTATTCTTATATAAGATTCTTTAAAGAACTTAAGACATTTGAAGGTATTCACAGAATTCGAACCAGTCCTTACCATCCTCAAGTAAATGGTAAGGTTGAAGCTTTACACCATAGAGCTTCAAATTGTTTTATTAGGTATACGTACAACGTTTAGAGACGATCTCAAATGCAGTCCATCAGAACTAGTTTATCAGCAAACAATTGGAGTGCCTGGATCTTTGTTCCAACTCCTGAAACAGCGTCGCCCGATCCAGGAAATTTAGTTAGCAAACTTAAAGAAACAATATGTGGGCAAAAAAACAGTTGCACCAAAACATTCAAGTTAAAAGATATACGTTCCGACAGATATCGAAAGATACGAATATGTGTTTGTAAGGGTCGATAAAGTTTGAGCTGGACTTACGAGTCCATAGCTCGGTCCTCATAAAGATATACGACGTCTTCGTAAACAGTTGGTAATTGACATGAATGGTAATCTGGCGCAAATAGTTTGAGGCGTTACATTCCCGATCAGGCTGCCTGATCCGACTCCTATCAGTGGTAGCGAAAACTAGATTCGGTTTAGGTTTCAACTCTAACATAATGCTAGTTGGGATGGTAATCAAGTTAAATTTCGATAAAAAATATGCGACCTAGTTGGGAAATAACGGACAATCAAGCAGGTAATACCCAACACAGCACTGGGTAATAACGAAACAATGTGGTGCCAGATGAGTTCAAAGACCAACGAAGGTGCAGAACCATGACTTTCTGGACTAAAAATCAATTACTCTAAGGCTATGGTATATACGACAGGATATTTGTTGCAGAATTTCATGCATAAATAGTTGCTCTTAATTTAACCTGAGAAAGAGAAAGAAATACCGGAACACGCATTTACGATATTGCTAGTCAGGCAATGCCTGTAACATATTAACGATCACATCAAAAATAGTTAGCAACTAGGTGAAGAATCTCAATAGTCTTAGCAACGCTAAAATGACTAGAGTGCACGGTACATCTGGTCATGCAGGTATTGCAGGTATTGAAGAAGTACTCAGATGATCTAGAGAGAGATGCAATTATGAATTGACCTAATTGAATTGTGACACAGTTTCAAGGCACTCTCAGGAATTAATTTGTTTGTACACCCAAAAGTACTGCTTTATTTTGCTCTATTTCCTCAAATTTTAAAGCATTTTTCTTCATTTCAATACTTTGTTTAAACTGCTAACTTCGGGATGAGGTTGACATTACCTTACTCTGAGTTACTATCATTGTACTGAAAAGTCAAGTTGTAGTAATAACCTGAAAAAATCAACAAAAATCTATATTTTTAAAAAAAGATAGTTTTTGATATTGACCTCAATTTTTTCTATCCAATATATGAATCACTCTATAACATGTGTTACTGTTTCCTAGAAAAAGGGTCAAGAAAGCAAAAACATTAAATAAAATACATGCAAAATAATGACGTCGATTTTTCTCAGAATTTCTCGAGTTTTCTTTGTAAATAAATTTTGGATTTACCTGGAATATTCGATAAAATAAACAGAATTGTATTTAAAGAACGAGATATATTTCAAATTAGAGTGGAAACTCGAAAATTTCTACAATCAATCGTTGGAGATTCTATCTATTGGAAGCATATTGGAAAAATATTTTAGCTAGGAATATTGATGCCTACATTATTTTCCCGTGTGAAACGGTAAAGGTGTTGAAGATTTAATAAAACCTTGAATTTTTGCTTACTAATCAGGTTTGAATCCATAAGTCGATTTGGAAATTACGTTTATCGAACTGAGAGTAAGACTAGCTCGAGCAGATAGAAAAACGTGGCCATATGTTGAAGGAGATCCATTTTTTGCTCTATGTATTTTCTTTTACGATTAACGATGTTTAAGTTGTTTGTCATTTCTTGGGGGTACGTGAATTAATTCGATATTGCGGTCGATCATTACAGCCTGTACATGTTACAAAAACTTAGTCTCTGAGTTATAGAACAAATAACAAATAAAAAGCGAAAATCTTTTTTTTTTTAAATTTACAATATGACTTCCTGTACAGTCTTTAATGATAATTTATCCTTGCCACGGTAAATCTGCAACGCTTGATTTCAGAAATGTGTCTAAGCACGAGAAACACAAAATAATTATATTTAAAACTTTTTTATCAGTTTCTTAGAAACTCTCCAAACAGAGTTTCATAGCTTTCTTGTATCGCAACGCATTTGTTTTATGAGAACAGACAAACTTTGTCATTTGTTGAAATTTTCAGAGGACACATAATTTTGCTTAATCTTTCAATAGCATAATTATTCCTTCTACAAAACATTTTTGATACAGTTACACTATGCTTTTTGCTTAATATTTAATCCAAAAATAAACAAGCTCATTTGTATCATTCAGCTTTTATTACAGAAAAGTAATTTGATTCTTTTTCAACTTTCTACCTTTATAAATTAAAATTAAAATGTTCATTATATACATGAAAATCAATTAAAATTGTAAGTCTTGCGATAACCATTAATCTTAATTATGTTTCTCGTAAGAAGGGGCTGATTCATTTGGTACAAACATGAATATATGGATTTTTTTAGCAATTAAAGAAGCTGTCTGTACTCTGTATATAAATTTCTCTGTATTTTTTTTTCAAAATTCAGTAAGTTAAAATTATGGTTCAAAGAATAATCGTACAAATGAAATATGTCGATAAAATTTTAGTAAGCAATTATACAATTTGTTTTATCAAGAAACGGATTTCTTTCTATTTTCTACTTAGTTTGGTTTTCCATTACACTTTTCAAAAGCCAATGAATAATAAAACAAGAAATGTATATGTCTAGGGAAAAGAAATTTGCATCTTATATTTTCTAAAACTAAATACTAAAAGCAATCTTTGTTGTTTATCAAGGGAATATTATTTCTTAAAAATAGTTGAAACTTTGAAAGTATTTCCATACGAGTAAATCAATTTTGTTAAAAGGGTTGAGAATAAAATTTGATTTTGACATCTGATTTGAAATTATTATATTCCAAAATTGTCTTTGAATTGATATGTACATTTTTTTTTTCTGAATAGAAGAGCACAAGGGACACATTCTAAAATTATATTAAATTTAGGTAAAATTTCCTATCTGATATATGAAATATACGTTCCTAGATTTAATTTCAAAACCAAATGAAGATTATATTTCGGTTGTGTATACCTAACAAAAGTTTTTTTTTCTTTTAAAGTCTTCTGATCGTTTTCACATTTTTGCCGAACATTAGTAAGGTCTCGTACGCATATCAGATATCAGTTTTTATTAGTTTAAATATTTTTTAATTTTTTGTAGTGATCTTAGAGTCACCAGTCACCAGTCCGGTGGAAAAACCCTATTTATTCATCGGTATAGCACTCTTAATTTTAGCATACATAAAGTATTTCTTGAAGATTCCACGCTATATACTTGTTTGATTTTTGAATTTCTTGAAACGAAAAATGTTAATTTTCCATTATTTTTTCGAACTTCAGTCGATAATATATATTGTTAATTGTTTGTCCCTCCGTTCTTGAGCAATTTAATTTCAAGGTAACCTTGGATTGGGGTACTCTGTGCTTAAACTATGCACTTTAAATAAATTCTAAAATAAGTTGTATTTTTAATTTTGTTCATACTACTTATATCCCAAGTTTCAAGAAAATCAAAAATAGTCAAGTTCAAATGTTGACTTTTTCACCTTTTTCACGTTTTTCATCTATTTTATGTTGATTTTCACCATCTTCTTTATCTAGAATCTAGACGATTTAGATCCATTCAAGATTTCTTTTTAGTAAAAAAATATGAAAAACGAAAACAAGCATGACCTTCTCTACTTCAAAAGTTCTGTCCAAACAGACAAATATTTTACATTTAACGGATTTTTTTAAACAAAAAGTTTTGTGCAATGAGAATTACAATATGTGTCACAACAATACATAGGATGATAAAAGTCCATAGAGTGTATACAATTCATCGATCAGATCTACTTTATGGATTTTGCATATAGGCTGTTTTCTAAACCAAAACTTATTTGAAACTTATTTGTGGAGACTTACTTATTTGAATAAGTAACCTAAAGAGGTGACTTATTTGAAATTTTTTTTCATAGAAAAATCTAATTTGATTTGACAGTGTCATGTTTGTTTACTAAATGATTTTAAGGAATAAAACTTCTTTTTCGATCCGTAATAAAATTAATATAATAATTTAAAATGAAGAATAGTATATTAAGAAACTAGTTTCATAATCGACGATTTTATCGCACGCAATCTGTTTAGAAAACGACCCGCGCAGCGGGGAGTTTTCTAAAGGATAAGTGCGATAAAACGTCTTATGAAACGAGTTTTTTATACTATTTTTTCTATTTTGCATTTTCTGTCTTGAAATTTAAAAAAATATTTTTTATGTTTTAATGTTTTAAAGAAAATTTCTAAAAATTTCAATTCAAAATAGTAAGCTCTGCGTTTCATCATATTTCTATATATTTTTTGTTGCAAAACTAGCTTTCATAAAATGTGTATTTTATTAAAATATAGTCAATTTGAAATTTTGTTATTATTACTAATTATTTTAATTAATTAAAATATTTAACACTAATTTAGATTATTTTTTAATAATAAGATTAATTAATAAGAATAATTTTATTTATATAATTATTCGTTTTAACTTTCAGTGACGTTTGTATGACCAATGTGACCAACCTTGAAAAACAAAACTTTGCGTATCTTAATGAAGGCCATTTCGATACGCATTTGGGTATCGAAATGACTTTATTTTAGACGCAAAATAGAAAAAATAGTTTTCAAAACTCTTTAATTGATCAAATTAAATAAATCGTTCTAATTAAATTTATTTTCGAATTTGCTTTTTTGTGCTGTCAAATTAAGTATGCTAAATCATTTAGAATAGCTTTTAAATACTTATTTAAAATGGCGGTGAATAAGTAAGTCTACATAAATAAGTTTCAAATAAGTCGTCGTTTAGAATACAGCCATAGATCTTCATTTTGCAGGATTCAAGAAATAAAGCCACCAGACTTTGAATCACATCAACAAAATGCGAAAACAACATCATTGCTTAAAATGTGCATAGATTTTGCATGTTACAAAATTGTGCATAATACATGTCATGCAAATGATGTGCACATGGCCTAAAACACATTAGCACATATGTGCACACAAACGTTAGCTGCATATTTTACGAATAATAAAAAACGAAGCGAAACGAAATTTGTTTAATGATAAGAATAATAAACAAAGAATAAAAATAGTTAGTTTAACGTGTTCTAAAATGACTGGTTCCGCTTAACTTTTATGAGATAATATGACTTTTCTAATAATAAATGTATAAATTTAATTTTATTTTCATGTAAAATTGTGTACGCAAGAAATTTTTTTGTGAAGGTTAATGACAAACGGGCACTTTGAATAATTAATTTTAGTGATTCAAAAAAATTACGTTTTTTGTTTGTCCTTTTTTGATGTCGGCTTATTAATATTTAAACTTATTTTTTATAATATTAAGAAAATTGTGGAAAATTAATTTTATTTTTTATATGTAAGCCAAATATTTAAATTTTTTGATTTCTGATTTATTTTCATTTAAATTGTATCGTTTGTCGTAATTACGTCTCCAAAAATATTGGTCTTATCGGTCTTATCTAGGTCTTAAGATTCCTAACGTAGTAGAAGCTCCTAGTCATAGAAGTCATTCATCAAATATTTTTATATTTATCCCTGATAGTTCTATGCACATTTTGTATACATTGTTACATGATTTAAAAATGTTAAATTAAAACAAATAGCTATGATGTTAGCACTCAAATACTTTCAAACTTCAACTTAATTTAAAATATTTACTAGAATACTTAAAAAAAGCCAACGGGTAGTAACGTTACAATACATAATAATTTTTATTATCCAATGCAGAATGAATTAGCCGCGTAAGACAGCTTTGTGAATAGACTATTAACTATACTATGAACTGTAAACACTGTCAATTATGCAGCTGAAGTAAAATTACTTAAATATATAGCAAAATCTAATGCTTACAACGCTACCTTAATAGACCTCTTAAATAAAAAAAAACTATTAACTCAAACAGTGAAGCAAAATAAATTGGTTGCGATTATTCGTTGTTCATACCGTACGCCATTAAAAATATATTACACAAGCACAATTTCAAAACCGGTGTAAAAACGAGACACAATGTGAAAACCCAATTTAGAGCAAGGACAAAAACCGATTTAACAAAATCCACAGCCGTATATAAAATCGAGTGTCAAACTTACCATAAATTTTACATTGACCAAACGGGCAGGCCTATCTTAAAACGATATACAGAACAACTACCAGGAAGAAATTACACAGCAAAACGTACTTCTAGTTATGGATGTTGGATCTAATAAGCTTCGGTCATAACCACTATTTTTTTAATTGCCGTAACCATTTTTTTTAGGTTCAGTTGACTAATGACAGTTTGTCGCGGATTATCAAGAGGTTTTCTTATAAGTATTTTGAACTAATAGGAATAGTTGGATTGTCCAATACCAGGTCGTGTCATATCAAAAATTTTTACTATCGAAAAAACGCATACGCTAGAAGAAGAAGTTTTCTGGACCAATAGTAGATGTTTAGTTGAAAAATATCATGTAGTGTAATGTAGTGTTGTAACTATTGAAAAGAATAATTTTCCTAAATGAAAAAGTTTTCTGGACTAATAGAAAATATTATCTATTCGTTTGGTAGATTGTCGTTCGTTTGTTTTAGAAAAGTTGAAATTATTGAACGCTAAATGGTGTGGTTTTTGGAAAGCTGAGTGCAATTTCCTTTTTCTTTATTTCTTTTATTCTGTAAATTCTGATCTGTTATAATTTTCTAACAACGCATTGATGTTTCGTTTACGTTTGTTTTATACATTTCAAAACAAAAATGAAATACTTGTACTTATACTAAAAGTTTTATGTTTAAGATACATCTCTGTCCAAAACCCTGGCCTTATTTTGAAAACTTTATACAAAAACCATAACGCAGACCGAAGCCTTCCCGAGTATAAATTTGTTAGGCCTCAAATATGGCTCTGATCAGGTTTGTTCTAGTTCGATTGAATGTTGATCATGAGTGTAAGTTTTTGTCTTATCCGACCTTGATTGGGATAATCGGATTGATCAAGTTCACGTTATAACAATAAATAGGACAAATCCTAGTAAGGCATTTCGAATCAGCCTCTGATCAGTTGTAATGGATACTGTGCGTTCCTGATGGAACATTTGAAGAATTGCGTGCCTTGAGATTTAAATTTCCGACTACCTGTAGTAGATCGATTATCGATCGATCGATTATGCCCTTCCTCAGCCCATCACAAACGCTGAATTGCACGCAAAAGTTTCACAAGAAGACGGACTCAAATGAGCAAAGGACAGGGATCGGAGGACTCCAAAGCTCGGAGGAACCAAGCCTATCAGCCACACCACATCAAATATAATTATTAAATTTAAAAATTAAAATGTTTCACTCACTCCCATTGTTTGAATTACATTTAACTCTTCATGCTTTCTCCGCACTAGCCAAGCATAGTAAATAAAATATTGTATTTAATATAAGAAATCCACCAATCATTGCACCAATCAGATAGGCGATTGTTGTACATTATTAATGATGCAATAGTATAATAAAAGTCGATTGTTGAGCATTGACAATAATATACTACAATATAAATCGGTGCGTCATTGGTACAGGCGAATGTTGTATACGAATAATAATAAATTCAAATAATAGCCCATCGTTGCGCCAATGGTACAGGTGATTGTTGAATACGAATAGTGTTAAATCAATATAACAGTACCGTTGAACCAATGGTACCAGCGATTGTTGAATATGAATAATAGATCAATATAGTATTAATTGTTGCATAAATGTACAGGTAATTATAAAACACAACAAAAAAATGTTATTGTACCAAACGTCATTTACTCAATACAGGAACTACCAAAACTGAGGCAAAACTTTTCTTTCTATTAAATGTTATAAAAATCAATAACGAGATGAACTTTAATTCTATTCCTTCATTTAAAATTCGACTATCAACAAATTTGATTAAATCTGACTAGGGTTAACCTCTGATACAGCTCCAATTTTTTTTAATTGTTAAACAAAACAAATTGTAATTTAGTTTAACTTCATTTTTGTTTTAACATAACAGCACTATTAGCAGTAATAGTAGAAAAAACCACATCATGTAACGGTGACATTTGCCCTTTCCACACTTATATTCAGTGCAACGCATCACTTCTTCGTTTTTTACCTCTTTGCGTAAAAATTACCTATAAACTAAATTGGAGTTGCCATATTTGAATTTAGTTTATAAGGCAAAGCTGCAAAAATTGTTCGTTCTAAGAATATTTCTTCTATTGTTAGTTGTAATTTTATGATGTTTGTTCTCGTATCCCAGTATCATATCGTCACCTTACCGCATTCCGGTTAAATAAAATATGGTATCAATGTACAGCTCGACACTATCCACTGCCACCAAACGTTGCAATAAAACAATATAACTGGGTATTTAAAGTTTTGTTCTAAAACTTTATCTTTATTCCATGTTTATTTGACTTTTTATTTTGTTATTTATACTTAAACTCACAATATTTAGAGTAATTCAGTGCACTAACAGTTCAACAAACAAAAAAACTTAAAATCATGTGAATATGATTGATTGATTCTAAATAAACTTATACATTTAAAATGCACTGGTAGCTTTTATGGTTTAGTACACTACAAACTCAAATGTTTTATTTTAAAACACTTAAAGTGCTTAAATGCTTGTTGTCACTTTTTAAACATTTCAAAGTGTTTTATTTAATTAAACTATTTTAAGCGCTTAATACTAAAACACTTTAAGTGTAACAAGTGCGTAAAATTTATAAATATTTATTTAATTGTTCATTTAATCATTTTATTTAACAAAGTTATAAACAAATTTAAGCTTTTTAAATAATTAAAGTGCGCCATCTTTGTTGTAATTTTTAAATTATTCGAGTTCGAAAATATAAACACAAGAATCCAACTAAAACAACACATAGGAATACAACTAAGCTGTCAAAATAATAAACTTTAAAGACCTAAATAAATTGTTTTTTCTTGCAATTCCAATGATGCAATGTGTTTAAGTTGTTTTTACTATATGGTAAGTTATTTAAATTATTATTTTGATATTTTAGTGCTATAAAAATATTATATATAGATAGATATATGGATAGATTTAACTACAAATCTCACATGCAGGCGGCGTGCTAGCCCGTGCAGTAAATATTTTTTAGTCATATGTGGCGAAAAGTCGTTTTTTCTTATATTCTATTCTAGTACAAAATTAAATATTTTGTACGGATGTGTTACAAAAATAAATTATTGAATGAAGTTTATAGTGAAAATCATGGCATGTTTAGTTTTTTTTTTCGAATTTTTAAAATGTCTAGTGAGTCTAAAAAATTCAAAAATTATTTTATTCTACAATTAATTACGTTGTATTTACAGTCATTCTGAAAGGAAGATTACGCCTTAGGTTCAATAAAAGCCCTCGCTTCGCGTTGGGCTTCAATATGCATCGCAGGCGTAATTTTCTTCTTTCAGTCCTCGATATGTAAATAACAAATTCATTTACAGCAAAAATTTTAAAGAAATTCACAAAACAAAATCAGCTAAACTCAAATTATTTTTTTTCTTTTAAAATCGAAAAACACTATAGCCATTGATTGATCGACATGGTTAAAACTGACCATTATCAATTAAAGTTATTTATGCTTCACTGTAATATAATTTTGTTATAAAATCTTGAATGCGCGATGTAAACTCATCCATGAAAAGCGGTGCGTTATAAGAGGACATTATGAATTCATTACGCCCGCTCATAAAACGCTAAAAAAATTAAATAAAATTATTTTTACTTTAGTTTTGTCTATAAAATGTAAATAATTCTCATTCAATTTCAGCTAGTAAAAGATTTTTACAGTCATTTAAAAAATTTTTGCAATATTTTCACTATTAAATGTTCACATTTTTTCAAAACTAGCAAATTAATTTAAACGTCATACAATTTTTTGTGTTACACGAAACAAAATTTAGGAAAATTTGTTTGCATAGCAACGTACAAACAACATTTAATTATTTAAAACTTCAAACTATTTATTTTCATGACATACTACATTTGTATTTTTTGCATATCAATATAGACTAACAAATTAAATTCTTTCTTAGTTTTTAGCTTAGTGAAGCATAAAATCTTGTACGCACAGCTTGCGTTACTGGCCAGATTATGTCGCTTTCCGAGCGTAATAACCTACATAACGCCCTTGGTACATAAATAGCTATTCCTTTTCACTGTTAATTATAAAACAGTTTATCACATTAGACCATTTGGATTCATTTTTAATATTCACAGTAAAAATGGCGTGTATCAAACATACAAAAAAATATATTAATAGAATCATTTCCAGTAATTAATTATACAAAAGTAAATGTAAAGCCGCGTATTCCACAACGTTTGAAAAATTTTCAGATAATATATGAGGTCCTAATTAGTTCAGCTTGACATCCACGACCGTCCGCTAAGTTGCTCCAGTTGTATATTGCTATTTTAAGTAATTTCTGCATGGGTTGATACCTGTGAGCCTTAACTTTCGTTTTTTTTTTAAATGGGGCAGTCGCGGCAACTTTCAAAATATTTTACAAACTTGGTATCAATCGATCTGGCTTGGCCGTCTCCTGAAAACTTTATGAGATTGGGGTGGTAGGACCCACCCCCACCCCTTTACACCCTCTTTAAGTTTTAGCATATAGAAATCTATATAAAATAAATGGGAAGAGATAAACAAAATTTAATAGCACCATTATCTTTTATTCAGGCCGGCCCAGGTTTTAACTCCAAAAGTTGGTTTGCACCCCCACTCCCACCCCCAACCAATCGCGTAGGTGGGGTGACACATGAGGTAAGAAACTAGAGGATAAGAGTTTGGGTCTAAAATTAGGGAAATGTTCAAATATACATAATAAATATTGGTTTTTCCATGAATCGAGAATACTGAATCCAATGGTGGTCTTGGAATATGCAATCAAGCAACCATAGGAGCAAAATCAGAAGCTGGAGGATGGGGTGGAGAATAAAAAAATTTTCAAATATACATTATACACCAAGGCTAGAGTTACTTAGCAAAGGAGCCCCTTAAAAGTGGGTTATTCTTAAATGTGAGTTGAATTATATCGTCAAATTGATGTATCGTCGAAACATGGCAGAAAAATATTTTAAAATTATTAAATAAAAAGAAAAATAATAAACTAAAATAGCAAATTCTTTATATTTCTTATATTTTTATTATTGAAATATACAAACAAATACCACAAAAATAAGACTGTATCAATTTGAGTGCTTAACATTTTCTTGTATAAATAATTGAACTTCTTTAAACCGTCTTTAAACCATATTGAGTAAACTAGACGGAAAAAAATCTGTCTATAAAATATTTAATGTCATTTATTCTTTATTTTATAAACTTCACATTTCAGGATTCAGCATTCTCGATTCATAGAAAAACCAATATTTATTATGTATATTTGAACATTGCTCCAATTTTAGACCCAAACTCTTATCCTCTAGTTTCTTCCCTAGAGCCCAAATACTAATTTCAGCATCACCATTGAATTCAGTACCCTCAATTCAGCCAAAATCGGTACCCATAGTATATTTTCGGCTTTCAGCCCGCAACTCCCACCCTTTAGTGACACCCTTATATTTTTGATCCCAATTTAAACATCCCTGTTGGATACAGCGTCCTCAAGTATGTTGAAAACAAACACTAATGACGACAATTTTGATACTATTCATGACCAGACCCCCAACCCCCACCCTTTATTGAACTACACTGAATCCGGTCACCATTTTTATCATCACCATTGAACTCAGCATCTTTGATTTTGTTAAAATCGAAATAATAATGATAATTTTGATACTATTCATGACCAGACCTCCAACCCTCACCCCTTATTGAACTACCCTGAGTCCGGTCAATATTTTTACCATCACCATTGAACTCAGCATCCTCGACTATGTAAAAGTCGATAATAATGACAATAATTTCGATACTTTGTGTAAGCGACCCCACAACCCCCACCTATTATTGAACTACCCTGAGTCCGACCCCAATTTTTATTATCATAATTGAGCGCAGCATCATCGATTATGTTAAAATTGATAATGATGACGATGATTTCGATATTTTTTATAACCAACCCCCAACCCCCACCCCTTATTGAACAACCCTGAGTCCGGTCAACATTTTTACCATCACTATTGAACTTAGCATCCTCGATTATGTAAAAATCGATAATAATGACAATAATTTCGATACTTTGTTTAACCGACCGGCCCCAACCCCCACCTATTATTGGGCTACCCAGAGTCTGACCCCAATTTTTATTATGACAATAATTTCGATATTTTTATAACCGACCACCCAACCCCCACCTATTATTGGGCTACCCTAAGTCTGACCCCAATTTTTATTATGACAATAATTTCGATATTTGTTATAACCGACCCCCCAACCGCCACCCCTTTTTGGACTGTCCCGGGTCCGGCCCCCATTTTTCTCATCATCATTGAACTCAGCATCCCCGCTTATATTGAAATCGACACCAAACATGACATGCAAAAAAATACTACGACAAGGGTACCCCATTGGGAGTAAAAAATGGCTATGTCACCGATCAGAAGGTAATGTAACGATCGCAATAATCGCAAAACAATAATAAAACCAAATTCATCTTCGTTTTCAATTCAATAAAAATGCATTTCATTAGTTTCCGTTCATTTTTACATTAATAATAATTTTAAAATTTTCTAAAACTTAACTGCCAGTTAAATTTTGAACATACTATAAAAAGCAAACGAACGTACTAAATTTTTATTTCCAATGCTAATGAACAGACGTCGTTGTTAATCATTTGCTGAATTTCGAATATGACACGATTGATTAGAAAAGGTCAAAAGCAAAACACATGTTTTTGCAATTTTTAATTTGGGAAAAATCAATTGTCATTCCATTTTTGGCTTTTCAAAAGCAAAGTTTCAATTCAGTTTTGTTATTAAACATTACCTAAAACTTATCAAAAATAAATAATAATTACATTTGATTTTGATTTTAAAAAGAAATTTCTTTAAATTTATACAAAAAAGAGTTAACACTGTTTTCATTAGTGTGTGATTTGGATGTCTATTTTGTTTGATAAATAAGCAAAAAAAAAGTTATTGATTTATTAAATACAAGTGATAAATTATTAATGATTGTTTACTTACAACATCATCAAAATAAATTAAGAATTCCTGAAATCTGCTTTATAAATTGTGGCAGTACATGAAGATAAAGTATCCACTGATGTTATCGAAAGTATGAATAGCAAGGATAACAGAGATCGAAGCTATTACCACAGTTAGAGACAATCTTTTGTTTGATGGTTTCTCCGGTTGTTAAAACCGTATGGATTCAAAGGCAGATATATAAATGGGAAGTTAAAAGGTCAAACGCTAGTCAAGGGATATTGGAAAATCAAACAAATAACCTAAAGCAACAGAATATTGATGACATCAATCAACGGTTACAACTTAAGGTATTTATTATTAATATGTATGTTAATTTTAATTTAAACATTAAATATTAGAATGTCGAGATAAATTAGATAAATAAGAGATTCCCAATCTCAAGGGTTTGTACCGGGGGGGATAAATCGATATACCGGGCGTGTTTACATGGTTATGTATCATAATTTAAGGTTTTTGTATTAAAAGTCCATATTCACAAAGTGAATACTACAACGTAGCGCCGAACAAAAAGGGACCCGTTAGTTTTTTTAGATATATATATAAATATTTTCCAGTTTGGGCGTTGGCAAGCCGGTTTTTTTGTTTGAAAAAAAAACTTGTTTTTGTGGAACATTTTTATATATTTATATATTAATTGATCATTTCAATTTAGATTAATTAATATCCTTATATAGTTTATTTTCGCGTTGGTTTATTTGGCTAAATTTTGTTAAAAAGCTAGAGGGAAAAATAAAGGTTTAGTTACTAAGGTGTGTTCATGTGTATATTTATCGTAAGTACTCTAAATTTATATTTTCAAAAATTTAAAGAATTTCGCGTTTCTCTTAGTAAGTTTTAGGATAAACCAGTTGTGGTTTTTTTTTGGTAATAGGGTGGTGGCAATCGGTTTGGGCCGTGGTTGTCAATCAGCTTTTTGTGTATCTTGAAATAAACCAGTTATTGGTTTCGTTTTGGTTTTGATTAAGGAAATTATATATTTTGAATTTTGTTAAGAATGTATACAATTATGAGGGGTCAGGGGTTAATAAGGAGGTGTCGGCCAGGTGGGTTTGAGCCCTGGATGAATGAAGTGGATGGGAGAGCGAATGAAGAGAGAAAAGAGAGAATGGTTGAGGCGAGGAATGTGGTGGATGAAATGATGAATGTGATTCTGGATGAAGTAAAACATAAAATATTTTTGGAATTAATGGATGATATTTATGAAGAAAAATATGATGAGTTTCTGGATAAATTGATTTGTGAGATAGTGAATGAGGAGTTGAATGGGGTGAATGAGGAAGCGGATGAGATGGATGAAGTGACTGAGGAAGTGAATGTGGGCTGGCGTGAGAGAAGGAGGATAAATAGAAATAGGAGCTCTCACCTGAAGAGGAAGGAGAGGAGAAGAAGGGAGAAGGAGAGTCGCTTGGTCGTGGAGCTGGGAGCTTCCTCGACCAAGAGTACTCAAATAGAGGAGCTGGTTGAGGTGGTTCCCATCTCACCGACCATGCGACAGGTAGAGGAGTGGACTGGTCCACAGGAGGCCCCTGTTCCTCATTGTATAATTAGTTAAGACTAATTTTTTTTTAATTTTGAAAAAAACCGTTTTGGGACAGCAATTTTTTTGGAGATTGTTTTTTGTGCTGTCATCTACTTTTAGTAATACTAATTGTTTTTTATTTGGAAAAAAGAAAACCGTTTTGGGGAAGCAGTTTTTTTTTGAATTTTTTTTATGCTACCACATACATATTGTACATATAATTGTTTATATATTGTACATATTTTTGGATGATGCAATTAATTTATATATGAAATTAATTGTATGTTTTTTTTGATTATGGTTAGATTTAGTAAGTGTTTAGTTACCATTTTTAAAATTATTTTTTATTGCGATTAATCTAAAAAATAAGATAAATATAGAAATAATTATTTTTAGCTAACATTTATTTTTGTTGTTTGTTTTGAATACAATAAGTAAAGCGGAAAAATTTGACCTAAACAAATATATTAGAGTTAATAACTTGGAAATTAGTAAGCTTGGTTTGAATTTAAAATAATCGTAATTTTTTTTATAATATAAATTACCAATTTATTATCTAGTCTGAAGATTAGATTTAATTAATTTCGTGTAAAACTTTGTTGACACATATTATGTATTTCATGTTTCGATTTAGCACTTTTTAAGTGGGAAATTATTTAGATTATGGATAGGTTATATATTATTTAGGTTTATTGATTCACTTTTCCCAGCGGTAGGCCTAACAAGCCATCCATGGGGCTTACCCCCTTAACATTGATGTCGTTCTTAGATCGCCTATGGCCATCGGGGTTATGCGATCGAAGAACATTGGTTTCTTCTCTTCATTCGGCGAGGAAGTCCTCAGGGACGAGGAGTGGTGTTGCTGTGTTTGTACTTAGGTGCAAACCAGTAGTATCATTCTTTGCTCAGAGGCTTCTTCGGTGTAATGAAGAGAAGAACCAATTGTACTTTGCTTTCAGGATCAGAGGCTTCACCTCATACAAATTCAAAAACTTTTCCATTTTTCCACTTAGCTTTTACAATAGAACAATTTTTCATAGAGTTTAGGATTTGGGGTCTGGTGCTCGGGAGCGTTCTTCAACTTTCGCATTAGGTTTAGTGTAATTTATTTTTAGGTTAAACAAGCACAACTGGGTCAGTAGAAATGGACCTAGTGTCTAATCGTGACAGTTGTGATTGTTTTATTAGGTTGGGGAGAATCTGTTCTGTAGAATCTGGTCGTTAGGGGCTTTTCCAGTAGGTTCTCACATGCATGGTTGGAGTGGGCTCGCGAACGCGATATTTCAAATTTGAATGAAATGGATATTGTACCATACTTACTTTTTAAATTGTCTCCAGACGAATCTTGATTTTGGGAATCTCTTATTATATTAAATAAAAAAATAAAATAAATCAAACAAATTTTTCAAGAATTAAATAAATAAAATTTTTTATTAAATAAAGTAAATTTTCGTAATTAAATAATTTTAGGTAAATAAATAATTTTTTTTAGAATCTAAATAGTTTTAGGTAACTAAATAAATAAATTTTCTTAAATAAGCAAGACATCAAGATATAAATAAATATCTATTATTTTTTTTAAAAAAAAAATTAAATAAATATTTTGAGTTAAGAGGACCACCCAATAAATAAACATCTTTAAATATTTTTTTTCAAATTTTAAAATAAATAAATATTTTTTCCATAGGGGTGTGTCGTCAATAAATAATTTTAGGTATATAATTAATTCTGAAATTTCAGCATATCTGAAATTAAAATAAATAAATTATACTTTTATATATACAATATCTTAGGAATTTTTGTACAGGTTCAGCAAGGATTAACTACGACGGTCTTTCCTTTGGTTCCTTTACGAAGTTTGTTTTTTTACAAAAATTTTCTGTTTTTTTTGGGGCGTTCGTTGGTTTTTTTTTTCGTTTTACGCTTTTTTATTGTTTACACTTTTACAGCATACTAGCTACATTTTTTTTTTTTTGGTTGTTGAGATTGGTTTTATTATCGTTATTTGTTATTGTGAATTCTGGATTCTATAAATTTTACCATCAAAATGTCAAGTCACATTGGCGTGGACCATCCGTTCTATGGTTTGGAATCCAGTGAACTGCAGATCGAATGTCTGGTTCGGGGTGTGGATTTTAGGGGGGTCAATTGGGCAGAGGAACTGCGAAACCACGTAAATCATGGTGCAGTTCCAGTAACGGTATCTCATGCGAGAGACTTGGTAGCTGAGTCTCAAACGGTGGTGCAGGCAGCACAAGTTGTTTTAGATCAGGTACGTCGACTTCAACCACCGGTTAATCAGATCTTCTTAGATGGTTTGGCGAATCGAGTGTTGCATTATACAGGTAGGATGAATAGGTTGGGTCCTCGCAATGACTTGCAAGAAGCCCGCACCTACGCTATCTCGCAATTGTCACGCGCCTGGGATATAATAGGATCACTGTCAACACGTCCAATTATACAAAATAAACCAGGAGTATCATCTGCTCCATCTGCTTCACCTGCTTTTCGACCAGGTGAGAGATCCACACCGATCCCAGTACAGCCAATAACTGAGACAATAAATAGTCTGAATCGTACAGACCATCAACAACAGAGACGGTCGGAACAATTACCACCGGCTTATTTTCAACAATCAGGTTTGAGAGCAGAGGACCTTGCAATACCACTATTGGGTCCATCTTTCCAAGCTGAACACATACACAACAATCCAGCATTGGTACAACAACAATCATTAAATTATCCACAAGCTCCACTAACAGCACCACCACCATACAACCAACCTCCTCAGGTATGGCGTGACGCGGCTCCAGCGTTAGCACCGGTGGAGTACCGAGAGGTTCGTGGGAACAATTTGAGTCGTTATGACTCAAACTGGGTTCCAACCTTCACAGGAGATGGTCACTCTCCTGATGTTCATGAGTTTGTTCACAGAGTTGAGGCGGCTGCCAGGAGGGACCGCGTGAATTGGGACGACCTTAGGTCTATCGTTCCGCGGTATCTCAAGGGGGCTGCCGACAGATACTATTTGAACTTAACTCATGAACATGAGGTGGTGACCTATCCAGTGCTAAGGGAGGGACTCCTACAAACCTTCGGTACGCTTACCGATGATAAGGCGATATTGCGCGTTCTTCTGAACCGCAAACAAAAGTCAAAGGAGAGCGTATACGAATATCTAGTGGAGATTGGTTCGTTAAACCGTCGCTTAGCACGTCCATTTGCTGACCGAGAAATGCTAGAGATTGCTCGGGAGGGACTTAGTGTGGAGCTCAAAAATGCTACACTTGCAGCAACAATACATTCTATTGATGAACTTCGGACTCTATGTCAGAAGTTTGAACGTTTGTGGTCCACACCAGTTCCAACCAGAACATCAAATTTAAGAATTAGCGAGGTACAACAAATGGATGACTATGAGGTGGATGCTGGAGCAGAACAACATGGATATATTGATGCGGTGGATTCAACACAGAGACGGATATTGCAGCGACCTAGCATAACATTTGACAACAGTCAACCTGGTCCATCAATATCCAGACAACCAATTGTCTGTTTTAGATGCGGGGTAAATGGACATCGAGCTCCTGATTGTTCTAAAAACAGAATAAAATTGCACTGCTGGAAATGTAATAAGCCGGACGTTATATACGCAAATTGTTCATATTGTCACCCGTCGGTAAACTTCCGTCCGAGAGTACATGCTTCGGGGATGGTACCCTCGGTTCAACATCCAACGAGCCCGAAGAAAACGACGAGAGATGTAGCAACGCAGGACGATCGATCACCACTCAGGAAACCAGAATAAAATCACCCAGTACATTTAATTTCCCATCATTACATCACACATATTTTAGACGTCTGGAACGTAACATCAGATATTGGAGGATGAGGAAATTATTTCGTAAAGCTTGTATTTCATCTATCCTTTCAGAAACAAAGGATCCTCGGCCGCGATTGACAATCAAGATTTTGGACAAACATATTTCAGGTCTATTGGATAGTGGAGCGTCAATCACAATACTTGGAAGGAATTCCTTGGAATTATTGGAATCAGCAGGTACAACTTACCGTAAGTACACTTCGTGTATTCGTACGGCAGATGGTACTGCAACAAAAATTTTGGGTTACATCGAAATTCCAATAACTGTGAATGGCTCCACTAAACCAATGCGGTTCCATATAGTCCCTGGATTACGAGAAGAGCTCTACCTGGGCATAGATTTCTGGGAGAAATTCGGTATTGTTCCTTCCTTTGTTAGTGAACTGACTCGCACAGAGCTACAAACTTTTAATACACATAACCTCACCACTGATCAGCAACATGAACTGGATATGATCAAGGATTCTTTCCCGTCATTTGAAGTGTCTGGACTCGGAAAGACTTCTTTGGTTGAACATGTCATCGATGTTGGTGATAGTGCACCTGTTAAACAGAGACACTATCCCACATCGCCGGCTGTTCAACTAAAGGTCTATGCCGAACTTGACCGAATGCTTCAAATGGGCGTGATCGAAGAGTCTAACAGTTCTTGGTGCTCGCCAGTGGTTTTGGTACAAAAAGAATCTGGTAAAAACAGATTGTGTATTGATAGCCGTCGTGTCAATTCACTAACTAAAAAGGACGCTTACCCACTTCCCTTGATTGATGGCTTACTAGGTCGTCTAAATAGCACAAAGTACATTTCAAGTATTGATCTCAAAGATGCTTTCTGGCAGATTCCTCTGGCAGAAGCATCTAGAGACAAGACAGCCTTCACAGTGCCTGGTCGTCCATTGTATCAATTCCGGGTTATGCCCTTTGGATTGTGCAATGCTCCCCAGACAATGTGTCGGCTAATGCACAAAGTGATACCACATCAATATCACGAAAATGTCTTTGTTTATTTAGATGATCTATTGGTAGTCTCTTCCACGTTCCAGGAACATATGGAATTGCTGTCCAAAGTCTCTTCATTGTTAAGAGCGGCTGGGTTAACAATAAACCTCAAGAAAAGTAAATTTGTTCTGAGAGAGGTGAAATACTTAGGATTTTTGGTTGGTGAAGATGGTCTTCGAACAGACCCTGACAAGGTAAGAGCTGTTGCTGAGTATCCAGCTCCGTCAACAGTGAAACAAATACGGAGATTATTGGGAATGGCTGGTTGGTACCAACGTTTCATACCAAATTATGCAAGCGTGGTATCACCAATTACAGATTTATTAAAAAAGAGTTCGGGAAAATTGAAATGGACATTGGAAGCGCAAGCTGCTTTCGAAAATTTAAAACGATTGCTGACTACAGCACCGGTATTAGTAAACCCTGATTATAATAAAGAGTTCTTTATTAGATGCGATGCGAGTCTGACAGGGATAGGTAGTGTACTGTATCAGATCGACGAAGACGGACAAGAGTGTCCGATAGCCTTCATGTCGAAAAAACTTAATAAAGCTCAACGAAACTATTCTGTTTCTGAGCTTGAATGTCTTGCGGCAATTCTGAGTGTGAAGAAATTCAGGGGCTATGTTGAAGGTCACCGATTTACAATTGTGACTGATCACTCAAGTCTGAAGTGGCTTATGTCACAGAAAGACTTGAGTGGTCGTCTGGCTAGGTGGAGCCTAAAACTCCAACATATGGATTTTACCATTGTCCACCAAAAAGGTACCCAAAATATAGTCCCTGATGCTCTATCTCGTCTTTATGACGATACACACGAAGAATTGACGGAAGCATTAGTACATCACATTAATGAAATTAAAATCGACAATGAGGGTTATCGGCACAAGGAATATACGGATATGATAGCTAAAGTTCAATCATCACCCAAGGACTTTCCATCTGTTAAAGTCGTGGATGATAAGCTATACATACGTATTGAGCCAAGATCTGATGCAATACCCAACGATGTTCCTGTGTGGAAACTCTGGGTACCAAAACCGATGACTTCAAACATGATTCAGAAACATCATGATGATAGTACTGCTGCTCATGGAGGTGTTAAAAAGACTTTAGAATTACTTCGACGTCTTTATTATTGGCCGGGCATGGCGTCACAGGTACACAACTATGTTGTGTCCTGCGACACATGTAAACAAACAAAAGCCACGAATCAGATATTGCGTCCTCCGATGCAATATCAATTCGAAACAGCACGTCCATGGCAGAGAGTCTATATAGATTTTTTGGGACCGTATCCTCGTTCTACACTTGGGAATACGGTGTTATTGATAGTTCTGGATCATGCTACGAAGTTTGTACTACTGAAACCACTTAGAAACGCAACTTCACCGAAGGTGAATGCTTTTCTAAGGAATGAAGTGTTTCTTACATATGGGGTGCCAGAGTTTCTACACAGTGACAATGGCAAACAGTTCACTAGTAGGAACTTTCAAAGTCTTTTGTCAGATTTCGGCATTAAACACATTAGGACCGGTGTCTATAGTCCTCAAAGTAACGCGTCAGAGCGGGTCAATAGGTCAGTTCTAGCAGCAATTCGAGCGTTCATTAAAGGTCAACACACCAAGTGGGATTCACAAATTGGTGAAATCGCATATGCACTGCGGGCTGCAGTACATTCAGCTACCAAGTACTCACCGTACTATTTATTATTTGGTCAACATCCAGTTTCGGATGGGAATACTTACCAATTGTTGAGATCACTACATCAGCTTGGTGAAGATGCTGGTGAGGAAATGGAACGCACTGATCATTTGACTCTGCTTAGGAACCGGGTTCAGAAAAATTTAAAAGCAGCTTTCAAAAAATCGCAACATCAATACAACCTGCGATCTAAACTACGGACTTTTCAACCACAACAACGTGTGTTTGTACGGCAACATCATTTGAGTGACGCTACCAAAAGGTTCTCGGCAAAATTGGCTCCAAAGTTCTTACCTGCAATGATTAAGACTAAGATTGGAAATGTACTCTACGAGTGCATAGATATGAGCGGTAAGAATCTTGGAGTCCATCACGCGAAAGACATCAGGGAATGATGTCTTTTCGTTAGGTAGGGTTGTTCCTCTGGCTGATTGTCGTCTCTGGGGTTCACATCTTCAGGTCATACTTACTGGTTGTATCGGGGTGTCCATGGTGCTGACGTTCGGATGGATGGTCGGTCTCAATACTCAGTGAAGTTCTTAAGGACTTCATGAGTGTTGGAACCGGTCATCGGTCTTGACGCCAGTGACGGTGGGTATCTCGATCCCAGATACAGCTTAATAGGTGGAAGTAGTTCGGTGGTTTTCTGTCATGGAGGGGGTGGCGACGTTTTTGTGATTTCAAGAGTAAAAATCTTGGTTTCTACCTTGAATTCATGGTGTAACGATCGCAATAATCGCAAAACAATAATAAAACCAAATTCATCTTCGTTTTCAATTCAATAAAAATGCATTTCATTAGTTTCCGTTCATTTTTACATTAATAATAATTTTAAAATTTTCTAAAACTTAACTGCCAGTTAAATTTTGAACATACTATAAAAAGCAAACGAACGTACTAAATTTTTATTTCCAATGCTAATGAACAGACGTCGTTGTTAATCATTTGCTGAATTTCGAATATGACACGATTGATTAGAAAAGGTCAAAAGCAAAACACATGTTTTTGCAATTTTTAATTTGGGAAAAATCAATTGTCATTCCATTTTTGGCTTTTCAAAAGCAAAGTTTCAATTCAGTTTTGTTATTAAACATTACCTAAAACTTATCAAAAATAAATAATAATTACATTTGATTTTGATTTTAAAAAGAAATTTCTTTAAATTTATACAAAAAAGAGTTAACACTGTTTTCATTAGTGTGTGATTTGGATGTCTATTTTGTTTGATAAATAAGCAAAAAAAAAGTTATTGATTTATTAAATACAAGTGATAAATTATTAATGATTGTTTACTTACAACATCATCAAAATAAATTAAGAATTCCTGAAATCTGCTTTATAAATTGTGGCAGTACATGAAGATAAAGTATCCACTGATGTTATCGAAAGTATGAATAGCAAGGATAACAGAGATCGAAGCTATTACCACAGTTAGAGACAATCTTTTGTTTGATGGTTTCTCCGGTTGTTAAAACCGTATGGATTCAAAGGCAGATATATAAATGGGAAGTTAAAAGGTCAAACGCTAGTCAAGGGATATTGGAAAATCAAACAAATAACCTAAAGCAACAGAATATTGATGACATCAATCAACGGTTACAACTTAAGGTATTTATTATTAATATGTATGTTAATTTTAATTTAAACATTAAATATTAGAATGTCGAGATAAATTAGATAAATAAGAGATTCCCAATCTCAAGGGTTTGTACCGGGGGGGATAAATCGATATACCGGGCGTGTTTACATGGTTATGTATCATAATTTAAGGTTTTTGTATTAAAAGTCCATATTCACAAAGTGAATACAACAGTAATATGGGGGGATTGTATTTGTTCTGAAATTTTGATTCTAACGATAACCCACATGACATATTTTACTCATTTAATGTGTCAACCCCACCCACGGGGTTGGTTGGGCGTGGGATGTAAACCAACTTTTGGACTCAAAAGTGGCGCCGGTCTAAATAAAAGATAATGGTGCCATTAAATTTTTTTTATCTCTTCCCATTTATTTTATATAGATTTTAATATGCTAAAACTTAAAGAGGGTGTAAAGGGGTGCGGGTGGGTTCTACCACCCCAATCTCATAAAGTTTTCGGGAGACGGCCAAGCCCGATCGATTGATACCAAAATCACAAAATCGAGTCAAAAAAAATTCCAAAAACCACGTTTTGTGCCCGATTCTTAAAAAAACGATAGTTAAGGTTTCCGCCCCTCATATTTTCCCTTTAAATTTTAGTGACAACTATTTAGTATTTCTATATATATACTTTCCATAAGCTGATTCTTTCAAGCTTGTAATAAATAAATTTCTACAAACTCATTTTTTCTCAAACCAAAAAAATTCTCCTTAATATTTTACAATTTGTCGTTTAAAACACGTTTTAATAAAGTAATATCACGTCCTCAATTGACCCATAACATGTACAAATTATGGTATGAATCGGTATGAATAAAAATATTTCATATATCTTTTAGGATGAATAATTTTTATTGAAATGAATTTTAAGGAATAAAATTTTGATGATGTTTAATTCAGTTTATGATTTATAAATTCAAACGATTTCGACTTAATTTATTCTGTTTTGCATAATATTCTGTACAACGAGCACGGATGGCTGCTAATATCCCACGAGTATGAAAGATTCAAGAATTAATTAGAATTATCAATTTTTTTCTTTATATTATTTATTTTGACTAACAATCCAAGCTGATGTTTATTTTGATTTTCGTATCAAATTGCTGTTGCTTTAATAATCTATTATATGTTATTTTAGCTCAAACCACAAAGCCACTCAAATTTTTTAACTACCGAAGCGTAATGATTGATTTTTCCGAATCTTTAACCAATTTTCCCTCTTTTTGTTCATTAATTTTCTTTTCTTTACTACTTATATTTAATATCATTTTTGTGAGACGAAGAAAATTAACATATGAAGGTGATTCTATATATTCGTAGCATCAGTAAACTATTATGAATTGAAAGAATTAACTATAACTAGCAATTAGTATTTGATATCCACGATGTAACCACGATATTGTTCATTTGACAATAGTTATTATAGTCAAAAGGATACATGCAATGAAATTTAACTGATGAAATAGTAATTATATTCAAAGGTATTAGGCACAGTTACAATCTTTTTATATTTAAATTGAAAGCGGTAGTATACGATGAACAATTTGTTAAAATGGGAACTGGTTTTGAATAAATACGGCTTTGAAAAAATCTCACCTCTTCCATAATCTAAATTTGGTACCTTTGTATCCATAATGTTGAATATACAAACCTTCCCTTGTTTATATTTTTCAGTTTAATTTAGTATCCCATCTTATCGTATTTCATTATACTAATAACAGTGTAATAATATATTGTTTGTTACCCCAAGTTTTTTTTGTGAAAAAAAAAATAAATAAAAATACCATAACTGTAATCATATACTTTTATCACCTTTAATGTCACACTTAAAAATCTACCGCATCATCCTAAGTTTTAGGTCGAATTTTATTATATGTTGTATTTCGTTTTTATAGGAGGAAAATTTAAATTATGAGCAGCTATTAACACAAATTTGATTAAACGAATTTTTAGATTTTTTCAAAAGCAGAGTAGGTTGTCACAGTTTTGTTTTCCAAATAATCATAGAATAGAATAGCTTTGCGATTGGTATTTTTCTGTGTAAACTCACAACATCGGAATCAAACTGTAGAATAACTTATAAAACATATCGTGTATTCAATAAGATAATATACAATAAGATAGTAATGACAAAATCCCTCAAGGCTACGTTAACGCCAGAGATGATGTTATACAAATACATATTACCACTGCCTTTCGAAGTAAAATAATTTGTGGAGCTGCCTAATATTTTGTTATGTGTTTGTGACGAGGCTTTGTGCTTTGTGCTGCAGGCTTTTGAATTATTTTCATTTTACTATCTCAATAGATTAAACAAAATCGTTCAAATAACATTGAGTGTATTTCTTTACTAAAAAATAAAACATTTAGAGTTCAACTATGTTTCTTAATTTTTTGATAGAAAAGTGGTGCCTGCTGGTTTCTTCTAATAATTGTGTTTATTAGATTTTAATTTTAATAGTGGAGGCGGTTGGTATCTTCTAACAACTACTTCCTATTATTGATAATAATAATGGAGGCGGTTGGTTTTTCCTAACAACTGTAATAATTTATTGACACATTAATTTTATTATTTATTATTATTTATTTATTTTATTAAATTTAAAATTAATGGTATTACTTTTTATTTCTAAATAATATTTATTGTATCACTATAATCAAACCTTACTGGTTTGATTTTAAATTATTACTCTGATCAAAATTCAATATTATTCTTATTTATACTTAAATTGATAATAGCATTACAACAACAAAAATAAAACTATTTAATTTCTTAGAATCTATTTTACCAACCCAAATTTGGATTTTTACTTGTTAAACAAAAAATTTCAGTTGGTAAACAACAACACGTGCAAATATAAATTAAAACGACAATTTATCAATTTTAGTTTAGAGTCCTTCTGCGAAATTATTTATTTAGGCTCCAAAAAAAATTGGTAAATAACAAAAACGTAAAAATCAAAAATCAAAAATTTCAGTTGGTAAACAATAAAAACGCAAAAATCAACAACGATAATTTACCAACTTCCGTTTAAGGTCCTTCTGTTCAAATTATTTATCTTCAAAACTAAAAACAAAAAATATTATACGAAGAGAAATAATTTGAACAAAATATATTTGCTTAGGCTTCAAGCAAAAATAAATATCTTCTTATATATTAATACGTTAGAAAAAAACTTTGTGGAGCTTAAGGGTTTTTTATTCGCAGATGGATTCATTTCAAATTTTCACAGCTAACTGATATTAGTGTAACCTATATTCGGATTCGGATTCACACAAATCGGATCATAAATAAAAAGTTATTATATACGGAAAACTTTTTATATACATATTAGTTTACATACATACAAAAACGAAATTAAAAATTTATTTTATTTTTTTATATTTTATTTTTTTATATTTTCTTTTTTATATATTAGCTATCGAACAACGAACAATAAAAACGAAACTTAAAAATTTTTTTTTTTTTTTATATTTATTTTTTCTCAGTTTATTTATATATTTAGAAGTGAATAAACGTACGTTTATTTCATTTCGAAACGTAATTTCATTTCGAAGTTTTTCTTATGCGTGGTTTTGAGTTAGGTTTTGAGTTAGATCGTGTTATCGTGTTATTTTTTTATATTTTCTTTGGTAGTGGGTAGTAATAAACGTATTGTATGCGTTCTAATAAAATTTCAGTGTATTTCATTTCAGTCGTCTTTTGTCTTTGTACATGGACGGTTTTCGATATTATTTCGATTATTTTGTTTATTGATATAAAGATATTTGATAATTGATATAAAGATATTTGATATTGATATCAAGATATTTTGTTTATTGATATAAAAATTGATATTATTTGTTTGATATTTTTGATATATTGATATATTGATATATTTATTTATTTCGATGCCAAAACCACGTCGTAAACGATTGGATGGGAGTGGTAGATCGAGTCGTCAGAATAAAAGAGATCATATGCGTAATATGCGTAATAATGTTGACTAGGAGGGCCCGGCGTGCTTCGCTACGCTTATAAATAAAGTTTTTGCGTAGACATTTTGTTGACGTAGAAGCAATGATTTCAAAAAGTGGTAATGAGAAATGGTAGCATATAATTTTTAATTTTTCTTTTTAAATACATGAATGAAAAATAATCAGAACTCTAGCTGATCAGTTCGGATATATGACAAATTAGCGATCAAATAAATTAGAGATCAAATAAGCTTACTTGAAAACTTGTTTGATCGCTAATTTGTCATATATCCGAACTGATCAGCTAGAGTTCTGATTATTTTTCATTCATATATTTAAAAAGAAAAATTAAAAATTATATGCTAGCATTTCTCATTACCACTTTTTGAAATCATTGCTTCTACGTCAACAAAATGTCTACGCAAAAACTTTATTTATAAGGGTAGCGAACCCCCCGGGCCCTCCTAGTAACAATATATGTGTTACTTTTCATATGATACGTGTTCACTAGGATCTAGATAATGATCGCAGATCATTACACAACTCTGTATATTTCTTTCTACGAGAAGATCCATCGTAAAATTTGAACCTGATGCATGTTTATATTTTAATTTTTTGTGTGTGTTGGAAGTATGTTTGTAAAGAAACACAAAGAAAAAGGTTTAACACAAATCTGTTATGCGCTTCATATATGATTCGGCAGTCACAGTCCGAATCACAAATCTTGGTTTTGTTTTGAAAATTAGAATATTAACCACAAAACTGATTTTAATTTTAAAATTCGGTCACCGAGGTGTTTTAGGAGTTGTATTTGACCCTATACCAATAAAATTTGTAGCCCCGTCGTAGATTAAATTTCTCTGAAGAGCACTCTTAAACAAACAAACACATTATTTCATAAATGAATGTCTATAGGTTTCAATACGTAAATGTTTACACACAGGTTTATCAACTTCCAAATGATTGCTCTGTGATTACTCAATTAAAAAAAAATCTCGTGCTTTGATACAAATTTTAATTTCCCTTTAATTTTCTTGTGAATAAAATTATTTCTGGAGTTGGCTAGTGCTTTATCTTGTATTTGTTACGATTATCATAATTAAAGTTTTAAGATTTTAAATTAAATTTTCGTTACTATCTTAATACATTGAACAAAATCTTTTTCTACTACCCAACATAAAAAATCTACATTCGATGTTTGTTCATTGCATCGAAAATTTCTTTTTCGTCACCAGTGATAAAAAAACCTATGCAATTTACTTTCGTACCTAGTGACGAAAGTGATTTTTTAAAAGCCATCTATTTTCAAATTTCTTATCTAGAATAAATCATCCTAAAACACCCGTTGAGACAATCAATTGATTGAATAAAATAATTTTGTGTTAATTTGTCTCTCTTGGGAAGATGACGTTAATTAATTTTAGAATTATTTACGGACATTTTACATTAAAAATGTAAAAATAATAATAGTTAGCTATATAAGCTTTATAATATTCTTTTAAAATAGTTTGGTAACAAACAGTTGGTGTTAAGATATTTTAAAAAAATTATTTCACCTATTTATTTAAGAAAAACGAAAAAAAATATTTTTCGGCAAACGGCTGTAAAGATTAACTTTACTGCCGCTAGGGAGCTAGCTAAAGTCTTACTTTTTAGCCTGACAGCAAAAGTAACGTCTAGCGACAGCAAAAGTAACGCCATTTTTATTTTATATTACGGAGGTGTGGCGGCGAAAAAGAAAACCTTCTCTTTTATATTATAATTAGTAATTACATTTACTGTAAAACAGCATTTTTTTGCTTGCGTTTGATAATACATGTAAGTGCATTTTCTAAATGATATGTGATACCAAGCCTGATGTGATGATTATGATTGGCTAGATAACCATCACATGAGTTTCTTCATTAATTAAACGGACGGGTGAAAATTTTCAATCGAGGAGTCGAAGAATGAATTTTGAAGCGAACATATGTTCCGCTTAAATTCGATTCCATTTAAGTTTTGTTATGTTTTGTTGAATATTTTTTTGTTTGTGGATAAAGTTCTGTGGTCATTGTGATTTCTTTTGATTTTTGTGTAGTGATTTGCACTTATTTTGATTATATATAGTGTCAAATGTGGTAAATTATATATACCGATTAACTGTTGTTTTTAATGAATTGTTCAAATTAATGAAATTAAAAACAAAACGAAATTAATTAAAGATTAATTAAAGTTGTTGTGTGTGACAAAGAACACAAAATAGTATAATATAATATAAAGGTGGAATTGTGATAAATATTATTAAAAAGAACCAAAAATAACCTCTTATAAAAATATTATATTTAAAAATTATATAATTTTTTGTGTAAACTATACTTGAAGTGGGTTCTATACTGTAAAAAACATACTCAAAAGTATTTAAATTATATTTGATGAATTTGAACTAATAAGTACTTTGATAATTATTGCAAGTGAAATAATAAAAAAGAGAAATTAATACCGATTAAGCTGCTGTTTTTTTTATACTCATCCGATATGTTGTCAATTGCGTCCCATGAATTAATGTCAACCGACCCAAGAAATGATGTGAACACTGGATTGAAGATGACAGGTATTATCATTTGTCTTTTTTTAGTTGTAGATGTAAATATTTTGGTTAGTATAGTGATTTAATTATGTTTGTAGTTATAAGTTTTTTTTACATTTTTGGTTCCTGTTTTAAATATTTAAATATGTGTTAGTTTATCTCTTATAAATGGTGTGAGTCAGATGTCCTAATTCCCTGGGGTTCCTTACTAACTTCCATATACCGCGTTGTTTGGTATTTCAAATGGCTTTCCCTTATTAATAGTGTTTTCATTTAATTTCTAATGGTCTAATCGTGTTTTCAATTAATTTCTAAAAGCAGTCCCCATATATCATAGGAACAACGAGGCAAACCACGACCCAGGCCGAGAGCTTAAGACCGGAGCAAAAGACTGCTGCCTCAAGGTTGTCCTTCGATTTTCTTTTCAGATACAGCGGATATTTTTTTCAATTCATATTCTATTTTAGTTTTAGCCCTATCCGCCTGTATCAGAGGCTGTAAAGTAGCATTTGTTAGATTGTTATTTTTTCAAACATATTATATAACCATGACAACAAAAAATAACTTGATTCTCATATTATGAAATTTTGAAAAGGCTGCTTTGGTAAATAAATTTTTTATTTTTTTTTGTATTTTCATACAAAATTAAATGTTTTTTTCTCTTTTTTGGAAGTAATTATGACGATACAAATTCATATTTATAAAAAGTTTGATGTATTAATTTCATATTTATAAAAACTTAAACGTTTGCCCAAAAAAATAGTGTATTTAATTCGGAGCTAAAGTGACTTTTTGTGTTTCGTCTATAATTGTCAAACTATAGACTCAACACAAAAAGTATCACTTTAGCTCCTAATTAAATAATGTACTATTATTTTTATAAAATATTTTACGTTGTTTTAAAATATATCAGGAATCTACGTAACGTCATCCCCATACAAAAACTAAATCAAAACTGTTTATTATATATTTTTACATATAATTTTATTTTAAAAAATAATTATAGTTGTTACATTACATTACGATTACCTTGCCATCTTATATTAATCTCCCATTTATATCTAAACCATTCACTTCAATCTCTCTATCTCCTGTTCAAGATACAAAACTCTTTCTCCCTTCTTTCTTGTATCTCATCACATATCATTCTCTATGAAAATATAATTTATACCATTTATTTTATAATTAATTGCCTAACTTTAGGCTCTATCCCAAAATAATATAACACTGTTGTTTTTATTTTAGAAATCATAATAAACATTTTAAACTTGATTTTGTTTATTATACAACCGTTTTTAGTTATAAGCCTACTAGACGCGAAATGCAAAAAAGAATAAACCTTTAAAGATGTATTATTTAATAATTTTAGGGACTTTATAGAACAAATAGAATAAAAATATAGAATTTTGTAGTGAAAATAGAATGAAAATATGTATATGTATAAAGTTAACAAGAGGTATAGGATGGATATTATTGCTCTACAAGAAATTAGACAGCCGATAATCTTAAAACAAGATTTGGATAGTCACTCTCTATACTGTAGTGGTCATCCTTCTCGAAGAGAATTCGGAACTGGCTTTCTTGTTGGTGCACGCATACAAGAAGCCGTGATGAAATTCATCCCGGTCAGTGAGAGGATCTACTACCTACGTATACGTGGTACTTATAACAATATTTCTCTTATTGCCGTGCATGCAGCTACTGAAGCTAAGACCGTCGACGAGAAGGATAATTTCTACATAGCACTGGAAAAGGTTATTAAACAAACACCAACACGCGACTTCATTATGGTTCTTAGTGACTTTAATGGGCAGGTTGGAAGAGATATCTCTTATGGAAATGTGATGGGTCCCAACAGCCTGCACTTGAATTCGAATGATAATGGTGAGAGAATGACTGAGTTTGCATTATCAAATAATTTAAGAATTGCCAGTACGTTCTCCGCATCGATCGATTCATAAATAGACTTGGGTCTCACCGAATGGAAACACTCGAAATCAAATTGATCGCGTTCTAGTAACAGCACGTTTCTTTTCGAGCGTTCGGGATGTGCGATCCCTTAGAGGTGCATACATTGGAAGTGATCACTTCCTTGTATGTGCATCGATAAGGTTCCACTTCCCAAATCCAGGCATTCCAAAATTCAATCAACGGAAACGTTTTAACATCTCATCATTAAGGAATGCTGAAACAGAAGAGAGATATCAAATCCATATTGCCGAAACATTGAATAAATCAGAAACCGTTAATGGAAATGTCGATAAGTCATAGTCCTCAAGAGTTTAAACCAAACTGCTTTCTATCAATCAAAATTTTCAAGAATTCCTATCGCACGAGCCAAAAGAAAGCACAAATTTTATTTTATATTTTTAATTTCTTTACCCTACAATTTTTTTTTAAATCGTTTTAGTTTTTTTTATAAAATAGGTGAAATAATATACTACAGAATTAACCGGAAAGGGTCAGGTGCACGTAGGAATGTTTAAAATAATTGTGTTGATTGAAAATATTGTTGAAAATATTGTACAAGTATTTTCGAAAAAGTCTATATAGGATATTACTATAGAACTGAAAATGGAAGTGCACCTGATAACGAAATATCTTGGCCATTACAAGGAGCTGATAAAAAGGACGAGGATATCAAAAAAGCCATTCTGTTGAACATTATTGGAGAAGCAGCTGTGGAAATTTACGAATCTTTTGACCTGTCTGAGAAGCAGAAAAACTCATATGAGGAAATCATCAAAGCGTTCGAAAAATATTATTCGTCTAAAAAAAAATATTTTGTTCGAACGTCATCAATTTTACAGTAGAAAACAAGAGGAGGGAGAAAGTTTTAATTACTTTCTATTGGATATCAAAAAAAGTCCAAGCGGCACGTATATCCGCTAGAAATAGGCAGATTTCGAGATCAGACAGTTTTGTGTGCCAGTAGAATCTGATGTATCAGATTAGTTTAAACAACACAAACTAATTTCAAACAGATATCGAACAAATTTTAAAAAGAAAATTAGCTACCTATAAGCAAAATTATATCTATCCAATTTTGCAACAAACAAATATCAAATCTACCACAGAACATGTGTGTGACAATTTATGACACAAACCTACTCTATATTATAAGTCGTGCAATTACTGCAAAATATCAAAATATTTTATTTCTAAGAAAAAAAATTAATTTCTTCTATTCAAATCTTTTATGTTTTGACTGTTATAAGGTTGACATTAACTGTTATAACGTTTTTTGAAATCGTAGTTGGGGATTGTTGCAAACTTTTTTATTGAAGCCAACAAGTCAAAAACCTCTAACTGCAGAGGTTTATATTTATAAGAAACGGATTAAAATGTTTTCACAGATTCTAAATTTATGAAGATTTTAAAAATATTAGTATCCAAACGGCCGTTATAACGGATTAAAAAAACCCATTTTTTTCTAGTATAAAGCCTATTGTTCCTTAACCATGTGTCAGATTTTTCTGATTTACGAACTTGTCCAAGATATTAATAAAGCACACATTTTTAAGCTAGGTTTTTTGATCTGGCTCCACAAATGCAACCGTGAGAGCACCGGTCGATTCAAACACATTTTGTGTTTTACAAGCTTTTTTGTTGGAGCCGCTCACTCAGAAACCTACAACTGCAGAGGTCTTTTTTTTTAAAGAAACTGATTACAAAGGTTTCAAAGATTCTAAATTTATGAAGTTTTTAAAAATATTAGAATCCAAACGGCCGTTATAACGGATCTAAAAAACAGATTTTTTTTCTAGTATAAAGCTTCTAGTTTCTTAACCATGAGTTGGATTGGGCTGATTTACGAACTTGTCCAAGATATTGATAAAACGCACATTTTTAAAAAAGGTTTTTTGATCTGGCCTTATAAATGCGACCGTGAGAGTGCCGGTTGTTTCAAAAAAAATTTTTTTTTGCAAAGTTTTTTTTGGAGCCGCTCACTCAGGAACCTCTAACTGCAGAGGTCTATTTTTAAAACAAATTGATAAAAAAGATTCCAAAACTTCTAAATTTGTTAATTTTTTTGAAATATTAGCATCCAAACGGCCGTTATAACGGTTTTAAAAAATAAATTTTTTTTCAGAAAAAAGCCTCTAGTTTCTTAACCACGTGTCGGATTTTGCTGATTCACAAACTTGTTCAAGATATTATTAGAACACACAAGTACAGAAAATTTTTTGATCCACCTCAACAAATGCGACCGTGAGAGTGCCGGTCGTTTTCGTTATATTTCATATCGTTTATATATATATATATATATATATATATATATATATATATATATATATATATATATATATATATATATATATATATATATATATATATATATATAATATATATATATATATATATATATATATATATATATATATATATATATATATATATATATATATATATATATATATATATATATATATATATATATATATATATATATATATATATATATATATATATATATATATATACATATATATATATATATATATATATATATATATATATATATATATATATATATATATATATATATATATATATATATATATAAATATATATATATATATATATATATATATATATATATATATATATATATATATATATATATATATATATATATATATATATATATATATATATATATATATATATATATATATATATATATATATATATATATATATATATATATATATATATATATATATATATATATATATATATATATATATATATATATATATATATATATATATATATATATATATATATATATATATATATATATATATATGTATATATATATATATATATATATATATATATATATATATATATATATATATATATATATATATATATATATATATATATATATATATATATATATATATATTTTTATATATATATATATATATATATATATATATATATATATATATATATATATATATATATATACATATATATATATATATATATATATATATATATATATATATATATATATATATATATATATATATATATATATATATATATATATATATATATATATATATATATATATATATATATATATATATATATATATATAAATTTTTTTTTTGTTTTTTCATCTCCGCTTATCATATATAGTCGTTTGGCACAAAAAATTTTCCGAAATTCCGAGATGAAGCCCATTGCAATAGGTAGATTGTTATATGAAATCTACCTAAAATGCCATATAGTAAAAACTATGTCTGATGAAAGCATGTAAATTGTATTGTATATTATATTAAATAATAAAAACTAAATATTTTAAATTTAATGCTAGTTTATCTATATCAAAATACATCAAGATAGGCAATCATGGTATGGTAATATTTTAATAAAAAAAAAAAACAAATAAAAAATATTATCAGCAAGTACGTGAAAACTACCAAAAAAATTAAAGTATTAATTAAAAATAAAATATATATAATAAAATAAAATAAAAAATTAAATTAAATTAATTAAAAGACCAGCCACCTCCATTATTATTTTTTATTATTAGAAATAGTTGTAAGAAAATACCAACCGCCTCCACTTTCAGATCCCATCATACAGTAAATTTCTTTGTTAAGCGCACACAGAATGACAAACAACATTTAAAAATTTATCTACTTGAAATCTAGACACCTACAGGCTTGTTGGGTTGGTAGAAACTCAAAACGAAACTGATTGGACAAACGACAAAATTTCTCAATGGTACGTAAACTCCAGATATGATGATATAGAAATACATATTACTACAGAAGTTTTGTATATCTAACGGTTTGAATATTCCATTTAAACAATAATTTTATCACCTTTGTATATCAGGTTTGAATATTATAAAATCCCTACAATTATTTTACAAATAAGAAAAACGATATATACGTGGAAAAAAGGTTCAAATAAAAAAATTCTTATCATATCACATAAATCAATAAATATCAAAAGACAAAAATTACTCCAACCTTTTAATACCGGCACGACGTATTCATAAAAAACAAAATAAAATGAAAACAACAAAATGAAATTCTTCCTAGTTTCCATAAATTTCATCATATTTGCTCTTGATGTCTTTGTTCTCCTTTTATTACCATAAAAAAAAACTCTATTTTCCTTGCAATTTTCCCTACTGTATTTTTTTTTTGCTCAAAAGAAATAAAACAAAAAAAAAAAGTTTAATTCTCTATTTTTGTTGCCAAGAAAAATGTTTGGAATTTAGACTTTTAAAGTTTAAAGATTGTTTGTTGCATCAATTAAAATTGGTGATTGGAATCATTTCTTTTTTTTTTGCTTGGAGTGTTTGGAAAACGAACTGAAAAAAGGACAAAAACTGAAGAAAATTTATCGATAGAAAATTGTTGTTTTTTTTTGTATACTTAATTTGCAAAGGAAAAGGAAATTGCCGTTAACCAATTTTTTTTTTCCTCCGTGATAGATTTAGTTCTGGTTTGAAATATTATTAAATTACGTTTATATATTTTTTAAGATAATTAGTTACCATCTATTGGAATTTATAAAAATAGTAATTGAAAATTAATTGAATTGTGTACAAAGTTAAGAAAAAAATGTATCTGCAAAGGATCGTTTAATTTATTCATGCATACAAGAATTCAAGAAGTTAAATTATTTCCTTTTTCTAAATAGAATTAATTTTCAGAAGGGTAATAAAGTTTTATTGAAAACTTAAATTTTTTTAGGACCAATTTCAAGAAATAAATTGTACCTACAATAACAATAAAACTACAACAAAAACATTTTCCCTTTGTTCCGTTTCAGCACTTATCATTTTTGTATGAATATCCATTTGTTTTATCCGTTTGTCTAAGTTACTTTTTCGTTTTATTCTAGAAACATGTTTCTATTTGTCTTATTATTTATTAATAGATTTTTTGTTTATACTACTATTACGTTAATTATTTGCCTTATAATTTATTTTATTTTGCAAAAATGTGAACGTGACATAAATATTATGTAAATGAAAATTATTAGGTGTACATCTACTTGTTCCCTTATTACTTCTATCTCGGTTGTTATTATAAAATGGTACACAAGGCGGAGAATATGGGGTGGATGATGACGAAGCTATTAAGTGTTGAAAAAAATCTACTGTTTATTTTTTTTTTTTTAAATAAAAAGTGTTGTGTAATAGGGTTTAGAATATGTGTCACTTTTATTTGAAATTATTTTACGTTTAATAAAAATTTGTGTTGCCTTTTGATACGTTGGTTTGATAACTGTGTTCTATTCTGCTGAATAATGCTAACCAATATATGGAGTTTATTTGCCTTTTGCTTAATATAATGAATATTTGAGTGAAAGGTTGAAAAAAATTACTAGGTTGTCACCTCGTCTTAATAAATGACCAAAATATAATCTACTGTTCAGTTGTTTTCAATAATTTATGTTGAATTTTGATTGCACAGTAAATGAATATGTCTATACTAGGAGGGCCCGGTGTGCTTCGCTACGCTTATAAATAAAGTTTTTGCTGTCTCTAATAATATTTAAAAACAAAGAAAAATAATACGTTTACCCCCTCCAAAAGCATTTCACAAACTAAATTTTCTTATTTCGAAAATCATAAAAATAATAATAACTGAAAATATAAGAAAAATTTGCTGTATCTAATAATATTTAAAAACAAAGAAAAATAATACGTTTATCCCCTCCAAAAGCATTTCATAAACTAAATTTTCTTATTTCGAAAATCATAAAAATAATAATAACTGAAAATATAAGAAAAATTTGCTGTCTCTAATAATATTTAAAAACAAAGAAAAATAATACGTTTATCCCCTCCAAAAGCATTTCATAAACTAAATTTTCTTATTTCGAAAATCATAAAAATAATAATAACTGAAAATATAAGAAAAATTTGCTGTCTTTAATAACATTTAAAAACAAAGGAAAATAATACGTTTATCCCCCCAAAAGCATTTCATAAACTAAATTTTCTTATTTCGAAAATCATAAAAATAATAATAACTGAAAATATAAGAAAAACTTTGCTGTCTCTAATAATATTTAAAAACAAAGAAAAATAATACGTTTATCCCCCCAAAAGCATTTCATAAACTAAATTTTCTTATTTCGAAATCATAAAAATAATAATAACTGAAAATATAAGAAAAATTTGCTGTCTCTAATAATATTTAAAAACAAAGAAAAATAATACGTTTATCCCCTCCAAAAGCATTTCATAAACTAAATTTTCTTATTTCGAAAATCATAAAAATAATAATAACCGAAAATATAAGAAAATTTGCTGTCTCTAATAATATTTAAAAACAAAGAAAAATAATACGTTTATCCTCCCCAAAAGCATTTTATAAACTAAATTTTCTTATTCCGTTTATGTTGTTTCGTGTTTTTTTTCTCTTAAAGCAGGCTACAGACCTTCAATCAATTTGTCAATCAATTGAAAACGAAAATAAACGAAATAAAATTTAAGGGATTTTTACACTAAATTTTATTTCGTTTGTTTTCGTTTTCGAATTGATTGACAAATTGATTGAAGGTCTCTAGCCTGCTTATCGTTTTTGTGAAAAAAAATATATACTTGGGCAATTCCATTTTCATATTGTATGTTCCCACATTCAATTCAAATGAATTCAAAAATACATTTTAATTCGTCTATAACTTTTTTATTGATGATCCGAAAAATCCCAAAAATCTGTCAAATCTAAGTTACACTAATATCAGTTAGCAGTGAAAATTTGAAATGAATCAAAATTCGAAAAAAACCAAATTTTTATTTAGCGTATTAATATATAAGATCATATTCTATTTTTTTCATGGTTGCTTTGTTTTAAAAACTTCGTAAAATTATATGAAAATACCATAGCAACTACAATCTGTTAATAATTTTTCCACTAGAGTAAAAAAAAAGCTGTTCTCAGGGGATTAGGCCGGCTTGAAAATAGACTTTTCATCTGCTACCATAGAAAAAATGTTTTTGTGCACGGCTACTGGAAACAAAAAAATTGTAAATATTTGTTTTTATCTGTATTTTATAGACATAGTTAAGAAGAATGTTAAGGATTCGAGATTAATTTAGAAAAATCAAAAAAGATTGAAGTATTTTAAGCAATAAATTATCGTTTGCTTAGTTTTTGAGTTGGTACCAAAAACGTGAATGGTTTTCCTTAAAAAATCAAACTTTTTATATGAAAAGATAAATCTATCCAAATCCACGAGGACCTTTAATATAAATTACCAATTGCAATTTTAAATTCCGACAATCGTCCTGTTCTTTCATGATGATGCTATTAAAGTTTGGAATTCATTGGATCATAATATAAAATCTGCTGGCTCTTTTGAGTCTTTTAAAAGACTTTCATTTGAATTTCTATCATCTAAATTTGAAATTAAAACAAACTATAGCGATCAGCTCATCTTTTAAAATTTTATTTGGAAGGGGTTGAGGGTGGAAATTTGGAGAAAAATTATTTTTTACCTTAAAAAGTGAGGTGTCATAATATATGAAAGGTAAATTTTTTTCTAGTTCAAAATAATTTTTTGTAATTTTCGAAAGCACAACACTTATTTGAAATAATATGAAAAATTTTTCCTTCCCTCCTCCCCCTTTACTTCGAACATTCCAAAAGAAAAAATTTGAAAAAATTCACGGCTATAGGAAATATTGTAAAGAGGGAATGAAAACTAAAGCGGACAGCATAGTTTAAAATATTATTTTAAGGGATAGAATGGGGAAAAAAAGTTTTTGACCTTGACTATTGGGGTGTCATATGAAAGGCGAGTTTTTTTCTAGTCCAAAACAATTTTTTGTAATTTTTATTCGCACAGTTTTCGACTTATTGTATAAATACGAAATATTGTGAACAGGATATGAACTTTATAGCGGTCGGCTCATCATTTAAAATGTTATTTGGACGGGGTCGAGAGTAGATTGAAACACTTGAACTTTTATGTTACTTTAATCACAAAAAGACACCATTTTGATTTTTCTTTTGTTTTCTTTCTTAAGTTTAGATCACATAGTTACTTTTATTTATGTTTTATTACATTTAACAAAGAAAAGAAACACTAAGTTAGTATTCTATTTTTCTTTCGTTTATCATTATATATATAAATATACACATTTTCTATTTTTATAAAATCAAATAACACTTGTCATATGTTTTACCGACAAAGAAATTGAAGTTTTTTTTTTATTGAATTTAAGTTTTCTTTGTTTTTCATTTGTTTAAAACTTACACGTGATCTTTAGAAAAGAAAAGACTACAATTTTTTTATCTTTCTTCATTCGATAGTGAACGCGGAGAAAATTGCTTGAAAATCCAATATGAATGACCCACACAAATTGAACTTTTTAGCCAAATCAAAAAAATGTGGTTTTCTTTGACATCTTAATATTAAGCAAAAGAAAAATGAATCAATCTGAGCAACAATAACTGTTCGTTAAAAACAAAATAAACAATGACTTCTTTTATCTATTGTTCGATATTTGAATTTGAGGCTGTTCGTTATAATTTGAAAATTTTTTTTTTAAAATTGTTATGATTGTAAAAATGAAATGGAATGATGGAAATATATTTTCATTGAATGGAAAAAAAGAATAGAAATTGGTTTTAATATTATTTATGAGAATTCTTGACGTTACAAGATGCTTTAAAAAAAAATTATTTTTGACCTTGACGAGTGGCGCGTCATATGAAAGGTGACATATTTTCTAGTTAAAACAGTTTTTTTTTTGTAATTTGCGAAGGCAGCGTTTTCGGGTTATTTCTTAAATAGTGTTTTGAGAAGGACTATTCTAGGACAATATTATTTACACAGAACCCTCAGCGAGCGAGTTATATTCGCATTTGTCCGACTTTTTCTAAATAAAATCGAAAAATCGTCATATAAAAATAAAACAAATAGTAAATCAAACAAAAGAAAAAAAGTCGGACAAGTGCCAATATAATTCGCTCGTCTACCTAGGGCTCCGAGTATATATTATTCTACGAGAATAGTTCTTCTCCAAAACGCCATTTTTTAAATAAGCCAAAAACTGCAAAAAATTGTTTTGAACTACAAAAACAATCACCTTTCATATGACCACCCACATGACATGATCAAAAATAATTTGTTTTCAAAATTTCTACTCTCAACCTCCTCCAATGAACATTTGAAAATATAACAACCAAACAAAAATTTTAGTTTCGATTCAGCAAAAGCCCTATATCCGTGAATTTTTTTAAATTTTTCATTTGTAATGTTCGCAGATAAGGGGGGCGGACAAAACTGTGATATCGAACCCTCGAAAATTACAAAAAAAACTGTTTTGCACTACAAAAAAAATCACCTTTCATATAAAATAATTTTTTTCGAAATTTCTACTCTCACGCAATGAAATTTCGAAATAATAACAGCCAAAACAAAAAAATGGTTTTTTATGCAAAATTCCTACAACCGTGAATTTTTTTAATTCTTTTTTTTTGTAATATTCAAAGTTAAGGGGGGAGAGACAGAAAAAAAATTAAAAAACACTCGGTTGTGGCAATAACTCAAAAACTAACCAGTCGAAAATTTATTGCAATTTTTTTTTGAGACCAAATTTGAATCCTCAAAGAGAACTTTGGTGTTACTATCTAATTATCTAAGTCAATAAAATATAGATAAAAACAGATATTTGAATTTTTTTGTAATCTGCAGGCGTGAGAAAACACATTTAATAACTGTAGAAAATTTCAAGCTGATAGCACTTATAGTTTGTGAGTAAATCGATTATGTAGAAATTCGGACGGACACCGAAGTCTCACTAATAGGGTACCGTTTTTACTTTTTCAAAGTACGGAACCCTAAAAAAGCCGAAAACTGGTTTTGCTTAAAAAGAACGATCCCTTCAAAAAAAGATCGATTTAAATGAACGACCGTTTTAAAAACAACAAAATGAATGCTAACTAAAATAAATCGAACAAAAAGACGATGCAAAATGAACGGTGTACTGACTTAACTGTAATAGCGTTGAGAAAAATACTGTAATAGCGCCAAGAAAATTTTGTATGGAGTCTCGGCACTAATTTAATTCAATCAAACTACAACAGCGCAAAGATGAAATTTTCAATTTCATTACACTGACATAGTGCTGAGAATCAAAAACCTCGGCGTTGTGCCACAAAAATTTAAAATCAGCTCAGTGTGAAATCAATTAGTGCAGTATTTGAAATCTCGACGCTATTACAGCAATTGTTTAAATTAAGTTCTCGGCGCTATTTCAATTTAAACTGAATTAGTGCCGTAAGGCATAAATCATGTTTGAACACAAATTTTACCTATAAATCCTTTTTAAGATTATTTTTTACATATACGTATGAGTAGTGAACAGAAGTGAACAGAAATAATAGACAAAGACCATTGAAAACTGATGAAACGCAAGAATAAGATAGTCATACAGCGCGTAACAAGTTCCAGCACGTTCCTCGCCCTCGTAGACCGCTTGTTGAATGAGCTTTATAAACGTTGGCAACCTTCTAAGCAATTCACTGTAAAATTTTCAGTTTTCTTTTAATCACGAACATCCCAATACTGAAAAATACAACTGCTGGGTTATTACTTATTTTAATGTACCTCATGAACTTGAATAAACCAATAACAATGTGTGACAACCCAAATCCGCTGGGGTTCTGACTGCCGGGAAAAGTTATATCGGTCAAAAACAAGTTATACGTGTCCCGGCGTTTCGCTGGGTCACGTCTAGGAATCGAGATATATCGATTTGATGTTAGCAAGTATCATATAGGGGAAATTGTCACGTTTGGGGGTCCTTTTTTGACATAACTCGAGAACGAATAGTCCGATTTTGCTGAAACATATTTAGAAATTAAGGATTATAACCCCTTTTAATCTACTGATATACTATACTGAAAAAGTAACGAAAAAATAAAAAAATTAAAAATAAAATATATAAAAAAAAAAAATAGATAAAATAAAAATAATAAAATAAAATAAAAAAATTATAAAAATTATAAAATAAAAATATAATAAAAATATGTAAAAATAAAATGAAAAAAATATAATAAATAAATAAATAAATAATAAATAAATAATAAATAATAATTAGATAATAAATAAATAATAAACAAATAATAAATAAATAATAAAGAAATAATACATAAATAATAAATAAATAATAAATAAATAATAAATAAATAATAAATAAATAATAAATAAATAATAAATAAATAATAAATACATAATAAATAAATGAAAAAAAATAATATATAAATAATAAATAAATAATAGATAAATAATAAATAAATAATAAATAAATAATAAATAAATAATAAATAAATAATAAATAAATAATAAAAAAATGATAAATAAATAATAAATAAATAATAAATAAATAATAAATAAATAATAAATAAATAATAAATAAATAATAAATAAATAATAAATAAATAATAAATAAATAATAAATAAATAATAAATAAATAATAAATAAATAATAAATAAATAATAAATAAATAATAAATAAATAATAAATAAATAATAAATAAATAATAAATAAATAATAAATAAATAATAAATAAATAATAAATAAATAATAAATAAATAATAAATAAATAATAAATAAATAATAAATAAATAATAAATAAATAATAAATAAATAATAAATAAATAATAAATAAATAATAAATAAATAATAAATAAATAATAAATAAATAATAAATAAATAATAAATAAATAATAAATAAATAATGAATAAATAATGAATAAATAATAAATAAATAATAAATAAATAATAAATAAATAATAAATAAATAATAAATAAATAATAAATAAATAATAAATAAATAATAAATAAAAAATAAATAAATAATAAATAAATAATAAATAAAAAATAAATAAATAATAAATAAATAATAAATAAATAATAAATAAATAATAAATAAATAATAAATAATAAATAAATAATAAATAAATAATAAATAAATAATAAATAAATAATAAATAAATAACAAATAAATAATGAATAAATAATAAATAATAAGTAATAAATAAATAATAATACTAAATAATAAATAATAATAATAAATAATAAATAATAATAATAAGTTATAATAATAATAGTAATAAATAATAAATAAATAATAATAATTATAATATTAATAAAAGAAAAATTTTATTTTTCTATGAAAAATCAATATTCATGTCAAAATGAGATACCTTTACTTAATTGTGAATAAAAGTGAAACGCGTTCATCGATTTTCATGATCCATGTCTCATTTTGTGCACAGATTATGTGACTTTACTTCAAAGTAATAAGACTTGACACTTTTTCCCGTTTAAAATTTTTCATGATTTTTTAAAATACAATTTTTTTATTTTTTATGCAAAATATTATTTTTTTCTTCATAAATTTATTTAAAACTGCGAAACTGTTGGTTGTGTAAAGAAATAGCATGTCTGTAGATTAAAGGGATTGTAATTCTTAATTTTTCTAAATTAGTTTCAGTAAAATCGGACTAGTCGTTCTCGAGTTATGTCAAAGAAAGACATATCTTTCGAAAGACTCGATATATCTCGATTCCTAGACGTGACCAAGCGAAACGCTGGGACACGTATAAGTTTTATTGACCGATATAACTTTTCCCAGTCATCAGAGCCCCAGCGGATCACTGACCCCTACCATTTGTCGCACAGTGTAATCGACGAACGTGTGAATTTTAAAAATTACATAGAAGTACTAATTACTTAATGAGGATTTACCAAGAACTGCTATGGAAATGTGTAAAATGATAAGAGAAAATACAGCGCCACCTTAAATAAATATTTAAAACACATTCAAAATGATTTACCATACTTAATTTGGCAGCAAAATCAAAACATCAGTAATTTATTCAATTTAAAAAGTGTATTAAGTTTTCTTAGTTACCCACATAGAGTTTTTTGGAAGATGAAGATTAAGTTTGTCTGATGGAAAACGAGTCTGAGCTGGTCGAGCTAAAAAGAAGTTAATAAATTCCAATTGAAGTCAAACGACAACCCTGTCGTGGAAAATAGCACATTTTGATGCAAGGACGCAAAGTTAAGTTTTTTGGACGTATGTGAAGTTTGCGAATCAAGGCGCCAGCCGAGATTTGCACCCACATTAAGTCCAAAATGGCTTACGTCCGTGCATCATATACTATTTTTTATTCGCCACAAGCAAAATATTTAAAAAAAACTGTTTAATCTAAATCAAAATTAAAACTTTTATAAATTTTGAAATAAAGATATGTTGAACAAGTAGCCTTTGATCAATATATTTGTTATTTTTTTTTGAAACAAATCGTATAACTATGACAACAAAGAATAACAAATATTTTAATTGGATTAGGAAATTTGTAATCGAAAGGTTGCTTTGATAAAAATTTATATTTTTATAGAATTGAAACAAATACAAATGTTTTTTACTTTTTCGGACGTAACTATGACAACAAAATATATGGTTAAAAAGTGACACTTTAAGACCGCAAATCACAGTAATAAAGTAAAACTTTAATATGTAGGCGAATAAAAATAAATATATATGTTCATTTATCTGCGCTAATTAAAAAAATATTGCATTAATGACAAAAAAATTTAATCTTATCGGTGCTAATTCACTAACCCTTGAATTAGTGCCGAGAGTCTAATCTCGGCACTAAATCAAATACTCTATGAATCCAATCTCGCAACTAATTCAAAAAAAAGTGAATTAATGCCGAAATTTTTTAGAAAATTAAATCTTAGTCCTATGTCAGTTTAGAAATGTCTGCGCTAGGTCAGTTTGAAAAAATTTACGATAATTCCAAAACAACTGAATTAGTGCCGAGAATTTTCTCGGCGCGATGTCATCGGCGCTATGACAGTCGGCGCTATTTCATGGAGCCAACGACCGTTCCAAATGAACATTGAAAAAAAATTGTTGATTGCTTTTTATTAAGAACAAACGAACAATCCAAAATGAACGATCAAAACAAAACTGAATTGTCCTTGAAAAAGTGATTGCTTATAAAATAGAGAACGAAGTGAATTTTGTTTAGTATTATTATTGCTCAGAATAAAAAAACAGCATTTCATTATCGTTCAGTTTTGTTGGTAGTTCGCATGGGGGAATATCGAATTAATTTAATTTTCTTTTTCAATAGTTGTTGTAGAATTTAGTTTTAGAATAAATATTTAGTGCTGTATGGTCTCGATTGCATGGGGATTGTGGCTTCTTTTTCAGGAGATTTTTAGATTTCAAAGTGATCGATTAACCGATGTTTTTAAATCAGTGCAAATGAACAGCGCATTGAATCCATGAGATGACCTTTGTTACAAAAATGTAAAACTTTAAAATTATTTGTTTTTTTATTTTGTTTGATTCATTATAAGAGGTCGAACAGTATTTGGTTTGGTCAATACTCTTCACATCAAAACAATCATCTAGACATTTATTAATAATAAGCACAATTCGTAGGATGTACAACACAATTCAAACAATAGGCTGGAGAGCAGAAAATTTCATCACAAAAATCAAAGTTGTATTGCTCTGGAGCCGTTTAACATTAAACACTATCTGCTTTATTAGGGACAAGAGGTAGATAAACCAAAACTTATTAAAGATGCATTGATAAATTTTCTTTACTGAAAGCACAACGTTAGATATAGCTGGAACCATGTATTTGTGAAAGTGTTAGTTTTTGATAAGTGATGAATTGACATGGTAGTAAAAAGTAGTTTTCTGTAACTTATCTTATATTGTACTACTTTCTAACCTAACTTCGAATTAGCTTTACTCTCAATTCGATAAACGCAATTCCCAAATTTCCTTCTGAATTTGATCACTGATTAGTAAACAAACACACCAGGCTTTATTGAATATTTAATACAGCTGTGGTTCCACAACAACAGGAATACAATACAGCAAACAATACTCCTATCTAGATTATCCTTCCAATTGCTTCCAAAACTCCAACGGTTGATTGAAAAAATTTCCAGTAAAAGCAATAGCGTCCAAAATAATTCACAAAATTTCTTTTAAATAACACTTAAAACTTTATTTCACGATTAAATGTCATTTCACATAATCACTTACACACTATCGCAGTCCGATTTAATTTTACTTTACACCGTCGCAATCTAATGTAAACTAACTTAATTTTGCAAGGGGTATTCCTTATATACAATTTTTCTAAATTTCTCAAATATTATAGGCAAGTCGATTCTTTACAAAGAAAGCTCCAGAAATTCCGATGAAATTTATTTCATGTTGTTTTTATTATTTTATTTTCTGCTTTGTTTCTTTTTCTTGTGACCTTGATTTTAGATTTGAAATATTGTATAGGGGAAATTTGGGTTGAATAAAATTTTGTTTTGTATTTCATTGCAATTATGTAGAATCGGAACAATAGTAAATACTACAAATTCATGCGAATTAGTTATTTTTGTTATTTAAGGAACTCACAAGTTATTTAATTTATTCCAGAATTATTTGAAATAATAAGACTCTCATTGATTTATGTTTTATTTCTAGAAATTTCACCAAATAAATTACATAAATTCAACCTTAACAATGAACAAATTAAAATGAATTGGGTTATTGATTGGTCAAGAAAGGAGGTTTTGTTCAACATTCAAAATGTTTTTGTCAACGATTACAATTGGTTTTATTTTGGATTCTCAAAACGTGGCAATCTTGGGAGTTCAGATATATGCTTATTTCAAATCTATAATTTATATATAATTGCGCAGGTAAGTCTACAATTATAGTATCTCAATAATTATTTTAAAAAACAATAACCCTTTGTACATCTAGGATACACATACAAATAAAGATGGAACAAAATTAATATTAGATGAAGATCAACACTGTGATTTGATACGACAAGATGGATCATCCATTGCTTTCAAAAGAAAATTTGATACGTGTGATGATGATGATGATATCCGTATGCATGTAGGCTGTATCCACAATAAATCTTTTCAACATTTATTATATTTTATATATTTTTCTACATTTATTATTTAATTAGGAGGGAACAATGTATATATTATGGGGTCGAGGGAAAGAATTTATTGATTTTGAAAATCATAAATTTCTTGCATTTCCAAAAATTAGGAAAAAAGATCACGGCATGCATTTTCTACAAATATTACGAGCTGATTTGATAACAATACCTGAAAAGTGAGAAACTGTAGCTTACTGTAGCAAATTATTTGTTATCTCATATTTTATTGCAGACATATCGAAAGTATAACTATTCAAAATATTAATATTGAAATACCAAAGAAAGATACAACCTACTGGTGCAAAATACAAAAACTGGACAGTATGTTTAAACAAAAGCATCATATTGTCCAAGTAATAAGGTTATCTATATACATCGAGGTTGTGATATTTAAGTTTTTACTTTCAGTTTGAGCCGATTATAGATAAAGGTAGTTATGTTCATCATATGGAAATATTTCATTGCGATACTAATGTTGATGTAGAAATACCCGTGTACGAAGGCGATTGTGATGATTTGCCTGAAGAAGCTAAAGTTTGTTCAAAAGTTATATCTCTTTGGGCTATGGGTGCAAGTAGTTTTACATATCCACCAGAAACAGGATTACCAATTGGCGGCGAAGATTATAATCCATATATTCGTTTAGAAGTTCACTATAATAATCCCGATGAGTGTGAGGGAGAAAAAGATTCATCTGGAATGAAAATCAATGTCATTCGAGATTTACGAAAATATGATGCAGGAATTATGGAACTAGGACTTGAGTATACAGATAAAATGGCTATACCACCAGAACAAGTTGGATTTCCTCTAAGTGGCTATTGTATTGCAGAATGCACAAATATTGCGTTACCAGAGAAAGGGATTGTTATATTTGGTTCTCAATTACATACACATTTACGAGGTGTTCGTATTATGACTCGACATATACGTGGAGATATCGAGCTACCTGAAATAAATAGAGACGATTATTATTCTCACCATTTCCAAGAAATTCGACAGTTAAGACGAAAACCTGTTGTGCTACCGGTAAGTGATTGAAAAAATTAAAATTAAAAAATATTATATGCTGATTTTTAGATAATTTCATATTATGTTTGGAAACATGTTTTAATGTTTGGAAACAAATGTCAATGTTTATGCTTTATGTTTTGTTAGCTGCATTTAATTACGTTTGCTATTAACAACAGAAGAATATGTCGCATTCTTGTTTGCAAACTACTTAAGCTATAAATTCTTTTTTATAGGGTGACGCTTTAATAACAACATGCTATTACAATACCACCGGATATATAAATGCAACATTAGGAGGATTTTCTATAAAAGATGAAATGTGTGTGAATTACATACAGTATTATCCAGCAACAAAACTTGAACTTTGTAAAAGTGCGGTTTCAGAGAAAACCTTAACCGACTTTTTTATCTATGAACACAAGTAAGAGAACAAAAACAAAAAATATTATTTATTCAATGTTCCAGAGTTTATTTTTTTAATTTAAATTTTAGGAATCCAAATGGAGCTAGATCGGAAAATTATTTATCGCTTAAATGGGATCCACCTCTTGTTAGTCAACTATATACAATGTATGTTGATGAACCACTTAGTATGTCATGTAATCAGTCCGATGGTTATCATTTTCCGGGATTTAATTGGGAAGGTGCACCAATAACATCAGCCGCCATTCTACCACCCGAACATGAACGTTTGTGTAAAACATCAAAACATAGTGAATCTTTAAAAAATGGAGATTGTGATTTATTAGGTGAATGTATTTATTAAAAGAATAAATTTTTCCCATTCCTTGGTTATATAATTTAGAAAACGCATCAACGACATCAACGCATATTGGGAGTTTTTATTAGATTTATAAATTAAAATATAAAAAAAGCTGTACATAAAATTAAATTATATTGTAAATTATTAACATAGTAATAATAATATTAAATATTTATTGTAATGATAATTGTAATTTATTTATTGAGTTTGACTTTCACTCTTTATGAACCAGCTATAAAACTAATTTCAAGTTCATCTTTAACTCCTATATCGAGGGTTCATTGATGTCAATAAAAAATAATAAATTTGAGATCTTTCTGAGTGACATAAAAAATGGATGAATTGTGTTCAGAAATATCAGAAATATGTCTTGTTGTAAAATGAGACTCTAAAAATGTTAAGTACAGCTGTTGGTTATATTTTAAAAAGAATAATCAAAACTAATGTACATATTTAGATAATTTCATAAGCTTTTTTATTTCATCCATAAAATTAATGTGCTGTAAAAATTTTTAAAGGGCAATTTAAATATGAGATATGTAATTCAATTTTGGGATGATATTTTACTAATATATGCAATGTGGAGGAGGCTTTTACTACTTCATTTTGGTATAACTTTATAGAAAATGAAGAAAAGGTTCAAGCAACAAGAAGCGTACTAGAAATAGGATAAATCTCAATACCTAGCAGATTTGTGTACAAGTAGAATCGGATGTATGAAATTAGTTTAAATAAAATATAAATACAAAGTGTTTAATAAAGATCTATAGAAAAAATAAAACTCTTCGCAAAGAAACTAAAATTATGCAAGTGTTTTTATTTCTGGTTATAAATGTATTGCAAAACTAAAATGAAACATAAAAGCCTTATCAGAAAATTACATAACTGACACACTCTAATTATCACCTTTAAACTTGTAGTCGCCGACACACTTTCTCGTGTCGAGCAAATATCAATTCCAGAAAACATTAACTACGACGAAATTGCTGACGCTCAATTCAACGATAACGAACTAAAGGAATTAGTGGACACTAGTCCCACATTACAATCTTTTCCAGTATCGTTTGGCAATTCTAGAGCCAAAACTATTTTATGTGATACCTCTTCTGGTAATCCACGACCTTTTATTCCTTACGACCTTACTGAAAAAGTCATTTGACCATCCATTAAAAAGCTTTTACGACAAATGGCTCAGAACTGCCCTACATGGCTTGCCAAAAGGCAAACGTTTCTCGCCATACTCAATCTCTATTAGGTAATTATCCCTCCACTTCTCTGAGATTTGCCGAGATTCATATGGACATAATTGGTCCACTTCCTACCTCTGAGGACAAATGCTATTGTGTCACAATTATTGACCGTTATACTGGATGGCCTGAAGCCATTCCTATCTCGGATTTCACAACTGAAACAGTAGCATCAGCTCTCTACTCCAATTGGATTTCTCGCTTCGGAGTACCTTAAGTAATCGTCACTGATCTGACTGTGACTAACACTGACTGTTCGCATGTCTTCTTACGTACGGACTTAGTACGTAAAGCACTACAACCGCCATTCTGCTACTCGGACGCGGAAACGATGGAGCACGTCATCTGCAGCTGTCCTGAACTCTCTTGGCACAGATACAACCAACTTGGTCATAGAAGACTAACACTTCCATTACCACAAAACGTCACTCCAATTGAGCTAATTAATTTTATTAAAAGTTTCAACTTGGATGACAGAATACAACCAGTAACGGCTCAGACGACGACTGACTAATAAAACTGTCGTGACGATAATACTTGCATAATATTTCAATCGAGTTTGTTCGATAATATTTTTAACTAAAATTTAAATCAAGTTTGTTCAAATTGGCAATTTTGAATTTCTTTTATTATTGGAATTTATAAAAAATTTAGATATTGTTGGAAGTTCGACCATAAGGTTTAGAAATAATAGTCCCTGGGCCTTCACCTACATAATTTTGTGATTACCACATATTTTATACTTCGTAAGACG